>JAGSHU010000070.1:0-25706 GCA_021533255.1 Ceriops tagal | reverse complement strand
AGTTGAGTCTGAATCTCCTCATGTGCTTCTTGAGTATCCATGTCCTGGCTCCCTACTTCAGCCTGCAATCCTTCAGGCAGCCCTTCTTGAGTTGGCATTTCTTGAGGCGGCACCTCTCGCGTTCTCATTTCCTGAGGTGGTGCCACTTTAGCATCCATCTCTGGAGGCTTCATATTGAAGCAGCTCTTCTTCAACGTCCATCAGCTGAGAAGGCCTGTCTTCGGTATCCTAAGGCGGCATTTCTTGTGTCTGCATGTCTTGAGGTGGCAGTTCTTGAGTCTGCATCTCTTGAGGTGGCACTTCTTGAGTGTGGATCTCTTCAGGGACAACTTCCTGATGCTGCACCTCCTTAGAGGGCCCGTCTAAATTCTGGACCTCTTCTGGGGACACTTCTTGAGTCTGGACCTCTTTGGGGGCCAACTTCTGGAATCAAATAACTTCTTCATTTTGTTGAATAAACATTAAATGTCGGTTTTCATTAGTGCGCGTTATTTCAACAGTTTTATAGAAAAATGAAATGTCAAGAGTCAGCAGTTACTCGGATGATAATGGGTTTTAATTTTGGTTTATGGCTATTAATAGAATTGCTTATAATTAAGTTTATTTTAGTTTTAGAAGGGCAGACTACAACTTATAAATAAATCATTGTATTGCTTGTAAGCATGACACAGAATCGAGAATAAAGCCTCTCTTCAAAAATTATTTTTCCCACAAGTCCATAATTTGCAACCAACAATATTTTTTTACAAATTGGTATCAGAGCCGATGGGGAGTGTAATCAATAATGTGCCGTTGCCCCAATTAACGAAGGTGAACTACGAGAATTGGAGCATCCAAATGAAAGCTCTTCTCGGTTCTGTGGATTGTTGGGAGGTGGTTCAAGAAGGTTTCAAAGAACCAGAATCTACCGCAGGATATACGGCGGCTCAAAATAAGGCGTTGAAAGAAATGCGATCAAAAGATAAGACGACATTGTACATGCTGTTCCGAGCTGTTGATGAGTCGGGCTTTGAGAAGATTGCAAGTGCGAAAACTTCAAAAGAAGCATGGGACATCTTGGAGACTGCGTACAAAGGAGCCGACCGAGTTAAACAAGTTCGCCTTCAAACTCTTCGCAACGAGTTGGAAGGCATGAAGATGAAGGAGTCAGAAGGTGTGTCCGATTACATCACACGTGTTCAAACTGTGGTGAATCAACTCAACCGAGACGGAGAAAAGTTGTCCAATGTGTGGGTTGTGGAGAAGATTCTGAGGTCGTTAACCGACAGTTTCGAGAATGTGGTATATGCCATAAAAGAGTCAAAGGATCTAGCAACGTTCACGGTCGACGAGCTTGCCGGTTCCCTTATGGCACATGAATATCGTAAGAAGAAGAAGAAGGAGGAGACACTTGAGCAGGCACTTCAAACCAAAGCATCGATCAATGATGAAAAGATATTCTATTCTCAAAACTTTCAAGGTAAATGGCATGGAAGAGGATGCGGTCGTGGAAGAGGCAGTCGGCCAAATTATTCCAACATCGAGTGCTACAAGTGTGGCAAATATGGTCACTGTGCAAAGGATTGCAATTCCGATAAGTGTTACAATTGTGGAAAGGTGGAGCATTTTGCAAAAGAATGTCGAGTCGAGAAAAAGGTGGAAGAGACAACCAACCTAGCCACGGAAGATGAGGTGAAAGAAGTTTTTCTCTTAATGGCATATAACAAAGTCAACACCTACAACGACACGGTGTGGTACCTCGACACAGCTGCAAGCAACCATATGTGCGAGCACGAGCATTGTTTCAAAGAGATGCGAAAGGTTGAAGCTGTATCTGTATCGTTTGGAGATGGCTCAAGGTTGAGGTCAAAGGCCAAGGTACAATTTATTCTTTACAAAAGGATGGTTTAGTTGGGTCAATCCAAGATGTGTATTACGTACCAGACCTTAAGAGCAACATTTTAAGTATGGGGTAACTCATGGAGAAAGGTTATTCGGTTTTTATTAAAGACCGAATATTACTATTGAAAGACAAGCAAGGGCGTTCAGTCGCTCAAGTTGAAATAGGGAGAAATCGGATGTACAAACTGAATTTGAGAAGTGTATGAGAAAAATGTTTGCAAGTCAACATAGAAGACAAGGCGTCACTGTGGCATCTTCGTTTTAGTCACCTACATCATGAAGGCCTAAACAAGTTGGCAAAGAAGAACATGGTGCACGGACTACAGGACATGGAATACGAGGGAAAATTTTGTGAAGAATGTGTGCTCGGAAAGCATGCGAGAATGTCGTTTCAAAAGAAGGCAGAATATCAGGCTAAGCAACCTCTTGAGTTGATTCATTCTGACATATATGGACCAATCACCCCCAAATCTTTCAGTGGCAAAAGGTATTTCATTTCCTTTATTGATGATTTCTCATGAAAAACTTGGGTTTATTTTGTGAAAGAAAAATCCGAGGCGTTCGAGGTGTTCAAAAAATTCAAAGTGCTGGTGGAAAAGGCAACTGGTAAACACATCAAATCTGTACGATCTGATAGAGGTGGCGAGTATACTTCGACGGTTTTCATGGAGTATTGTGAGGAGCAAGGCATAAGGCGATTTCTAACCGCACCGTACTCTCCATAGCAAAACGGTGTGGCCAAGAGGAAGAACCGGACCATTCTCGACATGGTTCGGTCAATGCTCAAGAGCAAGAAAATGTTGAAGGAATTTTGGGCAAAAGCCGTGCAATGCGCCGTTTATGTTCAAAATCAGTGTCCACATGCGAAGTTGTATGATCAAACACCACAAGAGGCATGGAGCGGACAAAAACCGACAGTCTCTCATCTCAAAGTATTCGGTAGTTTGGCCTACGTACACGTGCCGGATTAGCGAAGAACAAAGCTCGAAGACAAAAGCAAAAGATATATTTTTATTGGGTATGATGAGAAAACAAAAGGATACAAGCTATTCGACCCAATAAGCAAGAAGATTTTAGTGAGCCGTGATGTACGAGTTCATGAAGCAAAAGAGTGGGATTGGAATAAAGCAACAGAGGGTATCATCAAAGTTGGGGAATCATCAACTGCTATATCAACAACCATACTGGAAAATTTTGAAACTATTGATGATGAAGATGAACCACGACAACCCAAAATGCAAAGTTTACAAGATTTATATGATTCGACAAATGAGGTACACCTTGTATGTCTTTTGGTGGATTCTAAGAATATAAGTTTTGAACAGGCGATGCGAGACAAGAAGTGACAAACTGCCATGGACGAGGAGATTAAAGCAATAGATCGCAACAACACTTGGGAGTTAGCAGAATTGCCGAAAGGAACTCAGCCCATTGGTGTCAAGTGGGTGTTTAAGAGAAAGATGAATGCTCAAGGGGAGATAAAACGGTATAAGGCGAGACTTGTAGCAAAGGGATACAAGCAAAAGGCGGGAATCGACTATAACGAGGTGTTTGCTCCCATTGCAAGAATGGAGACAATCAGATTGCTCATTTCACAAGCAACTCAATTTAAATGGCTGATATTACAAATGGATGTCAAGTCGGCATTCCTAAATGGTGTGCTTGAAGAAGAAGTTTATATCGAACAACCACTCGGGTACATGAAAATTGGAGAAGAAAAGAAGGTGTTGAAATTGAAGAAGGCACTTTACGGGTTGAAGCAAGCACCGTGGGCGTGGAATACTCGTATCGATACATACTTCAAGGAGAATGGGTTTGAGCAATGTCCCTACGAACATGCCCTTTATGTGAAGAAGAGTGGAGGTAATATGTTATTTGTTGCTCTTTATGTTGAGGACCTCATTTTTATGGGGACTAATAATGAAATGATACAAAAGTTCAAGAGCATAATGACACGGGAATTCGAGATGACAGATTTGGGCTTGATGAAGTTTTTCCTTGGTTTGGAGGTAAGACAAGGAAAGACGGGTATCTTTGTATCCCAGGAGGCATATACAAAGGAGATTTTGAAGAAGTACAAGATGGAGTCTTGCAATCCAGTTTCAACACCAATGGAACCGGGTGCAAAACTCTCTAAGTTTGATGGAGGAGAATGAGTCGATGCAAGCAAATACTGGAGTTTAGTGGGAAGCCTTCGCTATCTCACATGCACAAGCCCGGACCTTGCATTAAGTGTCGGCATTGTAAGTCAGTTCATGGAGGAGCCAATTTATTCACATTGGAAGGTGTTGAAGCGAATCCTATGGTACATCCAAGGAACAGTGTCACTCGGGTTTTCTATACAAATGCGGCAGATTACAAGTTGGTCGGGTACTCCGACAACGATTGGTGCGGAGACTTGGATGATCGGAAAAGCACATCGGGTTATGTGTTTTTTATGGGTGACACGGCGTTTACCTGGCTTTCAACGAAGCAACCGATCATGACACTCTTGACATGTGAAGCTGAATATGTGGCAGCATCTTTGTGTGTACATCATGCGATATGGCTCAAAAAGTTTTTGGGCAAGTTGGAGCAACAACAACTCGGTGCGACTGTGATACGAGTTGACAACAAATCAGCAATTGAGTTGAGCAAGAACCCGGTGAATCATGAGAGAAGCAAGCATATTGACGTTTGCTTTCACTTCATCCGAGATCAAGTGAAGGAAGGAAGTGTGGAATTAGTGCACGTGGCAAGTCGGGACCAAGTCACGGATATCTTCACGAAACTGCTACCGACGATACTTCTCGACAACTGCAAAAGATTGATCGGCATGAAAGATGGCAGAAGCATTTAAGTTTATGGGGGAGATTTGTTGAATAAACATTAAATGTCCGTTTTCATTAGTACGTTATTTCAGCAGTTTTATAGGAAAATGAAATGTCAAGAGTCAGCATTTACTCTCACGGGTGATAATGGGTTTTAATTTTGGTTTATGGCTATTAATAGAATTGTCTATAATTAAGTTTATTTCAGTTTTAGAAGGGTAGACTACAACCTATAAATAAATTATTGTATTGCTTGTAAACATGACACAGAATCGAGAATAAAGCCTCTCTTCAGAAATTATTTTTTCCACAAGTCTATAGTTTGCAGCCAACAATATTTTTTTTACACATTTTGCTTCTCTTGGGGCAGCACTACTTGATCATGCCTCTCTTGAGGTACCACGTCCTGAGGAAGCTGCAAGCCCTAAGGAGACACTTCATGATGGTATCCCTCTTCTGCATTTACTTCTTGAGCATGGACAACTTAGGGGTGCACTTGATGGACAGTGGCTTCTTGTACAGGTATTTCTCGAAGAGTTAATTCCTCAGTGTATGTCTTGAGTCGATACTTGAGAGGGCCCATCTAGCACAGGTACTTCAATTACGTATTCTCTGTCACCACGAAAGGTGCCGATCATAGACTTTTCCCAAGAAAATTGAAAGCATGGGACCTGTGCTAGAGGTTAGATTCAAAAGGATCAGAAATGCTTTTTCTGCAAAAAGATGAGTCACTTCAAGAAAGATTGCCTAAAAAGAAAGGGTTGGTTCGAAAAGAAAGGTATGTATTGTATATCAGTATGTTTTGAATCAAATGTAATTGAAGTACCCAATAATACTTGGTGGTTAGACTCTGGAGCTACTATTCATGTGTCACATATTATGCAAGGATTCCTTTCAATCCAGCCCATAACAGGAACTGAGAAGTTCCTTTATATGGGAAACAGAATGAAGGCACGAATAGAAGGAATTGGGACGTACAGATTGATCTTGGACACTAAGTGTCACCTGGATCTAGAAAAGTGTCTCTATGTTCCTAAATGTGCTAGGAATTTAGTTTCTGTTGCAAAATTGGATGAAGTAGGATTTAACTTTAAGATTGGAAACGGTGCATTTTCATTGTATAAACATTCGTACTATTATGGATCTGGTACTTTGATTGATGATTTGTACCGTTTTAATCTTGATGCTATGTATATTGATTCCCTATTTCTTGTTGAGCATAGTATAGGTAACAAATGTAATGTGCATAATGATAGTTCTGCTTTCTTCTGGCATCAAAGATTGGGTCATATATCCAAAGAAAGGATATTGAGGTGGGTGAAAGGTCATGTCCTGCCTCAATTGGATTTTTCTAATTGGGATGTATGTGTTGATTGTATAAAAGGGAAACAAACAAGATATACATCAAAGAACCCAGCCATGAGAAGTAATGAGCCTTTAGAATTGATACACACTGATATTTGTGGCCCCTTTGATATCCCAACATGGGGTGGTGAGAAATATTTCATCACATTTATAGATGACTACTCACGGTATTGTTATTTATATCTACTGCATGAAAAGTTCCAGTCAATAAACACCCTATAGGTGTTTATTAATGAAGTGGAAAGGCAATTAGATAGAAAAGTAAAAGTGATTAAGTCAGACAGGAGTGGTGAATATTATGGAAAATTTAATGAAAGTGGACAATGTCCTAGTCCATTTGTAAAACTTCTTGAAAGTCAAGGCATATGTGCACAGTATACAATGCCTGATACACCATAACAGAATAGTGTAGCGGAAAGGCAGAATTGCACACTTATGGATATGGTTAAGAACATGTTGAGTTACAGTACTGTACCTTTATCCTTGTGGATGCATGCGTTAAAAACCACTGCATATCTGCTGAACAGGGTTCCTAGTAAGGCTGTCCCTAAGACTCCTTAAGAGTTATGAATAGGAAGGAAACCCAGTTTGAGACACCTTCATATTTGGGGTTGTTCAGCAGAAGTAAGGATATATAATCCACATGAAGGAAAGCTTGATGCAAGAACCATTAGTGGTCACTTCATTGGCTATCCTGAAAAGTCCAAAGGGTATAGGTTCTATTGTCCTAACCATAGTACTAGAATAGTTGAGTCTGGCAATGCTCGGTTCATTGAAAATGGTCAGTTCAGTGGGAGTGGGGAATCTCGAAAGGTGGATATTAAAGAATTACAAAATGAAAGATCTACAGTGAGTACTCCTGCTCAAGTTGGTATCCCCACACTCAGTGTTTCTACTCAAGTTACTGTTCTTTTTGTTGCATCACAGTCACGTGACATGCAAGGACAACAAATTGATACTCGAAACACGCAAAGTGAACACATAAGAGATGAACCGAGTGACAATGTACAATTTTCAAATGAACAAGTGATACCACAAGAAATGGCATTACGGAGGTCTACAAGACAGAGAAGGCCAGCTGTATCAAATAATTATGTGGTTTACTCACTTGTGCATGAATCGGAATTGAGCATTGATAAAGATCTAGTCTCATTTAAACAGGCCATGGATTGTAGTGATTCTGAAAAATGGTTCAATGCCATGAAGGAATAGATGAAATCGATGGATGTAAATCAAGTCTAGGAACTAGTAAAGTTGCCTGAAAGATCAAAACGAGTTGGCTATAAGTGGGTCTTCAATACCAAGCGAAACTCAAAAGGCAACATCGAAAGGTATAAGGCTAGACTTGTTGCCAAAGGCTTCACTCAAAGGGATGGTATTGACTATAAGGAGACTTTCTCTCCAGTCTCTAAGAAAGACTCCTTAAGAATTATCATGGCTTTGGTGGCTCATAATGACTTAGAGCTCCACCAAATGGATGTAAAGACCGCCTTTCTAAATGGTGACTTAGAAGAGGAAGTGTATATGGACCAACCTAAAGGTTTTATAACTACAGGGCAAGAAAATTTGGTGCGTAAATTAAAGAAATCGATATATGGACTGAAACAAGCCTCCCAACAATGGTATATTAAGTTCAATAATACCATTACGTCATATGGTTTTGTAGAGAACACCGTTGATCGGTGTATCTATATGAAGGTCAGTGGGAGCAAGTTTATTATATTGGTCCTATATATCGATGACATTCTTTTGGCTGCTAATGACATGGGTTTGTTACATGAAGTCAAGAAATTTCTCTCTGAAACTTTTGAAATGAAAGATATGAATGAGGCATCCTATGTGATAGGATTAGAGATATTCCATGATAGATCACAAGGATTGTTAGGATTGTCTCAAAAAGGCTATATCAATAAAGTATTAGAGAGATTTAGAATGGAAAATTGCTCTACAGGAATAGTTCCAATTTAGAAAGGGGACACGTTCAGTGAATTGCAATGTCCAAAGAATGATTTGGAACGAAGCACAATGGAATCCATTCCCTATGCATCGCTAGTTGAAAGTTTGATGTATGCTCAAACATGCACTCGGCTAGACATTAGTTTCGCTATTGGAATGTTAGGCCGATATCAAAGTAATCCTGGAATAGATCACTAGAAAGCCGAAAAGAAAGTACTTAGGTATTTACAAGGCACTAACAATCATATGCTTACTTATAAAAGATCAAGTCATCTTGAAGTAGTAGGCTATTCGGATTCAAATTATGTTGGATGTGTAGACTCGAGCAAATCTACATTTGGTTGTTTCTCCTGGCTGGAGGAGCAATTTCATGGAAAAGTGGGAAGCAGTCTGTCATTGCTACTTCCACCATGGAGGCTGAATTTGTAGCATGCTTTAAGGCTACTATTCATGCATTGTGGTTGCGGAATTTTATCTTAAGGTTTGGTTTCGTCGACAGTATAGAAAAGCCGTTAAGAATTTATTGTGATAATTCCACAGCTGTTTTCTTCTCTAAGAATGATAGGTATTCTAAAGGTGCGAAACATATGGATTTGAAATACCTATCTGTTAAAGAAGAAGTGCAAAACCATAGAGTGTCCATTGAGCATATTGATACTGAATTGATGATAGCAGACCCGTTAACTAAAGGTTTGCCACCAAAAACATTTACTGAACATGTTGAACAGATGGGCATTTTGGACAGGTCCTCATTCTCTTAAAAGTCAATATTTTGGAATGCTCATATCATTGTGACACTCATGAATTCAATTAAGGTTATGGTTTTGCTTGTGCTTTGTTATCTCCATTTAGTTGTATACAATTATAGTTTATAAGATAACTGGTAGCATATTTGGAAATGACAATTTAAAGTTTCAATGTTCCTCGATTAGGTTATTATGAATTATGATGATTATGTGATATATGGAAGGAATCATGTCGCTAAAAGATATGTGACCGCCATGATCCAATCATTTTAATTCAATCAAGTGTTGTGATTTGATGATCTTTAAGGAGTGTGCACACTTATTTGTTATTGATTCATCAAGTTATAACATGGGCCAAGTGGGAGATTGTTAAATTAATTAACATGAGTGGCCCTTGTTATTTAAAGTATGAGCTAAAATAAAAGGCCTAATATGATGGTCAATTAGGCATAATGGTAATTTGGGTCATTGGGTTTAAAATCCCTCTACTCTCCTTATTTAAGATAACGGTTACAGAAAGAGAAGTAAACGGTTACAGAAAGAGAAGTAACCTGAAAGAGAAGTAACCAGTTATTAAAGAGAAGTAACTTCCTATTTAAGGTGACGGTTACAGGAAAAAGGGACAACCTTTTTTCATTACAGACTTTTCTTCCTCTCCACCATTAAAGAGAAAACAAAAGAAAAGAAAGGGAAGAGTATGAGAAAAGAGAAAAGCGTTCAAGAGCAAATCAGAAGAGGATTTTCATCATCGCTACAGGATATCAGCATAATGGACAACGGTATGTTGATTTTATTTTTTTTTGTATGCTAGTATTCGCATAAAGAAAAGATCGTGCATTATAGAAATAAGAATTTCATAAAGGGAAATTCTAGAAAAGTCCAACAACCATAGCAAGTTGGTTGGAGTTATAGATTGACACTACTTAGCAATGCCATGACAATTTTTCTTCAAATAATTCGTCACTTGATATCTGGTTGCTCAGATTAAGAGCCTCACTAAATTGCGAGATCTTCAGCAACACTATAAAACAAAAGATAGAATATTCTCCATGTTGAAACAATATTGCATGATGGTTGAACCATATAATTATTCTTTTTATTTTTTCAAAAAAAACCAGAGAGCTTGATTGTCACTATTTTCTCTGTTTTTGAGGGTTCACTTCTTCTACTCTATTGACAATAAGCATTATGTCCTGGACCCCCATAGTAAATGTGATCACCCATTTGGGGACTCTGGAGTATGTTTAGATCATAGCAGTTAGGATGTGTTGCTGGGAGGCGTGTAAGATTATCGGCATCTTTGAATTTGAAGTATTCGCCCTTCGACAAGTATCCAATATTTGAAATGAAAGCAGCTTTCCCATAACCTTCTTGAGGGAAATGGCCACTGCCCATTTGAGTAGTTGTGTGGTGGCCCCGAGGCTCTGTATTGATAATATTTCCACCGAAGACTACGTATTGTGCTGACTCAGCCAGGCTTGTGAATATGGATGAAGGCCAATATCCGAAAAATTGATCCCCAACCATGAGATTCCAAGCATTTGTTTGCGGGTTCTGAAACATTAATTTTCCTTCGTTAAGTAACCTGAAAGATAAAAATTTAAACAAAAAAAAAAAATCTTTTCCTTTTCTTTTTGTATTAACTTTTCCAGGAGAATCATTGGTTTTGAAAGCTTGATCCATATCTACAAAATGGATTAGTTTAGAAATTTTATGGATTCAACAATAATACTTTTATGTCATTTTTTTTATTTTTATATTTATTAAGAGATTTATTGGATGGTGAGTTAAATAATGAAATATTTCTCTATGCTGCCATAAATTTTACATTTACCTCTTCTAAGATTAAAATCCTATACATCAATGATATAAATCTAAAATTTAAATCACTTGTGTGTTGTATAAGAAATCATTAAATTGTTATTGTTATTATTTTAGATAAAAAGAATGAATCATATTTTTTATATATTAAAAAAAAACTTCCAAATTAATGTTAAATAATATCATATCAAATGAACTTTGAAAATAGTTATATATTGCATCGAGCGAGTGATGTTGTCTTACCTTCTTTATGGTTATTGCTATATAATATTGCGTCCCGCCATAGGTAGCGACTGGTTTTAAGACAGACCCCAGACCATATGTTCGGCTGGTTTGCACAAAACCAGGACAAGCGTAATTGAAGCAACCGGTTGAATGGGGACCGCCCGTCTGGAAACCAAGCAGAGAATATGTACATAAAAAATGCTAATAGGTCGAGAACAATAATGCAAATTTTGTCTCTGAGATATAAAATTCATGAAAATTCGAAGCAAAATTAATAGAATCAGATGATGGGATCCCAAGTTACACTTGT
The DNA here is from genome assembly GCA_021533255.1 of Ceriops tagal. NCBI lineage: Eukaryota > Viridiplantae > Streptophyta > Magnoliopsida > Malpighiales > Rhizophoraceae > Ceriops > Ceriops tagal. The sequence continues at coordinate 14,592 of JAGSHU010000070.1, read as the reverse complement.
ACACCGTCAGCTCATGGATGGATAGAGTAAGGGAGACTTACATTCCAGTAAATGTATAATCTTGCATTGTTGTCGCCGCCCTTAACCTGAAATAATTCATCATTAATTTAAGTACATCAATTAGAAATTTTGCTTCTTCTTCTTTTTGTTTTGTTTTTTTTTTTACATCACAATTAAACTCCCATCATGTGGGAATTAGAGAATCTGGGTTTTGATCTGTTAGAGCTCAATTTACTTTAAGTTTCAATTAGCTTTAATACTATAAATAACTAATTAAATAAATTATATCGAATTACTTTAAATTTTATTAATCTCAAAACAAAAAATATAAATATTAAGTAAACAAGATACTCAAGTTATTACATATTCAGTTATATTTATTCTTAATTGAATGCTAAAACTAGAATAAATAAATAATATTAACTTTCTAATTTTCACTTAAATATTGAATTCTAATTTATAAATAAATATTTATTTCTTAGTCATTTTATTAAAATTTCGTTCATTTTTGGATAACTATGACATACCCCATCCACAAACAAATATCCCAATCTAACATGAAAATAATAATAATAATAATAATAATAAAAAAGAAGTTATAAAAGATGCTACAAAAAAACTTAATTAATAGAATAGGGATATGGCATCTCCAAAACGTACAATCCACCCAGCCTCCAAACTGTTGTATGCATTCCCGTTGCCTGACTGTAGCAAAATACGAGTTCCACTATATTCTCTATTAGCCACATTGGGGATCCACACGTTGAGATGCCCACGTGCTCCCATGTAATTGCTAGATGGTAGAGCAGCTTGAGCATACTAATAATAATAATAATAGCAAAAAAAAAAAAAAAAGGCAAGTGACGTTAGAACGCATTTAATTATCATAATAGAAATATTTATGTTTTGCTAACTCTAAAATGGCTTGGGCCAGTGTAAATGTTTCGACCCAATGGCTTGTGCCGGAATTTGGGTTATTACAGCTATCACCCCCCAACTCTAAAATGGTTTGAGGTTGTCTCTCGGGAGATAGATACTCTTGCTCCTAACTTAAAAATGTAGATTTTTGATTTTACGGTGAAAAACAAAAAAGAGTGTAAATTTTTTAAAAATAAGAAGATATGCTTTTATGCCCGAGAGGCCACATAACATTTCAGCTACGATTGATTTCTTTCCATTCTTAGTGCTATAATTTTGGCACAATTTGAGTGATTTGTATCCAATTAATTACTAGAAATCAATTTTAATCCTTATTGAGTTTTTACTTTTTGACAAAAAAATAGACTTTTTTTAAGGCATAATTTTTTATATGTAAACAATCTTAAAACTTGTTTTGAAAAAAAAAAATTTGTATCACATCAAACAAAATAAAATGACTTTAATTCTGATTTACTAGAAATAAATAATTATTATTATATGAAGTGAAATCCACATAAAAATATAAAAAGAGATGCATTTTTCTTTTTTTTTAAAAAAAATAGTTTTATATAGAATTGATAATTGTTTAATGATATTTTAAGTTTATTGCTTAAAAAAAAAAAAGAAAAGTGTACTTTTAAGTGCTCGTAGGCCTCCAAGTACCTCATAGCGGGGGAAATCATGAGATAACAAAGAGCTTGTATTGAACCTTCCATTCCATTGCGGAGTAGCTTGATCAACTCGTTCATGGGGGACAAATATTTTAGGTGACCTTAGAATTGGGACTGTTCCTAGGGGGCACTCTCCATCCTTGTGCCAACTTTGAAAGAGCTCATCATCATCATCATCATCAGGAGAGGAGTTCCTTGCTTCAAGTTCTCTTAAATATTCCAACTACAAATGTAAAAAAGATTAAAAAAAAGAAAATTAGAAAGTTCCCATAATTTATTATATGAATTTTAATTTTTTTTCTTTTTTTATGCATAAAATAAAAATAAATTTATTGTTAAAAGAACATGATGAGATAACATTGTGAATATTTACCTGTATTTTGTGATTTTTAAGAAGGGGATGACTGAAAGCAGGTTGCTTGTAAATATCAACACAATCAATTATATCACCGTCGCTACTCTAGAAAGAATTAAACAACAAAAGGAAGACATTTTAGTTTTCAAATTTATCTCGGCAAACTTACATCGAAAAAAATCCAACCGATGTTTTCATACCTTTATGGTTTTATTGACAGCTGAAATTCCTGCTGAAGCAATGTCATTGCTCCAAAATTGTATTAATGCTAGCAATAAAAATACGAAACGACGAGAATTGCTTCGAGCCATTCTATACTGAGGTATAAAATTTTTTTGCAATTATCTTATGTTATGTTTTGTTTTAGGCTAACCCTTGAAACTCCAGTCCTATTTATCTAGTGTTTTTGTCCCAGGCCAAAAACTCTCTCTTTGGCAGTGTATGGAAACATAATAAATTTTTGGGTGGAAGAAAGGGAAAGAAAGTGGTAAAAACGATAAAATTTAATAGCTCATTTAATAAACAATTAATTAAACTTTATCTAAACAAACTAATTTTATCCATTACAAACAAAGAATTTTTATAATTATATTTAAATTAATTTTGTTTTTTGAAATTTACTCAATATGTTAGTTTCTTAATTAAATTTTATATATAATAAATATTTTTTATTAATAGTAACTACATGTCAATTATTTATATATTATGTGATAAATACGATTTTTTTTATTACTGTGGTATTAAATTTATTAATATAATTTAAGTTTTACTTTTAAAAAAATTAAAAAATTAATAAAATATTTTTAAATATTATGAAAGATAGAGAAATGAATTATAATATTTTAAAAGATTTTTATTTTTTTAAGTTTCTTAAAAAAATTAAAATGTATGTCATATTAATAAATTTAATAATATAACAATAAAAAGGAGGTGCAATTGTTTTGTAACATGTAAATAATTGTCACGTTGCTCTTGAAGAAAAATATTTAATGTAAACCAAATTTAACCAAAAATGATTCAAATTCAAAATACCATGATGTTATTTTCAAATAATAATAATAATAATAGTGATAAAACAGGCATGTTAAAGTGAGGCTTTGAGACATAGGGTGGGTTTGGCGCAAGACCATATAAATCCATGATGGGGATCTTCTTCTAGGGCCTGGGTTAGCAACCAGAGTAGGTCACCATGTCAACCCCGATCCCAGGTCCCATGAGTCCGAGGGGAAGAAAAAGAAAGAAGCCTAAAGAACATGATCAAATTTTGACTAAGCATGTCATGTACCCGCAACTCGAACCAAATTTATCCAAAAATACCTGAACTGAACCCTACTTAAAATATATTTGTGATCTGAAAATAACTCGATTCTAAATGATATACATTGAATGTGATTTGGTGTTATACAATTAAAAATTTAATGACAATGAGACAAATAAGTTGACAAAAGTCTTAAAACAAGTCTTAAAACTGGTGCAAAACTTATCGTTTCTTGATGAGCATCTTCCAAGGTATCTTATTCAGGCTTAGCTCATTCAATAACAATAATAATAGTACTATTTGTTCTTCCCTTCAAATTGTTAGTTTAGCTTCACATATTTAAGCCACCTCGTCTTTTTACTCCTCATGGAAACTGAAGAGGAGGATCCTAGAAAACTGACATTGTTTTATTTCTTCTTTTTTTTTTTTTAATTCAAGGATCTTGTTCATTTTTCTTTATTTTACTCACAAAAACTATAGAAAATTGTATTAAAAAATGAATGAATATATCGTCTCTTGCTATTTTTCGTACATTAGATTGGTATAATTTATATCTCAATAAAATACGAAGGAAAAATAAAGATATCCAATTTGGGCGTGAAATATAACAATTTGGTCATCAATTTAAATTGTGATATATCCCAAAGTTTAAGAAATTTCTCCAAAATAAAATAAAAAAATAACAATGCTAAGCAAAATGTTTTGTACCCCAACTCACATTGTGTAGGAATTACAAAGAGAGAGGTGAGAGTCAAATTTCTAACCTCTTTTAAAATTTTTTGTACCTACACTCACCTTTGTAAAAATAAATTTAGGTATTTAAATAACTGATGGTGGGTTTTAAATTCATTAATACTAAGATCGGATTCGGAGGAAGTCCATTCAAGCCCAAAAGTGCTCAAGTAGCGAGTCTTCCTATAGAAGAGGTTGAGTGAGGCCAATAATAAATAACCCTCAACTTTTAACTTTCGAGTGCGATGAACGACATTCTTTCAATTCGCCTTTTCTTGTTGTCCAAAAAATAAAAGGGACCATTATCAAGCTAGCAGTAGTGGAAGTTTGCATCTTGTTTGTAGGAAAGTAATAAAAAGCAAGAAAGTATACACTACTAGCTCAATATTTCCGATCCCCATCTGTCAACATTTTCTCATCTCACGATAATGAGCTTCTAAACCAAAATCCGATTCTCAAGGCATAAAGATCCATGAAAATTGTTGAGTAATGAGCCCCATCCAATTGATCATCTGTGGACCCTATCTGGCCACCTACTTCAATTTCACACAATTCGCCTCTCCAAGACATTCCCTCGGATTAGGATCACTGCTTTCCCAGAAAATCACTTCACTGAATAACATTTGATATAGTTACAACTTGTTTGAACTCAAACGATGCATGTTTTTCCTAGATTCACATCCCACTCAATGATTGGAATAAAAAAATTTTAGTCATCTTGAAGAACATTGAATCAAAACATTGTAGCTATGAAGAGGAGAAACCTTGCTGTCGCAACTTCTACGGGAATGCTTGTGTTTTTTTCGCAATCTTTCAGCATGCTCCTTTATACTTATTTTCTTGTTTTTCAAGTAATAGGTAAATGTGGTGATTACCTAGGCATGAGAGACCATTTGTAAGCCTTTTCCTTTAAGTATTCCAACCAAATCACTCAAGTAAAGGCATAACTTACAGGTATGAATTTTGTATTTGTTACTAGTGCAATTGCAAGGAAAAAGGCATGGCCAACCTGTTTTTGTACTCAAACATGTACAATCTCTATATACAAATAAAGATTACAGAAAATAAGGTTGGTTGCACCAAAAATCTCATTTCCTTCATCCTTGTTCTCTTTACTTCACTACCTTTGCCTGTTTTTGCTATACTAGTTTTTCTTGCGCTGTTCTTAAAAGCAAAACAAGTTATAAGTGATTGTCGGTTAAGTTATTGCCTTCAGAGTGATATCAAAGCACCTAAAGGGTTTTAAAGGAATTTAGGGTATGTGAAAATTAAATAAATATACAAGAAGTGAAAGGAAATACGCTACTAATGGTAAATTCTACAAACCAACACATCTAGTCATGGCTTTTATAAACTTCACACCTGTTCCTTCACTAAATTTTTTAGGAGAAAACTATGTGCAATGGCTTATTATAATGAAGACATACTTAAAGGCATTTGATTTTTGGGAAGTTACTTATTAAGAAGGGACTCCACCTACTCTTTAAGCAAATCCTTCAATTGCTTAACTTAAACACCATAGCGAGCAAATGGCCTAATGCTACAAAGCTTTATCTTGGATTCATTTATCTATCGTTGATTTTATATTTAACAAGATCATAGCTTGTGAGAAACATAAGGAGGCCTAGGAAAGGTTGCGAGATGAGTATGGTGGCAATATTAAGACTAGAATATGCAAATTCTCAATTTATGGAGGGAGTTTAAGGTGTTAAAAATGAGAGACTAAAAGACTATCAAGGAGTATAGTGGCAAACTTATAAAGATTATGAATCAAGTAAAGATGCTTAGAGAGAACCCATTTAATAGGTAATTTGTTGAAAATTTGTGTTGGTGAATGTGCTTGAAAGGTTCAAAGCTAAAATCTCTTATGTGGAAGAGTTAAAGGATTTGTCTTAAAACTCATTAGTGCTCTTCAAGCATAAGAACAAAGAAGAGTCTTTAAACTTAGAGGAGTTGTTGAGTCTTCAAAGTTTGCAACATCCTTTGATGGTACAAAGTTGGTAGCTTAAAAAAGGAAGGCTCCTTATAGGAGACCTCAAGTTGAAAAAACTAAGAAAAAGGAAGCAAAAACTAGTAAGTCATATGGTAAGAAAGTATTTTCTATTTGTAAACATTTCAGCAAAAATTCACATCTTCTTAAGGACTATTAAAGAAAACCATATGCGTTTTGCTCTTTCTGTAACAAAAGAGGCCATGTAGAAAAAGTTTGAAGAAAATAAAAGGAAGCATTTGCAGCATCAAAAGAGGTAGTAAGCTAAGGTTACAGAGGAATGAACTCAACAAACAGAAGAAGAGTTATTTGTTGCAAACTCTAATACAGTCAATTTAAGCAATTAGTCTTGGCTTATTGATAGTAGTTGTACTTATCATATGTCTTCATATCCATATGTTTTCAAGGTGTTAGATAGATTCTTTGCAACTAAAGTGAGAATAGGAAATAGTACTTTAATTAAAGCTCAAGGCAAGGTAATTGCTATTCTTGCTCTAACAATTACAAAATTCATCTCTAATGTGTTGTTTATGCTTGAAATTAATTACAACGTACTAAGTATTGGTAAATTGTTGGAGAATAGTTATTTTATGCAATTCATAAATAGTAGTAGTACAATTTTAAACTCTAAATGAGATGTGGCCATAACAGTTCCAATGAAAGTTGAAAACTTTTCTTTAAAGCTTAATTTGTTACCTCACAAAGCTTTACCAACTATCAATTATGAGTGCAACCTTTGGCATAAAAGGTTGGGACATCATCACTATGCTACATTGCAGAATCTACAAAAATATCATTTGGTAACTAATTTACTTGAGATTATACATCCTAAAGGATTTTATGGTGCTTGCTAATAAGGGAAGCAACCTAAACAACCTTTTCCTTCCAATCAAGTATCGAGAGTTAAGGTAAAATTGCATTTAATTGATACAGATGTTTGTGGACCTATGTCTACTATATATTTAATTTGAAGCAGGTTGTTTATCTTATTAAATAATTGTACTAGATATTGTTGGGTATATTTCATGAAATCAAAGTATAAGGTACCATTTATATTTTAAAGTTTTGAAGCTCTTGTTAAAAATGAGTTAGGACTCAAATCAAGACCTTAAAGTCTAAAAATGGCATTAAGTTTACCTTTGAAGATTTATGCAAAACCTAAGGCATAAAGCATCAATTATCTGCTTCTTATACTCTTTAATAAAATAGAGGAAGTGGAAACTGAAATGGATCAATCATGAAAGTGCCAAGATGCCTACTTTATGAAAAGGGCATGCCAAAACAATTTTAGGTTAAAGCTATGAATACCTAAGTTCACCTATAAAATAAACTACCTACCAAATAAATCTAAGGCAAATCTCATTATGAAATGTGATTTGGAACAAAGCCATTTATTCTTCATCTAAAAATCTTTGAATGTTTATGTTTTGTCTTGGTGATAAATCAAAAAAAAAAAGATTAATTAAAGGGCTAAGGTAGCAATGTGTGTTAGATATAACATTATTTCAAAGGCATATAAAGTCTTTAATCCAAAAACCAGAAAGGTTTTGATTAGTTAACAGGTTAAATTCAATGAAGATCAATCTTGGAATTAAAGTAATGTAACAACTCTAGCTTTATAAAACTACATCAAACAAGTTTCTCAACTGATTATGCCAACTCATATGAAGACTTTGAGGATGATATTTATGATGATGAACCTATAAGAGAAACAAGGCCTCTCTGAAACATATATGAGAGAGGCAATGTTACCATTACAAAACTTTCTAATCATCATAAAGCAATCAAGTTAACAAACTAAAGACAAGTTATGCATGAAGAGTTTACTGTAAGCTAGAGAAACCAGATTTGGTTACCAATGGAGAAACTTAAAGAAAAGAATGTAATTAGGATTAAACTAAATGCAAATGGCAATGTAATCAAGTTAAAGGTTAAGTTAGTGGCTAAAAGTTACTTACAGCAACCTAGAATTGACTTCTGAGATACCTTTGTTCTTATTGTAAGGCTTCAGACCATTAAAATAATTTTGGCTCTTGTTGCTCAAAAGGGCTAGAATGTATACTATCTTATGTGAAGTCTACTTTCCTAAAGGGTTTTTGGCAAAAAGATATTTATATAGAGCAACTAAAAGGCAATGTAATTAAGGGACAAAATAAAAAAGTGTATAAATTAAAAAAGGGCTTGTATGGCCTTAAACAAGCACTAAGGGCTTGGTTTAGCAGGATTAACAATCATTTAATTCAACTTGGCTTTGTCAAAAGCAAAAATGAAGCAATTTTGTTTATTAAAACTACTAATGGTCAAACTCTTATAATCTCCCTATATATTGATGATTTGCTTATAACTAAAGCTATCAAGAATTTGTCCTAAAGTTTAAGAAGGAATTGGAAAAGGTATTTAAGATATCTAACTTGGGAGAAATGTCCTTTTTTTTAAAGAGATTTAAATACAGCAATCAAATCTTGATATTTTTGTTAATTAATGAAAGTATGCCAAGGAAATACTCAAGGAGTTTAACATAAGTACTTGCAAACTTGTTGCTACACTAATAGTAATCAATATGAAGTTAGTCAAAAATGATAGAAAAATGAAAGTCAATAAGGGATATTTTAGTTGTTATATTGGTTACTTGTACATGACAACTTCAAGGCCTGACATAGTACAAGCAATAAATCTTCTTTGAAGGTTTATGTATTCTACTAGCAAAATGCACTACAATTTTGGAAAAGGGTTTCTAAGGTATCTTAAAGGAACTATTGGTCTTGGAGTCATGTTTATGAAATCAAAGAAACCTAAATTATTAGACTTCACAGATAGTGATTGCCCAAAATTTGTAAAGGGCTTAAAAAGTACATCAGGCTATTATTTCTCAATTTGTAAGAACTTTAGAAAGCAATCCGTGGTTGCTTAATCAACAATAAAGGTAGAATATGTGGCTATCACTATTGTTGTTAACAGAGTTATTTGGTTAGGAAAAGTCCTCTCTGATTTACAACAAACTCTATCTCAACCTTACTCAAATTTTTTTTTTTTTTTGACAACCTTACAGTCCTTACTACTTTGGGAAACCCAATACGCCATAGAAGAACTAAGTACTTCAAGATTAAACTTCATTTTCTAAGTGAAAATTTTTAGCAGATCCAACGGAAGAAAGGAACAGATCGGGTTCCAACGGTCAGAGGCACTGTAGATCGGCGAGCTGCACAGTAGATCGACTGGAGGCAAACGGCGTCGGTACTGTAAAAACGGCGTCAATACTGTTTTAACACCGTAAGCACTATTTTAACGCCGTTAGTACTGTTTTAACACCGTTAATGCTGTAGCGTCGGAGGCAAATTGTGATTTAAGCCATAAATTTGTATTCTTCAATTTTCGTTGTAGGTGTTTTGTTGCAATGGCTTCTTCATCTTCATCAACGGTGAAGTTTGAAATTGAGAAGTTCGATGGAAACACCAATTTTGCATTATGGCAAGTTAGAATGATGGCAATTTTGACGTGAGAAGGTACAAAAAGGGCCCTACTTGGTAAGGAGAAAAAACCAGAGTCAATGTCTGATGCGGATTGGGATGACATGGATGAGAGAGCTCTATCCTCAATCCAACTCAGTTTGGGAAATGAAGTTTTGAGAGAAATCCTTGGTGAAAGAACATCAGCTGGTGCGTGGCTAAAATTGGAAAGTCTGTACATGACGAAATCTTTGACTAACAGACTCCGATTAAAGCAAAGCCTTTATACTCTTCGTATGTCAGAAGATACTTCTTTGAAATCACATATTGGAGAGTTTAGTTCAATTGTTACTGATTTGAGTAAGATTGATGTTCATATTGACGATGAGGATCAAGCTTTATTGCTATTGTGTTCTTTGCCTCCTTCATACAAGCACTTTAGAGATACTATGATCTATAGCAGGGAAGATATTTCCCTTGAGAATGTCAAGACTAATTTGCAGGCCAAGGAGAAAATTGATAGTAGTTTGACATTTTCTAAGACACCAGATCAGAGTGTTGGTTTGATCATTGATCGAGGAAGATCAAAGGAGAGAGGTCGGAATTCAGGTAAATCAAGATCGAAATCAAGGCATAAGAATTTGACCTGCAATTATTGCAAGAAGAAAGGGCACATTAAATCTGATTGTTACAAGTTGAAAAACAAGCAGAAAGTAAGCGACAGCAATCAGAAGAACCATCCACCAGGAGAAGCTCATGTGGCAGCAAATAAGAGTGATGATATGCTTTGTGTCACTCAAGGCCAAGGCAGATTTCAGGATACCTGGATCATGGACACTGGAGCCTCGCAACATATGACTCCTAACAGAGAATGGTTTACCACTTACAAGTCAATTAATGGTGGTGTTCTGTTAGGAAATGATCATGTCTGTAAGGTTGCTGGGATTGGTACAGTGCAAATCAAGATGCACGACGGTGTCATTAGGACCTTGTCTGAGGTCAAACACATTCCAGATTTGACGAAGAATCTTATTTCTTTGGGCACTCTTGAGAAGAATGGCTGCAAGATTGGGTGTGAAGGTGGAGTTTTGAAGGTTTCCAGAGGTGCTCTTGTATTGATAAAGGCTGCCAGAATTGGCACATTGTATTTCTTGCATGGTTCGACAGTCACAGACTCAACTGCTGTTTCTACTTTAGTTTCAGATTCAGACGTGACGAAGTTGTGGCACATGCGGCTGGGACATATGAGTGAAAGAGGTATGGCTGCCTTGAGTAAGAGAGGTCTTTTGTGTGGGCAGAATACAGGAAAAATGGAATTTTGTGAGCATTGTGTTTTTGGGAAGCAGAAGAGGTTGAGCTTCAGTACAGCCATCCATAAAACAAAGGGAACATTAGAATACATCCATTCAGATCTTTGGGGTCCTTCTCAGGTTCTCTCTAAAGGTATGGGTGCTGCTTATATGCTCACTTTCATTGATGATTTTTCTCGTAAAGTTTGGGTCTATTTCTTGAAACATAAAAGTCAAGTATTTGAAACCATCAAGCAGTGGAAACCTTTACTTGAAAAACAGACTGGGAAACAGATTAAGAGGCTGAGAACAGATAATGGCCTTGAATTTTGCAATAACGAATTTAATGAGTTTTGCAAAATTGAAGGCATTGTACGACACTGCACAGTTGTAAAAACTCCACAGCAGAATGGAGTTGCAGAACGCATGAACAGGACTTTGATAGAGAAAGCTAGATGTCTGTTATTAAATGCAGGTTTGGGCAAGGAGTTTTGGGCAGAAGCTGTTAATACAGCTTGTTGGTTGGTAAATCGATCTCCTTGTACTTCCATTGAGTGTAAGACACCTAAAGAGGTGTGGTCAGGCAAACCTGCAGATTATTCTGATTTGAAGATATTTGGCTGTCCTGCTTATGCCCATGTTAATGATGGAAAGCTTGAACCGAGGGCTAAGAAATGCATTTTCCTTGGTTATGCTTCTGGTGTGAAAGGTTATAGGTTGTGGTGTCCAGACCCTAAGTCTCCAAAATTCCTCATCAGCAGAGACGTGACATTTGATGAATCCACTATGCTGCATCCAAAAGAGGAAGTCTTAAGGCCAAACGATGAAGATAGTGGGAGTTCCACACAGCAGGTGGAGTTTGAAAGTGATATTCCTTCTAAATCAGGTCAACAGATTTGGGTTGACACTTCAGAAACAGATGAGGATACTCTAGATACTCAACAGGCACAGCCGTACAGTATCGCCAAAGACAGACCCAGAAGGACTATCAAGCCACCAGCCAGGTTTTCATACTCAGATTTGGCTTATTGTTTGGCAGCAGCGGAAGAGGTGGAGTACAATGAACCTAAAAACTACTCAGAGGCTGTCACTTGTGCCGAATCTTCCCAGTGGAGTATTGCTATGACTGAGGAAATTGAGTCCCTACATAAGAATCAGACTTGGGACTTAGTGAAACTTTCTAAAGATAAGAAGACTGTTGGCTGCAAATGGATCTACAAGAAGAAGGAGGGAATCCCAGGAGTTGAGGATGCAAGGTACAAGGCACGTCTAGTTACAAAGGGCTATAGCCAGAAAGAAGGGATTGACTTCAATGAGGTGTTTTCTCTAGTTGTAGAGCACACTTCCATTCATGTGCTTCTAGCTATGGTTGCTATGTATGATATGGAACTGGAGCAGCTTGATGTGAAGATTGCTTTTCTACATGGCATTCTTGAGGAAGTCATCTATATGGATCAACCAGAGGGTTTCCAGATTGAAGGCAAGGAGGATCATGTTTGCAGGTTGAAGAAATCTCTATATGGTTTAAAGCAGTCTCCTAGACAATGGTATAAGAAGTTTGACAGCTTTATGGTAGGTCATGGTTACTTGAGGAGTGAGTATGACAGTTGTGTCTACCATAGGAAGCTTCGTGATGAATCATTTGTTTATCTGTTACTATATGTAGATGATATTCTTGTTGCCTCTACAAGCATATCTGAGATCAATAGTTTGAAGAAGCTACTTGGTAGAGATTTCGAGATGAAAGATTTGGGAGCTGCAAAGAGGATTTTGGGCATGGAGATCACCAGAGACAGGCAAGTAGGAGAGTTGCGCCTTTTACAGAAAAGGTACATCGAGAAGGTTCTTAAACGCTTTGAGATGATGAGTTGCAAACCGGTAAGTACTCCTTTGGCATCACACTTTAGACTTTTAGCCTCTTTGTCACCCAATAGCCTAGAGGAGGAGGAATATATGTCACATGTTCCATACTCTAGTGCAGTGGGCAGTGTTATGTGTGCTATGGTTTGCACTCGTCCAAATATTTCACAGGCAGTCAGTGTAGTCAGTAGATATATGGCTAATCCTGGGAAAGCACATTAGCAAGTAGTTAAATGGATACTTCGGTATCTTAGAGGCACTACAGAGGTAGGACTAATGTTCAACAGAGGCAGTAGGTTGATTACTGGTTTTGTGGATTCTGACTATGCAGGTGACCTTGACAGAAGAAGATCAACAACTGGTTATGTTTTCACTCTTTCAGGTAGTGCCATTTGTTTGAAGGCAACATTGCAATCAACAGTTGCTCTTTCCACTACTGAAGCTGAGTACATGGCAATAGCAGAAGCAGTCAAGGAAGCTATTTGGTTGAAGGTTTGGTCACTGATTTGGGTTTATCACAGGAAACTACCACCGTATTCTGTGACAGTTAGAGTACTATACACTTGACCAAAAATCAAGTGTATCATGAGAGGACCAAACACATTGATGTCAGATACCATTTCTTGTGAGATGTTATATCTCAAGGTTTGATTTCAGTGAAAAAGGTCGCTACTGCAGACAATCCAGTTGACATGTTGACGAAACCAATTTTAACTAGTAAGTTCAAGCATTGCTTGGACTTGATTGGTGTTCGTTTTGATTGACTGGCTCTAAGGAGCCATTTGGAGGAGAGATAGAAGGATTTTATTTTGTTGTGTGTTTAGAGAATACAATGCAAGGTGGAGATTTGTTGGAATATGTCTTGTATTCCAAATTACCCTTTTGCCCTTCTTCTATTCCTATATAAATAGGCATAATAGGATTATGAGAAGAAGAGAGAGTTTTGAGAGGTGAGCGACGCTCTTTGTATCCTGTAACACACTTTCTCTACTAATAAGAGTATTCCTCTTGTCTTTCCCGTGGACGTAGGTCACATAGACCGAACCACGTAAAATTCTGGTGTTACTTTATTCTTCAATTTACCATTTGCAATAACAAAAACATGGGGTTATTTTGTGTTACAGCTGCCAACGTGGCGATAGATTGCATCAACGGCTATTGACTTATTAAAAAAAAAAACAGAAATTCCTAAAATTATTTAAAATGATGGGGAGGACAAGTGGCGGCAGATTGCCATTCCAATTGGTTTTTGACCATGAGGTAAATGTGACATTTCTTTTTTTTGAAAGAAAAAAGTTAAAATGGTTCCTTAAGGGTAAGATGAATTTTGCCTTGATTAATGGTGTTCATATTTTGAATTTTTATTCTTTTAGAAATTTATATATATAAGATTTGCACACTGTCACATGATAATTTATTTGACGTCATGTGTCATTATAAGTATCTATATCAAAAAATTAATAAAATTTATTAGTTAAATTTGACAATGTGATAGATTTAACATTTATTATTTAGAATGACAAAAAAATAATTATTAACACAAACATAGAAGCTTAATGCACCTTTATAAGGACATGAACAATGGTGGGGTTTCACTCATTGATCATCTAATTTGAAGGCATATTACCATCAACAATTACGTATTCTCTGTCACCACGAAAGCTGCCGATCATAGACTTTTCCCAGGAAAATTGAAAGCATGGGACAAGTTCTTGGCTTATCACATGCAAGCAAGTCATAAGTGCACCGGAGGAATAAGGCTGTTTTATGGCTGTGTATGACGAGGTTTCTCTCCAACATCACAATGCTCTCTTTGGTGCAATAGAGCCAAAAAGGAAGAATGTTTTTTGACATACCTTACTTCGGCTACATTGAGAACCATCCTGTTATCTTTTCCCTCTATGAAAGCTTTGTCTTAAGAAATGCAGCAACTCCTGAAAAAACACGAAGTTTTCACAAGTACCCTGTGGCCTAATGGGAATGATGATACCTTTTGTACTTCCACCTTCATGCTTAACCATGCACAACCTTTCTCTTTTGTTGCTCTTTCTTAGTTGATGGGAAGAGTCGGGG
>JAGSHU010000069.1:0-25786 GCA_021533255.1 Ceriops tagal | reverse complement strand
AGCCGCACTAGTAAACCCTTACCAAGGCAGCAGCTGACACTAGCAAATCCTCATTAAGGCACCCTTACTATGGTAGTAGTTGGCACCAACAAATCCTCAGGAAGGCAGCAGCCGGATCAGCAAACACCACCAAGGCAATAGTTGCACTAGCAAACCAGCAGCAACCGTACTAGCAAACACCACCAAGGTAGCTGTTGCACCAGCAAACCCTCATCAAGGCAGCAACTGCACTAGCAAACCAACAAAGCTGCCAAGGAAGACAAACCAGAAAAAGGCAGCGACAACCTGTAAGTCTAGCAAGAGATGGAGTAGCAACACAAAGGTCATGCACTAGCAACCAACATGCAACAGTAGGTGGTGTACAAGTAGATAGCAATAATGCATGTGGATAGCAATAGCGACACGAGCAAATAGCAGCAGCAGCACGAGCAAATAGTAGCAACGCATTTAGATAGTAGCAACCACATGTGTGGATAATAGCCACAGCGCATGTAGATAGAAGCAGTAAGGTGCACGAACAACAGGAGTAGTATGGGCAGATAGTAGGAACAGCATGTGCGGTAAACAGCCATAGTGTATACGAACAGCGATAGTAGAGTGTGTGGACAACATTAGCAATGCGTGTAGATAGCAGTGGCAGCACGCACGAATAGTAGTAGCAACACGTATGGATAGCACTAGTAGCGTGGGCGAACAGTAATGACAATGTGTATGGTTAAATTCAGATCGATTTGTAAAAGCGTATATCTTACATTGATTCACACTTCTTTTAGTGTGAGACCTAAAATGGTTATCATCATACTGCAAGCTATTGGACTTGCTACCGAGGCACATTTTTTCCTCCTATTGCTGGTGTTGCTTGCCCTACTACCTAGGTAAGTTTTCTCCTATGTTGCTAGTGCTTACACTTGCTACTTTCTGCTGGTTGTGCATCATTTGTTAGTCGTGCCTACTTCTATTCATGCCTGCATTTGCTAGTATTATTGGTTGCCCTTGTTGCTATTGCTACATGCCCTTCTGCTATTGATGGCTGCCCTTGCTGCTATTGCTAGTTATGATTGCTACTGCAATTATTGGTTGTAATTCACCTGTTGCTGATTGTTGCAAGCTGCTGGTTGTGCTACAAGATCCCTCTTTGGTGGTTGCTGCATGTCCTTCTCTCCTTAGGGTGGCTACTGCATGTTTTTCTCTCCTTAGGGTAGCTGCTGCACTTTTTCTCTCCTTGGTGTGGCTGTTGCACATTCTTCTCTCCTTGGGGTGGCTGCTGCACATTTTTCTCTTCTTGGTGTGGCTGTTGCACATTCTTCTCTCCTTGGTGTGGTTGCTGCATGTCTCCTCTAGTTTGGTGTGGCTGTTGCAACTTCTTTCGCGATTGGTTTAGCCAACTACTGCTTTTTTCTTCTCCCTTTGGTTTGGCCAGCTACTGCCTTCTTCTTCCTTTGGTGTGGCTACTAGCTATTGTAACTCCTCTTTTGATTAGTGTGGTTGCCTCCTTCTTTAGTGGCTGTTGTCTCTTAATCGGTTGCACCATTCCTTGGTGCTACACCTCTCTTAGCCAGCTAGACCTCTCTTTGGTGTTGCAACTCTCTTGGCCAACTGCACCTCTCCTTGGTGGCTGTCTCCTTTGCCTTGGCTGGTCACTCTCTCTTTACATTCTCTCTCACTTTTCTACAACATACATGCCATCTCTTTTTGCAACCCTTGCTGTCATTCTCTCAATTTTTCTACAACTCATACATTAGTCTTGTAAGATACATTGAGGTATTTATAAAGCCTTGAGATTAGGGTTGCACACTCATCAATGGTTAGCATCGATTCCCAAGGTTTGCCCTACAATTAATGACCATATTTGATTCCTAAAATTTAGGGTCAACAGTCAACATTGACTTACTAAAATTTAAGGTTAATGGTCAATATTGACTCATTGACTTCAAGGTTGACCTACTATCAATAGTTTTACTCAACAACCTCTCTACATCTCAATGATATTCAAAACATCATATCAACACAAATAACTATGTAAGATGCTGTTGACAACAAATCTAACATTAAATATCAAAGATGGGCTAAACAAATCTCTCCCTTTGGATTTATTGGTAACACATTAAATTCAACATTCAGTAATGCACACATAGCAACCTTTGACATGTACAGCTCCCCTTAAAACATGCATCTCCCTTTTGTATGTACCTATACCTTTAACTCCCTCTTTTTTCTACTTTTCTCCTTTGACAATATCTCCCCCTTTCAAGCTGCTTCCCCTTTTGATCAATATATACTCTCTTTGGATTTATGCAAAATATCTCCCCTTTTAGGGGGTGGTTGAACATATAAATTCAGCCTTAACTTCTAAAACATCTCTCTTGATAGAGGTTTGGTGAATATATCTGAATGAATGAGCTCCAATGACTTCTTTGTTTGAGTCTCCATATTTTTATGGGTAGTATTCACCATCTTCCTTTTTTGACAAGTGCTGCAAATTGAATCTCTTTCTTTTCTCAGCTTGGGTACATCTTTCACAACTTAATTTTTAGACAATTTGTTCAGCCCCATTTGTCCAAGATGTCCTAATCTCCTATGCCACAACAAATTCTCATCTTTAGTGCTCATATAGCATGAGTTTTTGCTTTTAAAAACTTGGTATAAGTTTCCATTTGTTCTTTCTCCCATAATGAGAAGAACATCATTACTTAATCTCTTTATTGTACAACCACTCTTGCCAAAAGTAACTTCATGTCCATCATCACATAGTTGGCTAACACTGATAAGATTGTATTTTAGCCCTTCAACATAAAGCACTTCCTTTGATTTCAGTTTTTTTGCACCAATTTCAACAACATTGATACCTTTAATCTTTAAGGCACCATCATTGCCAAATGTGACTATCCCTTCATCATATTTTGCTAGTCCCTTCAACATCTTGGAGTCTCCTGTCATTTGTGAAAAGCAGCCATTGTCCAGGATCAATGACTTTTCTTTCTTAAAAGCTTTTAAGGCTACTTCCATAACCATTTCTCTTCCTTTTTTTCTTCTTTGGTCGAATGTAGGAGTATGTGTAGGTGTTCTCTTTTACATTCTTTAACCAGGCAGCAATGTTTGGCCAGATGTAGCAACATGTGTAGGTATTCTCCTTTGCATTCTTTGATCAGCAGCAATGTCAAGTAATCCTCAGCAGTGTGTCCAGTCTTTTTGCATCTTCCATAGATTTCTCCCAGCAAATCAAATCTGTTTCTTAGTGGAATATGACTTCTTTTCACTTGAGATTGTTCCTTTTCTTGATAGAGTCTACCCTTAGACTCTTGCCTCACATTTCTCTTCAATATCCATTACTCTAACACACATTAGCCTTGTGCCCATACTTATTATATCTCCAGAAAAATCCTTCAAATTAGGATTTTCTTCTTTCACCATGATCATGTCTCTTATCTTCAGCAATTATTGTGGCAACCTCCTCTTCATCTTTAACAACTTATCTCCTTTGGATGAAAGTCTTCACCATGTCTTTCCTAACCTATTTTATCTTGGGTTGGTTTCTTTTCTCCAAAACATCATTGTACTTGCTTTTAGGCACAAATACAATTTTCTTCTTCTCATCTACCTTCTCACTCGGCTTTTCAATATAGTCAAATCCTTTCTTCCCCATGGAATGAGGACTTTGTTTGCTTAGACACTCATCCAATTTTTTGTAGCATCCTCCTTGATGGCATTTGCTGAAAACAACTCTCTTCTCACTTCCATGGCCTGTATAAAGATTTCTTTATACTTCTTTAGTTTGAACTCAGCCTTGTGTAGCTTGGCTTGCAAAATCAGCACTTCTTACTCTTGTGCAATCACCTTAGCACTAAAATCTTCATGTATCTTGCCTTTCTCTACCTCAAGTACACTCAGATCCTCAATTCTCTTCAAGTACTCCTTCTCTTTCATTTGGAGATCAGATTCATCAACAGCAAAATCTTTATATAGCTTTTTGAAATGCTTTACCTCTTTTTCCAGCTTGTTGTTTTTATGCACACAAACTTTCAATTTATTCTCAAGTTATTGCACCAACTCATTCTTTTCCTCTTCTGTTGATTCCTCATCACTTGAAGATTCTTGTTCAACATCTACTTGAGCAACTAACACATTCCATGCAGCATCATCATCAGAATCATCATTAACTTCTTCTTCAAAATCTTCTTTATCTAGCAAGCTAAAAAAATTTCTTCCTTTTGATCTGAAGAGTTACTTTTTCCCTTTGGCGCTTGAATTTCAAGCTTTAGAATAGTTGGATTTCTTTGTTCTCCTCTTTGGGACCTGCTCATCATCATCATCATTATCAGTTTCTTTTCTCTTTGGGCAGTCCATGGCAAAGTGCCTAATTGCCCCATAACTAAAGTACTTCAAGAGTAATTTTTCCTTGTACTTCCCTTTTCCTTATATTTTTTTGTGATATATGCCATGACTTTATCAAGTTTAGTATCACCATCTTCCTCTTTAAAGCTACTGTTGGATTCTTCTTCTTGGTCTTTGATCTTTAATTTCTTCATTACCTTGAAGGCCAACTCCTTCTCTTCCTCAAACTTCTTCTCTTTCTTCATTAGAGTTATTCTCATTTCATAAGCCACTAATATGCTATGCAAATCATCTAAGAAACTTTGGCATTGAAAGGTTCTAGTAAGGTTCTGAGTATTTTCCTTACCACAGTAGCATCGTTAATCTCCTCTCCAGAGCCTTTAATAGAGCATTCACAGATTCATCATTCAACATCTTTATGTCTTCAAATCTGCTCTTCCAGATTTGTAGTTTGGCTTCCTTCACAAATATTCTTTAATTTGTCCTAAATTTGTTGTTGCACCCTATCATTTTGGTGAATTCTTTGTTTGATAAGGAGGCATATAAGGCATTTCTCGCCTTTCCATCACACTATGACTTATTAGAGTCAATGGTCCAATTTTTTTTATCTTGCTTCTTTATGTGAGAGTGGTCGTATGGATATCAATCATGCGTAAGCACGATTGATACAATTAATGTGTATGGATATCAATCATGGTGAGCACGATTGATATCAATTTTCCATAATGTGTAAGCTACGTCCGTGGTGTGATAGGATCACTTCTAAATCACACAATTCACTCTTGTTATCAAGGGATACAGTTAATGTTGTGAAAGGATCACTCCTTAACCACTTACAATGATATCTTGATCACTTAATGGATTGATCTCCTAATCACTTTAAGGGTCTCCCACTCTTTTTCAAGAAGTTTATAAAAAGTTTAGACTAAAACTTTCTTGAAAAGGATCACTCAATGTGCATAGGCTATTATTGGAAAAAGCGGGTCTTCTCCTTCCTCACTACCAGTTTTTACTTAAGCCTTATCGGTCTCTTCTCTACAGGTTCTTTACGCTGTTGCTGCTGTCTCTCCTTTGCAAGTTCTTTTTTCAGCAAGTTCTCTACGTTGCTACTGCTATCTCTTATTCGCAGGTTTTCTTTCTAGCAAGTTCTCTATGTTGTAGGTTATCTCTGTTGCAGGTTATCTCCGCTATAGGTTATCTTCATTGTAAGTTATCTCTGCTGCAGGTTATCTCCACTATAGGTTATCTTTGCTGTAGGTTCTCTCTACTGTAGGTTCTCTCCGTTATTGGTTCTCTCCCTTTGTTGCTGGTGCTACCTTGGTAGGTTTTCTTCTTTTGTTGTCGGTGTTGCCTCACCTGCTGCCTTAGCAAGTTCTCTTCCTCTATTCTCGGTGTTGTTTCACCTGTTGCCTTGGCAAGTTCTCTTCCCCTGCTGCTAGTGCTGCCTCCTTTTGCTGTAATTGCTGCCTTTTTCTTGCTGTAATTGCTATCTTTTCCTTGTTGCTATTATTGCCTTCTTCCTGCTATAATTACTACCTTTTCTTTGTTACAATTGCTACCTTCTCCTTACTGTAATTGCTGGTTTCCCCTTGCTGTAATTGCATATTTCCTCCTTGATGTAATTGTTGGTTTCCTTCTTGCTACAATTGCTGGTTTCCTCCTTGTTGCAATTGCTGGTTTCCACTGCTCTTTCTTCCTTTGGTTGCTGCTGCAATTTCTCTTTTTAATGGCTGCTACACCTTCTTCTTTGGTGGTTGCTACACCTTATCCTTCAAGTGGCTGTTGCACCTTCTTCTTTGGGGGTTGCTCCACCTTTTCCTTTTGTTGGATGTTGCGCCTTCTTCTTCCGGTGGCTACTACACCTTCTCCTTCTCCCTTTGGTTCAACTGTCACCTTTTTTGGTGTGGTTGTTGCACCTCTCTTCTCCTTTTGTCACTGCATACCTCTCCTTGGTGTGGTTGATTGGTTGCCGCTGCACACCTTCTTCTCCCTTTGCTGTTGTACACCTCTCCTTAGTGATAAGGACCTTCTTAGGTCTCATACTAAGAGAAGGAGGGGGTGAATTCTCTCAATGTGAGATGCTCGCTTTTTACAAATCATTCTGGATTAACCTTTGTGGCTTGTTAGAGTTGATGATCTAATATTTTATCTTTTTCTTTATATGAGAGCAACCGTACAAATATTAATCAAATGCAAGCACCTAAGAATACACAACATTTTTTATGTGGTTCACCCACAATGTGTGAGCTACATCCACAATATGATAAGATCACTCCTAAATCACACAATCCACTCTTATTATCGAAGGATATAGTTTGGTTGTAGAAGGATCACTCTTTAACCACTTATGATGATCTCTAGATCACTCAACAGACTAATATCCTTATCACTCCAAGGGTATCCTACCCTTTTTCAACAAGTTTATCAAGAGTTTAGTAACTAACACATTCCTGAGAAGGATCACTCAATGTGCACAGGCTGCTAATGCAGAAAGCAGATCTTCTCCTTCCTCACTACCAGTCTTTGCTCCAGCTTTGTTGGCCTCTTCTTTGCAGGTTATCTCTACTACAGGTTCTCTCCCCCTACTGGTTATCTACGCTGCAGGTTCTCTCCCTTTACTGCCGATGTTGCCTCACTTGCTATTGGTGCTGCCTCCCTTGCTGCCTTGGTAGGTTCTCTCCTCTTGCTATTGATGCTACCTCCTTCGGCCTTGGCATGTTCTCTTCCTCTACTACCTCACTTATTACTTTGGTAGGTTTTTTCCTCTACTGTAGGTGCTACCTTGGCAAGTTGCCTCACCTGCTACCCTGGCATGTTTCTTCCCCTACTCCAGCATATGTTTTCTCCTCTGCTGCTACAAGCTACTAGATTGCTATTGGGACACGTTTTCTCCTTTATTGCTGCAAGCTACAGAACTTGCTGCTAGGGCATGTTTTCTCCTCTGCTACTGCAAGCTACAAGCTGCTGGGTCAGCAGCCACTAAAGAAAGAGGTAGCCATACCAACCAAAGGAGGAGTTGTAGCAACTGGCAGCCCTACTAAAGGAAGAAGAAGGCAATAGTTAACTAAACCAAAGGGAGAAGAAGAAGGCATGCAATAGCCACACCAAATTAGATGAGATGTACAGCAGCCATACCAATCGAAGGAGGAGTTGCAGCAACCGGTAACCTTATTGAAGGTAGAAAAAGGTAATAGCCGGCCAAACCAAAGGGAGAAGAAGAAGGTGTGTAGTTGCCACACCAAACTAAAGGAGATATGCCGCAGCCACAACAAACTAAAGGAGATGTGCAACAGTCACACCAAACCAAAGGAGAACTACAGCAACCAATCAACCAACCAAGGAAGAAGTTGCAAAAACCAATAAAGGAGAAGGTGTAGTAGCCATCCAAAGGAGAAGGTGTAGCAGCCACCCAAAGGAGAAGGTGCAGCAGCCACCAAAGAGGGAGAAAGTAGCTTATAGCACAACTAGCAATTATAGCAAAAAAGCACATCCAGCGATTGCAACAGTAAGCATAACCAGCACAACAATTGGCAATAGGTGAATCATAACTAGCAGCTTGCAGAATTGGCAGCAAGGCAGGTAATACCAGCAGCAAGAGGAGAAAACTTGCCTTGGTAGCAAGGTAGGCAGCACCAGCAGCAAAAGGAGAAAACTTACCCCGACAATAGGGCAGGCAACACCAACAAGGGAAGAAAACCTGCACATGCTGCTCCTACTGTTCGCACGCGTTGTGCTTGCTATTTGTGCACGCTGCTACTTTTGTCCATACACATTACTGCTATTTGCACGCATTACAACTGTTGTTTGCATATACTGTTGCTATCTATGCACACTGCTGCTGTTTGCTCGCACCACTTCTGTTATTCGTGCATGCTGCTGCTATCTGCTCGTGTCACTGCTGCTATCCACACGTTAATGGATTGGTATTGCTACCTCCTTGTTCTCCTATTGCTGTCCGTACATGCTACTATAGCTGATTTGGATGCTGGGCACACTGCACTTATTGATTTAGCTGCTGGATGCACTGCACTTGCTGGTATAGTCTTCCAATTGTGTTACTAGTGTTGTTAGTCCCTCCTAAACATGCTACTGGTGTTGGTATACCTTCCTAGACATGCTACTGGTGCTGTTAGTCCCTCCTAGACATGCTATTGGTGCAAGGATGTGCTACTAGTGTTGGTATACCTTCCTGGACGTGCTACTGGTGCAGAAAACTCCTGCTGGTGCTACTAATGCACACTTGTTGGTTTCTAGTGCAGGGACCTCCTTCTACTGGACCTGCAATTTGCACCTCTCCTTGTGCAGTTGTTGGCTCTTCAACACCTTTTGTTGGACGTGCTAATGGTTGCTAGTTCTAGTATAAGCTCCCCTTGCTGTTGGTTCTGGTATAAACTCCCAAATTGCTTCTGGTTTACTTGGTTCTGGTATAGGCTCCCTGATTGTCTCCCTTGCTGCCAGACCTTCAAGTTTGTCTCCCTTGCTACAGGATCTTCTGGTGTGTCTCCCTTGCTATAGGACCTCCTGCCTTGTCTTCCTTGTTGCAGGATGATGAGGACCGATTTAGGTCTCACACTGATAAGGGAGTGAATCAATGTGAGATATCCTTTTTTTATAAATCGATTTGGATTTAACCTTTATGGCTTGTTACAGCCGATGATCCAATTTTTAATTTTCTCCTTTATGTGAGCACGACCATACGAATAAGAAATAATGCACAAGCACCTAAGAACACACGACAATTTTTATGTGGTTCACCTATAATGTGTGAGCTACGTCCACAATGTAATAGGATCTTTCCTAAATCACATAATCCACTTGTGTGATTTCTCACATTGCTGCTTCTACCTCTTTTTGGTTTGTCTTCCTTGGCTTCTTTGTTGGTTTGCTGGTGCGGTTATTGCCTTAGTGGTGTTTGCTGGTGCAAGTATATCCTCTTGGACATGCTACTGGTGCAAAGAAAACTCCTAGACTTACTGTTACTACTGGAAAGTCTCCTGGATGTGCTGTTGTTGTTGGGAAGCCTCTGGACATGCTGCTGGTGCAGGGAAGCCTCGTGGACATGCTGCTACTAGTAGGAAGTCGCCTGGATGTACTGTTGCTGCTAGTATACCCTTCTTGACGTATAGGGATGTGCTGCTGGTGCTAGTATACCCTCCTAGACCTGCAGGGATGTCTGCTAATGCTGGTACACCCTCCTAGATGTGCAGGGATGTACTACTGGTTTGCTGGAAAGCCTCCTAGATATACTGGTGTGGTGGCTAGCGGCTGCTGTCACCTTTGTGAGGGCTTGCTGGTACAGTGGTTGTCTTGGTAAGGGTTTGCTGGTGTGGGTGGTTGGCTACCTTGCTCTCTTTCTTTCCTTCTTGGTCGACTGCACCTTGCTGCTTCTTTTTGTTGGCTACTACACTCTCCTTGCCCGACTACCTTGCTACCTCTCTTTGGTGGTTGGCTGCTGCACTCTCCTTGGCTAGCAACCCCTTGCTCTCTTCTCTCCTTATTGGCCAATTTCACTTTGCTTGATGGCTGCCTCCTCTTTGCCATTCACCTATCTTTTTCCCTAGGTTTGTCACTCACGTTTCTCTTTGGCCAGCTCTTTCAATTTTCTGTAGCACACACCCTTTTTGCAAGACATATAGGGGTATTTATAGAACCTTGAGATTAGGGCTACACAATCATCAACGGTCATCATTAATTCCCACATGTTGCCCTATAATCAATGACTAGATTTGATTCCTAAAATTTAAGGTCAAGGGTTAATGGTCAACGGTCAATCTTGACCCCTAAAATTTAGGGTCACAGTCAACATTGACTCCTTAACATTAAGGTTGACCTGTCATCACCGGTTTCTCCCAATAACCTCACTACATCTCAATGGTATTCATAACATAAAATCAACACATATAATTGTGTGAAATGGTGTCGACAAAAATCCAATACAAAAAATCTAGATTCAAAGGATTTTGCTAGAGATGTGATAAGTATGGGCATAAGACTAATGCTTATTGGAATACTCGACCTATAATGAAGAGGAATGTGAGGCAGGAATTTAGGGAGAAACTTTATCAAGAAAGGAGACAATCTTAAGTGGAGAGAAGTCATATTCCACTGAGGAACTGATTTAATGTGTTGGAAGAAATCTGTGGAAGATGCGAAAAGGCTGAAACATTGCTGAGGATTGCTTGACATTACTACTCGATCAAAAAGTGCAAAGGAGAACCCCCACACATGCTCCCACATTCAGCCAAACATTGTTGCTTGGTCAAAAAGTGCCATTCGGCCAAAAAAGAAGAAGAGGAAAAGAAACATCTATAGTTGTGGAAGTAGCCTTAAAAGCTTCTAAGAAAGAAAAGTTATGGATCCTGGATAGTGTCTGCTCTTTATATATGATAGAAGACTCCAAGATGTTCAAGGAAGTGGTAAAATATGATGGAAGATCTGTCAAATTTAGCAATGATGGTGCCTTAAAGATTAAAGGTATTGGTGTTGGTAAAATTGGTGCAGAAAAGATGAAATTAAAAAAAGTGCTTTATCTTGAAGGGTTAAAACACAATCTTATCAGTGTTAGCCAACTTTGTGATGATGAACATGAAGTTACTTTCAATAAGAGTGGTTGCATAATAAAAAGACTAAAAGGTGGTGTTGTCCTTACTAAGGGTGAAAGAACAAATGAAAACTTATACCAAGTTTCTAGAAGCAAGAACACATGCTACATGAGCACCAAAGATAAGAATTTATTGTGTAGGAAACTCAGACATCTTGGACAAAAGAGGCTGAACTTAAGTATTCAACCAACCCCTAAAGGCTAAGGTATTCTTTAACCTCTCTCCCCTTTCCTCTTTTATTATTCTTTGGATTTGTTGTCAAATGGGGAGATATTTTGCATAAATCCAAAGAAAGTATAAAAAGGGGGAGCAGCTTGATGAATAAAAGAGAAAAACTTGTTAAAAGGGAGAAGCAGAAAGGGGGAGTTAAACCTGGTTAAAGGTGATGCATATTTTAGGGGGTGTTGTACATCTCAATAATTGTTATATGTGCATTATCGGATTTAATGTGTTGCTAACAAATCCAAAGGGGGAGATTGTTGAGCTCATGTTTGATGGCTAATGTTGGATTTGTTATCACTATCTCACATGGTTATATGTGTTGATTTGATGTTGTGAATGCCGTTGAGATATGTGAGGTCATTGGAAGAAACCAGTGATGACAGGTCAACCCTAGTGTTGAGGAGTCAATGTTGGCTGTAACCCTAAATTTTAGGGGTCAAGATTGATTGTTAACTATTGACCCTAAATTTTAGGAAGTTAATGTTGACCATTGACCCTAAATTTTAAAACTCAAATCTAGCTGTTAATTGTAGGGCAATATGTGGGAATTAATGATAATCATTAATGATCATATAGCCCTAATCTCAAGGCTTTATAAATACTCCTATGCATTTTGCAAGAAGGGGGTGTGCTGCAGAATTTTGAGAGAGCTGACCAAAAGAGAGAGAACGGCAAACCTAAAGGTAAGGAAAGGGTGAATGGTAAAGAGAGAGGTAGCCACCAAAAGAGAGAGTGATCAACGAAGGCAAAGAAGACGACCACCAAGGGAGGTGCAGCCAGCCAAGGAGAGTGTAGTAGCCACCAAAGAGAGGCAATAAGGCAGCCAACCAAGGAAGGAAACAAAAAGGGCAAGGTAGCTGGCCAAGGAAAGTGTAGTAACCACCAAAGGAGAGGCAATAAGGCAGCTGGCCAAGGAGGAAAGAAAGAGAGTAAGGTAGCAAGCAGCTACATTAGCAAACACCACCAAGGTAGCCACCTACATCAGCAAAAACCACCAAGGTAGCCACCTGCACCAGCAAACCACTAAGGCAACAACTGGCAAAAGGTGGAGCAGCAACCGACAGAAGTTGAAGCAGCAACAGAAGGGTCCGACATCATCAACCACCAAGGCAGCAACTGGTAGGAGGTGAAGTAGTAGTAGAAGGGTCCTACACTAATAACCAACATGCAAACAGCAGCGACGTGTGAAGACAGTTACAGTGTGCAGGGATAGCAATAATGGTGCGAGAAGACGATTGCAGCATGCGCAAACAACAGCAATGTGGGCTAATAGCAACAGCGAGGTAAGTAGATAACAGCAACGCGGGTGGATAGTAGCAATAGTGCAAGTAGACAACAACAACGCACTCAAATAGCAGGAATAGCATGTGTGGACAGTAGTAATGCATGGGGATAGCAGCAACACGTGCAGACAGAAGCAGCAACATGCACAGACAACAGGAATAGCATATGCGGTAAGCAAAGGCAGTGTGTGCGGATAGTAAGAGCAGCATGTGCGGAGTGCATGTAGACAGTAGGAGCAACACATATAGATAGCATTAGTAGCGCGCACAAATAGTAGCGGCACCACACGTGGACAGCAAGAGCAACACACACAAACAGCAGCGGTAGCGTGTGCGGACAACAACGGCAACGTGTACAAATATCATTAGCATTGCATGTAGGCAGCACCAATAATGGGTGAGACAACACCGATAGGGAAGGAAGGAGAAGATCCATATTCTACTCTAGCAGTTTGTACACATTAAGTGATCATTCTCTAGGAATGGTTTTACCATAAACTCTTGATAAATTTGTTGAAAAATAGGGTGGGATACCCTTAGAGTGATTGGGAAATCAACTCCTTGATTGGGAGATTGTTGTAAGTGGTTAAGGAGTAATCCTTCCACAAGTGGTGAAGGAGTGATCCTTCCACAACATTATTGTATCCCTTGATAGCAAGAGTGGATTGTGTGATTTAGGAGGGATCCTATCACATTGCAGACATAGCTCACACATTATGGGTGAACCACGTAAAAATTTTTTTGCGTGTTCTTGGATGCTTACACATGTGCATTGATTTTTTATTCGTATGGTCACACTCATATAAAGGAGAAAAATAAAAAATTGGATCATCGACTCTAGCAAGTCAGAGGTTAAATTTGGATCAATTTGTAAAAAAAGGATATCTGACATTGATTCACCCCCCTCTCATTGTGAGACCTAAAATGGTCCTCATCAAGTGGTATTAGAGCCGATTCTTTTGTTGATCCAATTTTTTTGCTTTGAATTTAAGTTGTACATTGCTATGTGAGTTTTTATCTTTACTGCTGCTTGAGATCATGGATAGCATGAACAGTGTTAACAATAAGGGCATCCTTACTTTTGATGGATAGAATTATTGGTTATAAAAGAATAAAATGCTCCCATATTTGATGTCCCTTGGTCTTAATGCGTTTGAGTCTATTGTTAGTGGCTTCATCCCTATTATTGAAGGTAATCCTATGGCATCAACTAATAAGAAGCATTTGGAGTGTGATGGAAAGGTGGGAAATGCCTTATATGCCTCCTTGTAAAATAAAGAATTCACCAAAGTGATGGGATGCAACACAGCCAAGCAAGTCTGGGACAAATTAAAGAACATCTATGAAAGAGACAAGGTTGTGAGGGAAGCCAAACTACAAATTTGCAGGAGCAGCTTCAAAGACATAAAGATGCAGAATGATGAGATTGTGGATGCATTCTTCATAAGAGTCAACGAAATTGTGTGCTCTATTAGAGGCTATGGAGAGGAGATCCACAATGCTACTGTGGTAAGGAAAATACTTAGAAGCTTGCTTGAAACTTACAATGCCAAAGTCTTTTCCATAGAAGATAGAGATCTGGACAGGTTGCCCTTAGATGACTTGCACAACATATTAGTGGCTTATGAAATGAGAATAACCCCAATGAAGAAAGAAAGGATGTCTAAGGTGGAGAAAAAGCTAGCCTTCAAGGCAATGAAGAAGTTAAGGATTAAACACCAAGAAGAGGAATTTGTTAGTAGCTCTGGAGAAGAAGATGGTGATACTGAATTAGATGAGGTCATGACATATATCACCAACAATATGAGGAAAGGAAAAGGGAAGTACAAGGGAAAACTACTCTTGAAGTGCTTTAGTTGTGGAGCAATTAGGCACTTTGTCGTGGACTACCCAAAGAAAAGGAAATCAAACAATGAGGATGATGATGAGTCGGTCTCAAGAAGGAGGACAAAGCAATCTAGATATGCTAAAGCTAGAAATTCAGGTGTCAAAAGGAAAAAGATGTTCTTCATATCCAAAAGAAGGAATTTCCTGAGCAAGTTGGAGGAAGAAGATTCTGAAGAAGAAAGTGATGATGATTCCAATGATGAGGCTACAAAGGATATGCTAGTCGTTCAAGCAAATGATGATCAAGAATCTTTAAGTGAGAAGGAATCAACAGAAGAGGAAAAGGATGAGTTGGTACAGTAACTTAAGAATGAGTTAAAAGCTTGTTTATGTAAAAACAACAAGCTAGTAAAAAAGGTAATGCATCTCAAGAAGTTATGTGAAAATTTTTCTATTGATGAATCTAATCTCCAGGTGAAGGTAAAGGAATTTGAAGTAAAAGAGGAGAAGTACTTAAAGAGGATTAAGAAGCTGATTGTGCTTGAGGCAGAGCAAGGCAAGATACACGAAGATCTTGGTGCTAAGGTGATTGCACAAGAGCAAGAGATGTTGACTTTGCAAGCTAAGCTTTACAAGGCCGAGTTAGAGTTAAAGAAGCATGAAGAAAGCTTTATGTAGGCCATAGAAGTGAAAGGAGAGTCATCATCAGCAAATGTCATCAAGGAGGATGCTACCAGAAAGTTAAATGAGTGTCTAACTAATCAAAGACCTCATTTCATGGGGAAGAAAGGACTTAGCTACATTGAAAAGTCGAGTGAGAAAGTAGAAAAAAAGAAGAAAATTGTGTTTGTACCCGAAAGTAAGCACAATGATGTGATGGAGAAGATAGACCAACCCATATTAAAATGGGTTAGGAAAGACATGGTGGAGACTCTCATCCATAAGAGATAAACTGTCAAAGATGGAGAAAAGGTTGTCATACCAACTGCTAAAGAAAGAAGACATGAACATGGTAAAAGAAGTAAATCTAGGATCAATGGTTTTTGCTAGACCTATTGCAAGTATGGGCATAAGCTAATACGTGTTGGAATACTTGGCCTATAATGAAGAAGAGTGTGAGGTAAGAGTCTAGGGGGACTCTATTAAGAAAGGAGGCAGTCTCAAGTGGAAAGAAGTCATATTCCACTAAGAAACAATTTTGATTTGCTGGGAGAGATTTATGGAAGATGTGAAAGGGTCTGCTTGACATTGCTACCCAGTTAAAGAATGCAAAGGAGAACATGCCAACCATTGCTACCCAATCAAGGAATGCAAAGGAGAACACCTACACATGCTCCCACATTCGGCCAAAAAAAAAAGAAGAGGAAGAGAAACGATTATGGTTGTGGAAGTAGCCTTAAAAGCTTCCAAGAAAGAAAAGCCATGGATCTAGATAGTGTCTGCTCTTCACATATGGCAGGAGACTCCAAGATGTTCAAGGAAGTAGTAAAATATGATAGAGGATTAGTCATATCTGACAATGATGGTGCCTTAAAGATTAAAGGTATTGGTGCTGCTGAAATTGGTGCAAAAAAGCTAAAATCAAAGAAAGTGCTTTATGGTAAAGGGTTAAAACACAATCTCATCAATGTTAGCCAGCTTTGTGATGATGGATATAAAGTTACTTTCAACAAGAGTGGCTACATAGTAAAGAGACTACGAGATGGTACTATCCTTACTAAGGGTGAAAGAACAAATGGAAACTTATACCAAGTTTTTAGAAGCAAGAACACATGCTATATGAGTACCAAAGATGAGAATTTGTTGTGGCATAGGAAACTGGGACATCTTTAGACAAAAGAGGCTGAACTTAAGTATTCAGCCAACCCCTAGATGTTGAGGTATTCTCTAACCCTTTTCCCTTTCCCTCTTTTATTATTCTTTGGATTTGTTGTCAAAAGGGGAGATATTTTGAATAAATCCAAAGAAGGTATATACTCATAAAAAAAGGGAGTAGCTTGATGGATAAATGGAGAGTACTTGTCAAGGGGGAGACACAAAAAGGGGGAGTAGCAAGTGATGCATGTTTTAGGGGGAGCTGTGAATGACAATGTGCAGAGGGAGCAATAAATGTCGACAATTGTTATATGTGCATTATTGGATTTAATTTGTTGCTAACAAATCCAAGGAGGGAGATTGTTAAGCCCATCTTTGATGGCTAATGTTATATTTGTTGTCAATACCATCTCACATAGTTATGTGTTGATTTGAGGTTATGAATGCCATTAAGATGCAGAGAGGTCATTAGGAAAAACCAGTGATGATAGGTTAACCCTTATGTTGGGGAGTCAATGTTGATCGTGACCCTGAATTTTAAGGGTCAAAATTAACTATTGACCATTGACCATTGACCTTAAATTTTAGGACTCAAATCTAAACATTGATTGTAGGGCAATCTTTAGGAATGAATGATGATCATTGATGATCGTGTTGCCCTAATCTTAAGGCTTTATAAATACCCCTATGCATCTTGCAAGAAGGGGGTGTGCTAAAGAAAATTAAGAGAGCCACCAAGAGAGAGAGCAAGGTAGTTGACCCTCACGAAGGTGACAGTAGCAGCTGGCCCTCACAAAGGTGACAACAGCAGCTGGCCACCACACCAACACATCCAGGAAGTTTTCTAGAAGACCTATAACACCTAAGGAGGCTTTCTAGCAGCAAAAGCACACTCGAGAATCAAGAAAAAAAATCAAAACGTGCAACAATAGGTCTGGGAATTAGCAGTCAGCCACCACACTAGCAAACCACTAAGTTGTAGCAGCTGGCCCTCACCAAGTTGCAGCAACCACACCCTCCCCAAGTTATAGCAACCTATGAATCCAACAGCCAGGGAGACAAACCAAAAGGTGGTGTAGCAACCTGTGAATCCAACAACCAAGGAAGACAAACCAATAGGTACTGCAGTAACCTATGAATCCTACAACAAGGGAGACAAATTAGGAGGTCTTGCAACAAGGGAGACACACCAGAAGATCTTACAATAAGGGAGACAAACCTGAAGGTTCGGCAGCAAAGGAGACAATCCGGGACCTTATACCAGAACCAAGCAAACCAGAAGCAATCTAGAAGCCTATACTAGAACTAGTAGCAACCAACAAGTCCGGCAGAAGGTGTTGAAGAACTAGCAACTACATAAGAAGACGTGTAGATTATAAGTCTGGCAAAAGGTGGTGTAGCAGAAGGAGGTCCCTGCACCAGTAAACCAGCAACTCTGCACTAGTAGCACCAGTAAGAGGTTCCTGTTGGGACCTCTAGCAAACTAGCAGGCGTGCATCAGTAGCACTAGCAGGAGGTCTTTGCACCAGCAAACCAGCAAGCATGCATTAATAAGAGGTCCCTACACCAATAAACCTATAGTGCGTGTCAATAGTAGTAGCCCACGCCGACAACTGCAATGACGCGAGTAAGCAACAGCTACCCATGCTGATAGTAGGAGCAACGCGTGTGGAGTGTGATGGAAAGACTGAAATCAAAGAAAGTGTTTTATGTTGAAGGGCTAAAACACAATCTCATTAATGTTAGCCAACTCTGTGATGATGGACATGAAGTTACTTTCAATAAGAGTTGTTGCACAGTAAAGAGATTAAGTGATGGTGCTGTTCTTACTAAAGGTGAAAGAACAAATGGAAACTTATACCAAGTTTCCAAAAGCAAAAACACATGCTATATAAGCACCAAATATAAGAACTTGTTGTGGCATAGAAGATTGGGATATCTTGGAAAAAAGGGGCTAAACAAGTTATCCAAAAATGAAGCTATGAGAGATGTACCTAAGCTGATAAGAGAGAGATGCAATTTGCAGCATGTGTCAAAAAGGGAAAATGGTGAATGCTTCCCACAAAAATGTGGAAATTCAAACAAAGAAGCCATTGATGCTCATTCATTTGAACATTTGTGGGCCTATAAGATAAAGATCAACAAAGGGTGATAGGTACTTCATCTCCTTCATTGATGATTTTACAAGAATGACTTGTATTATGTTCTTGAAACATAAGTCAAAGGCTCTCAATAATTTCAAAAGCTACAAAAGGCTGGCTGAAAATTAGTTGGGGGGAAAAATTAAAAGGCTCAAGATGGACAATGTGACAAAATACACAAGCAGTGAATTTGAAGATTATTTGGAAAAGCATGGAGTGAAGCATGAATATACGAGTCCTTACACACCTCAATAAAATGAAGTGGCCGAAAGGAAAAATAGAAGCCTAATAGATATGGTAATAACCATATTGGCTGAACATAGTACTTCATATGGCTACTAAAGAGAGGCTATTACCATTGCAACTCAGATTCAAAACAAATGCCTGATGAGACCATACATAGAGAAGACACCTAATGAACTGTGGAATGGAAGGAAGCCAAGTGTAAAACACTTTAAAGTGTTTGGAAGTTTATGCCTTATTAAAATCCAAGGCAAGCATCTTGACAAATTTGATGAGAAGGCTGATAAAGGCATATTCTTGGGCTATATACCAAATGGAAGAGGATTCAAATGTTATAATAAAAGGTTGTTGAAAATGGTGGACAGTTATGAAGTTAAAGTGATTGATGATGGTTCTACAATGCAATTACAACATGAGGAAGCTGAAGATGTTGTGTATAACAACTGAAAAGTATCTGAAAGTGATGAATCAGAGGGCATTCAGCATAAGGAAGATGTTGATTCTTAACTTACAAGTGATGAAGAGGCAAAACCAAGGCATTCCCAAACTCATAAAAGAGTTAAAGATAAAGTTAAGGTTAAGAACATTATAGGCAGTAAAGAGTACTCTGTGCAAACTATAAGAAGACTAAGAGGTGATGAACAAACCTCATTGATCTTTGAGGTTGAACCCAAATTAGTGGAAGAAGCATTAAAGCACAAGAAATGGGTATGTGCTATGAATGAAAAGCTTGATCAAATTGAAAAGAACAACATTTGGTGATTAGTACCTAAACCTAAAAGGAAAAACATCATTGGAACCAAGTGGGTTTTCAAAAATAAGCTCAATGAAAAAGGTGAGGTGGTAAGAAACAAGGTAAAACTTGCCTGCAAAGACTTCTCACAAGTAGAAGGTGTTGACTTTGAAGAGACCTTTGCTCCTGTGGCTAGGCTTGAAGCAATCAAAATGTTCATGGCCATTGTTGCTCAAAGAAACTACAAAGTTTATTAAATGGATGTAAAGTCCACATTTTTTAATAGAGAGCTTGAAGAAGAGGTATTTATTGAACAGCCTGATGGTTTTATACTTGATCATAATGGTTCAAGTGTGTGTAAATTAAACAAGGCACTATACAGCTTCAAGCAAGCTCTAAGAGCATGGTATTTTAAGCTAGATACATGCCTCAAAGATATGACGTTCAGAAAAGGGAATGTGGATAGCAACTTGTACATAAAGGAAGATAAATAGGGCCAGTTAATTGTTATGGTTTATGTTGTTGACATAATTTTGTTGTAGAAAAGGAGGCCCTTTGTACTATTTTTTCTGAACAAATGAAGAAGAAGTTTGAGATATCGATGCTAGGTGAAATGAAATTCTTCTTAGGGTTATAGGTTTTACAAAGTAAGGCTAGAATTTTTCTCTCCTAAGAAAAGTACACTCATGAGCTATTAAAAAGGCTTGAGATGGAGAATTCTAAAGAAATAAGCACTCCCATCATGGTTGGAACAAAGTTAAACAAGGATAAAGAAGGCAACATGGTTGATCAGAAGGAATACAGAAAGTTGATTGAAAGTTTATTATATTTGACAGCATTAAGGTCTGATCTTGTTTTTGCTATAACACTCTATGCCATATTTCAAAGTGAGCCCAAGAAATCTTATCTCATGGTTGCTAAGAGAATTTTGAGGTATGTGAAGGGTACAACAAATTATAGGCTGCTTTATGATAAAAGTAGATAGCTTAATTTGTATGGGTATATAGATGCTGATTGGGCTGAAAATTGTGATGACAGAAGGTCAATGTCAGGTGGTGCATTTTATTTAGGTAGTAGATGTGTTTCATAGTATAGCAAGAAGAAAAATTCAGTGAGTCTAAGTACTGTAGAGGCTAAATATGTAGCTACCACTTAGGCTTGTACTTAACTACTGTGGATAAAACAATAGCTTAAAGATATGAAGGTGGATGTGCAGCTACCATTATTGATTGGTTGTGACAACTAAAATTCCATCAATTTGTTAAAAAATCCCTTCTAACACTTTAAAACTAAACATATTGAAATCAAATACCACTTCATTAAAGAAAAAATGGATAAAAATGAAGTAAAGTTGGATATGTGCTTACTGTAGAGTAAGTTATCGATATATTCACCAAACCTCTATCAAGAGAGATGTTCCAGAAGTTAAGGTTGACACTTATGCATTCATCCAACCCTTAAAAGCTAAGGTATGCCTCTAACCCCTCTCCCTTTCCCTCTTTTATCATTCTTTGGATTTGTTGTCAAAGGGGTCTTTTGCATAAATCCAAAGAGACTATATACTAATTAAAAGAGAAAATAACTTGATGAATAAAGGGGGGAAAATTATCAATGGGGAGAAGCAGAAAACAAGGGGGAGTTAAAGGTACAAGTACATGCAACAAGAGAGATGTATGTTTTAGGGAGAGTTATGCTTATGCTTAATTGTTGAGTTGTGGATTTAATATGTTGCCAACAAATCCAAAGGGGGAGATTGTTAAGCCCATCTTTGATGGTTAATGTTGAATTTATTGTCAACAGCATCTTACATAGTTGTTCGTGTTGATTTGATGTTTTGAATGTTGTCGAGATGCAAAGAAGTCATTGGTTAACTCTGAGGCCAATAAGTTAATGTTAACCATTGACCCTAAATTTTAGGAATCAAATATGGCCGTTGATTATAGGGCAACCCTTAGGAATCAATGTT
This sequence comes from Ceriops tagal, assembly GCA_021533255.1. Classification (NCBI taxonomy): domain Eukaryota; kingdom Viridiplantae; phylum Streptophyta; class Magnoliopsida; order Malpighiales; family Rhizophoraceae; genus Ceriops; species Ceriops tagal. Next base: position 4,622 of record JAGSHU010000069.1, on the reverse strand, counting down.
GACTGTTGATGATTGTGCAGCCTTAAATCTCAAAGCATATAAATATATCCATACATCTTTCAAGATGTATGTGTGTTGCAAAAAAAAAAAAAAACCAACTAGCTATAAAGAGAGAACGACAAAGAGAGAGGCAACCACCAAAAAGAGAATGACCAGCCAAGAAAGGTGTAGCAGCAGCCGCCTAAGAGTGCAGCACTAAGGAGAGGTGCAGTCGGCCAAGAGGTAATAGTAGCCATTAAGGAAAGAGGCAGCTATACCAACCAAAGGAGGAGTTGCAGCAACAGGTAGCTCTACCAAAGGGCGAAAAAGGCAATAGTCGGCCAAACCAAAGGGAGAAAAAGAAGGCAACAAGTGGCCAAACCAAAAGTAGCCGAAGAAGGGAGTAGTCAACCAAGCCAAAAGGAGAAGAAGAAGGCATGCAGCAGCCACACCAACTGAAGGAGGAGTTGCAACAATTGATAGTCTTACCAAAGGGAAAAGAAGGCAGTAGCTGGTGAAACCAAAAGAAGAAGAAGAAGGCAATAGTTAGCCAAAACAAAAGGAGAAGAAGAAGGCGTGCAGCAGCCACACCAAACCAAAGGAGACATGCAGCAACCACACAAAATAAGAGGAGACATGTAGTAACCACACCACACTAGAGGAGATATGCAGTAGTCATACCAAACCAGAGGAGAATTGCAGCAACCAATCAACCACCCAAGGAAGAAGTTGCAAAAACCAATAAAGGAGAAGATACATCAGCCATCCAAAAGAGAAGGTACAGGAGCCACCTAAAGGGGAAGGTGCTATAGCCACTAAAGAGGGAGAAAGCAGCTTGCAGGACAACTAGCAATTGTAACAGCAAGCACAACCAGCATAGTAACTAGCAATAGTTGAATCACAACTAGTAGCTTGTAGAACCAGTAGCAGGGTAGGTAGCACTAGTAGCAGGAACTTGCCCCAACAACAAGATAGGCAACACCAACAGGGGAAGAGAACCTACCAAGGTAGAAAGTGAGGCAACCTGCCAAGGCAGTAGGTAAGACAGCACCGACATCAGGGGAAGAAAACCTGCTAAGGTAGCAAGTGAGGCAACCTACCAAGGCAGTAGGTGAGGTAGCACCAGTAGCAAAGGAAGGAGAAGATCCATGTTCTACACTAGCAGCCAGTACACATTGAATGATCCTTCTTAAGAAAGTGTTAGTCATAAACCTTTTGATAAACTTATTGAAAAAAGGTGGGATACCCTTAGAGTGATCACAAGATCATTGTAAGTGGTTAAGGAGTGATCCTTCTATGGCATTAATTGTATCCTTTGATAACAAAAGTGGATTGTGTGATTTAGGAGTGATCCTATAACACTATGGATGTAGCTCACACATTGTGGGTGAACCATGTAAAAATTGTGGGTGAACCATGTAATTGTTTGCAAAAAAACAACAAGCTGGAAAAAAAAAAGGTAAAGCATCTTAAGAAGTTATATGAAAATTCTATTGTTGATGAATCTAATCTCTAGGTGAAAGAAAAGGAGTTTAAAGTAAAAGAGGAGGAGTACTTAAAGAGAATTGAGGAGCTGATTGTACTTGAGGCTAAGCAAGGCAAGATATACAAAGATCTTGGTGCTAAAGTGATTACACAAGAGCAAGAAGTGCTGATGTTGCAAGCTAAGCTTCACAAGGCCAAGTCCAAGCTAAAGAAGCATAAAGAAAGCTTTATACATGCCATGGAAATAAAAGGAGAGTCATCATTAGCAAGTGCCATCAAGAAGGATGTTACCAGAAAGTTGGATGAGTGTCTAAGCAATCAAAGACCTCATTCCATGGGAATGAAAGGGCTTGGCTATATTGAGAAGTTGAATGAGAAGGTAGAAGAAAAGAAGAAGATTGTGTTTATGCTTGAAAGCAAGCACAATGATGTGATGGTGAAGAGATACCAACCTAAGTTAAAATGGGTTAGGAAAGACGTGGTGGAGACTCCAAACCAAAGGAGACAGGCTATCATAGATGGAGAGAAGGTTGCCACACCAGTTGCTAAATAAAAGGGACATGGACTTGGTAAGAGAAGTAAATGTAAGTTCAAATGATTTTGCTAGAGTTGTGGTAAATATGGGTACAAGGCTAATACTTATTGGAACATTTAGCCTATAATAAAAAAAAGTGTAAGGCAAGAGTCAAGGTGGAGACTCTATCAAGAAAGGAGGAAGTCTTAGGTGGAAAAAAGTCATATTCCACTGAGAAAAAAGTTCGATTTGCTGGGAGAAATCTGTGAAAGATGTGAAAGGGTTAGATACGCTATTAAGGACTGCTTGACATTGCTACCCAGTCAAAGAATGCAAAGGAGATCACGCCAACCATTATTGCCTAGTCAAGGAATGCAATGGAGAACACCTATACAAACTCTTACATTCAACCAAAGAAGAAGAAGAGGAAGAGAAATGTCTATGGTTGTGGAAGTAGCATTAAAAGCTTCCAAGAAAGAAAAACCATGGATCCTATATAGTTTCTTCTCTTCACATATGACAGGAGACTCCAAGATGTTCAAGGAAGTAGCAAAATATAATGAAGGGTCTATCAGATTTAGCAATGATGGTGTCTTAAAGATTATAGGTATTGGTACTGTTGAAATTGGTGTAGAGAAGTTACAATCAAAGAAGGTATTGTATGTTGAAAGGCTAAAACACAATCTCATCAATGTTAGCTAGCTATGTGAAGATGGACATGAAGTTACTTTCAACAAGAGTGGCTGCACAATAAAGAGATTAAGAGATGGTGCTGTTCTTACTAAGGGTGAAAGAACAAATGGAAATTTATATCAAGTTTCCAAAAGCAAAAACGCATGCTACATGAGCACTAAAGATGAGAATTTGTTGTAGCATAGAAGACTGGGACATCATGGACAAAGAGGCTGAACTTAAGTATTCAGCCATACCCTAGAGGCTGAGATATTTTCTAACCCCTTTCCCCTTCCCTCTTTTATTTTTCTTTGGATTTGTTGTCAAAGGGGGAGATATTTTGCATAAATCCAAAGAGAGTATGTGTTGATAAAAAATGGGAGTAGCTTAATGGATAAAGGGGAAAACATGTCAAGGGGGAGAAACAGAAAGAGGGAATTAAACCAGGTTAAGGGAGATGCATGGTTCAAAAGGAGCTGTGAATGATTATATGCAAGGGATGTTGTGCATGGTTGGATTTAATGTGTTGCCAACAAATCCAAAGGGAAAAATTGTTGAGCCTATCTTTGATTACTAATATTGGATTTGTTGTCAACACCATCTCACACGGTTATATGTGTTGATTTGATATTATGAATGCCGTTGAGATGTAGTGACATTGGGAGAAACCAGTAATGACAAGTCAACCTTGGCGTTGAGGAGTCAACGTTGATTGTGACCTTATATTTTAGGGATCAAAATTGACCATTGACCGTTGACCCTAAATTTTAGGAATCAAATCCGACTGTTGATTGTAGGGCAACATGTGGGAATTAACGATGATTGTTGATGACCGTGTAGCCCTAATCTTAAGGCTTTATAAATACCCCTATATGTCTTGCAAGAAGGGAGTGTGATGCAGAAAATTGAGAGAGCTGACCAAAGAGAGAGGTGAGTGGCAAACCTAAGGAAAAAGAGAGGTGAACAGCAAAGAGGAAGCAGCCACCAAGCAAGGTGCAACTGGCCAAGGAGAGGAAGAAAGAAGGCAAGACAGTCGGCCAAGGAGAGTGCAGCATCCACCAAGGAAAGAAGGCAACGCAGCCGGCCAAGGAGAGGAAGAAAGAAAGCAAGGGGCAGCCAGCCAAGGAGAGTGCAGCAGCCACTAAGGAAAGAAGGCAAGGTAGCCAGCCAAGAAGAGAGCAGCAGCACATCCAGGAGGCTTCCCTGCACTAGCAGCACGTCCAAGAGACTTCCCAACAGCAGCAGCAGGTCCAAGAGAGTATACTAGCACCAGTAACACGTCTCGGCACGTCCAGGAGGGTATACCAGCAACAGCAGCACGTCCCTGCACATCCAGGTGGGTATACCAGCACCAGCAGCACCTTAGGAGGCTTCCCAGCAGCAGAAGCACACCTGGGAATCAAGCAAAAAATCAAAACGTGCAGTAGCAGGTCCTGGAATCAGCAGCCACCTGCAGAAAGTGCAACAGCAAGTCCGAGAATCAACCAGCAAAACAGAAGCGGCGTAAGAAATCTGTTGCAATGCGCAGGGAGAGTAGCAGCAGCAATGCGAGAAAACTGCTGTAGCATGCGAAGAGAACAGCAGTGACATAAGAAAACAGTTGCAACGTGCGGGGAGAGCAGCAGCGGCACGAGAAAAACTGTTGCAGCATGCTGGGAGAGCAGCAGTGGTGTGAGAAAGTAGTAACAGCATGCACTGACAGCAGCAGTGGTGCGAGTCAATAACAAGAGCATGCACAGATAGTAGGTATAGCTTATGCAGACAGAAGGCACAGCTTGCGTGGGCAGTAGGTAGAGCTTGTAAGGACAGTGGCTGTTAGCTTGTGCGGACAGCAGGTACAGTTTGTGTGGACAGTCAGCGCAGAGAGTGCGGACAGCAGGAGCGCAGAGAGTGTGGACAGTGGGCGCACAATGAGCGTGGACAGCGGGCGCAAAAAGTGCAGACAGCAGGAGCAAAGAGTGTAGACAAGGGG
>JAGSHU010000068.1:0-25795 GCA_021533255.1 Ceriops tagal | reverse complement strand
AGCCGCACTAGTAAACCCTTACCAAGGCAGCAGCTGACACTAGCAAATCCTCATTAAGGCACCCTTACTATGGTAGTAGTTGGCACCAACAAATCCTCAGGAAGGCAGCAGCCGGATCAGCAAACACCACCAAGGCAATAGTTGCACTAGCAAACCAGCAGCAACCGTACTAGCAAACACCACCAAGGTAGCTGTTGCACCAGCAAACCCTCATCAAGGCAGCAACTGCACTAGCAAACCAACAAAGCTGCCAAGGAAGACAAACCAGAAAAAGGCAGCGACAACCTGTAAGTCTAGCAAGAGATGGAGTAGCAACACAAAGGTCATGCACTAGCAACCAACATGCAACAGTAGGTGGTGTACAAGTAGATAGCAATAATGCATGTGGATAGCAATAGCGACACGAGCAAATAGCAGCAGCAGCACGAGCAAATAGTAGCAACGCATTTAGATAGTAGCAACCACATGTGTGGATAATAGCCACAGCGCATGTAGATAGAAGCAGTAAGGTGCACGAACAACAGGAGTAGTATGGGCAGATAGTAGGAACAGCATGTGCGGTAAACAGCCATAGTGTATACGAACAGCGATAGTAGAGTGTGTGGACAACATTAGCAATGCGTGTAGATAGCAGTGGCAGCACGCACGAATAGTAGTAGCAACACGTATGGATAGCACTAGTAGCGTGGGCGAACAGTAATGACAATGTGTATGGTTAAATTCAGATCGATTTGTAAAAGCGTATATCTTACATTGATTCACACTTCTTTTAGTGTGAGACCTAAAATGGTTATCATCATACTGCAAGCTATTGGACTTGCTACCGAGGCACATTTTTTCCTCCTATGGCTGGTGTTGCTTGCCCTACTACCTAGGTAAGTTTTCTCCTATGTTGCTAGTGCTTACACTTGCTACTTTCTGCTGGTTGTGCATCATTTGTTAGTCGTGCCTACTTCTATTCATGCCTGCATTTGCTAGTATTATTGGTTGCCCTTGTTGCTATTGCTACATGCCCTTCTGCTATTGATGGCTGCCCTTGCTGCTATTGCTAGTTATGATTGCTACTGCAATTATTGGTTGTAATTCACCTGTTGCTGATTGTTGCAAGCTGCTGGTTGTGCTACAAGATCCCTCTTTGGTGGTTGCTGCATGTCCTTCTCTCCTTAGGGTGGCTACTGCATGTTTTTCTCTCCTTAGGGTAGCTGCTGCACTTTTTCTCTCCTTGGTGTGGCTGTTGCACATTCTTCTCTCCTTGGGGTGGCTGCTGCACATTTTTCTCTTCTTGGTGTGGCTGTTGCACATTCTTCTCTCCTTGGTGTGGTTGCTGCATGTCTCCTCTAGTTTGGTGTGGCTGTTGCAACTTCTTTCGCGATTGGTTTAGCCAACTACTGCTTTTTTCTTCTCCCTTTGGTTTGGCCAGCTACTGCCTTCTTCTTCCTTTGGTGTGGCTACTAGCTATTGTAACTCCTCTTTTGATTAGTGTGGTTGCCTCCTTCTTTAGTGGCTGTTGTCTCTTAATCGGTTGCACCATTCCTTGGTGCTACACCTCTCTTAGCCAGCTAGACCTCTCTTTGGTGTTGCAACTCTCTTGGCCAACTGCACCTCTCCTTGGTGGCTGTCTCCTTTGCCTTGGCTGGTCACTCTCTCTTTACATTCTCTCTCACTTTTCTACAACATACATGCCATCTCTTTTTGCAACCCTTGCTGTCATTCTCTCAATTTTTCTACAACTCATACATTAGTCTTGTAAGATACATTGAGGTATTTATAAAGCCTTGAGATTAGGGTTGCACACTCATCAATGGTTAGCATCGATTCCCAAGGTTTGCCCTACAATTAATGACCATATTTGATTCCTAAAATTTAGGGTCAACAGTCAACATTGACTTACTAAAATTTAAGGTTAATGGTCAATATTGACTCATTGACTTCAAGGTTGACCTACTATCAATAGTTTTACTCAACAACCTCTCTACATCTCAATGATATTCAAAACATCATATCAACACAAATAACTATGTAAGATGCTGTTGACAACAAATCTAACATTAAATATCAAAGATGGGCTAAACAAATCTCTCCCTTTGGATTTATTGGTAACACATTAAATTCAACATTCAGTAATGCACACATAGCAACCTTTGACATGTACAACTCCCCTTAAAACATGCATCTCCCTTTTGTATGTACCTATACCTTTAACTCCCTCTTTTTTCTACTTTTCTCCTTTGACAATATCTCCCCCTTTCAAGCTGCTTCCCCTTTTGATCAATATATACTCTCTTTGGATTTATGCAAAATATCTCCCCTTTTAGGGGGTGGTTGAACATATAAATTCAGCCTTAACTTCTAAAACATCTCTCTTGATAGAGGTTTGGTGAATATATCTGAATGAATGAGCTCCAATGACTTCTTTGTTTGAGTCTCCATATTTTTATGGGTAGTATTCACCATCTTCCTTTTTTGACAAGTGCTGCAAATTGAATCTCTTTCTTTTCTCAGCTTGGGTACATCTTTCACAACTTAATTTTTAGACAATTTGTTCAGCCCCATTTGTCCAAGATGTCCTAATCTCCTATGCCACAACAAATTCTCATCTTTAGTGCTCATATAGCATGAGTTTTTGCTTTTAAAAACTTGGTATAAGTTTCCATTTGTTCTTTCTCCCATAATGAGAAGAACATCATTACTTAATCTCTTTATTGTACAACCACTCTTGCCAAAAGTAACTTCATGTCCATCATCACATAGTTGGCTAACACTGATAAGATTGTATTTTAGCCCTTCAACATAAAGCACTTCCTTTGATTTCAGTTTTTTTGCACCAATTTCAACAACATTGATACCTTTAATCTTTAAGGCACCATCATTGCCAAATGTGACTATCCCTTCATCATATTTTGCTAGTCCCTTCAACATCTTGGAGTCTCCTGTCATTTGTGAAAAGCAGCCATTGTCCAGGATCAATGACTTTTCTTTCTTAAAAGCTTTTAAGGCTACTTCCATAACCATTTCTCTTCCTTTTTTTCTTCTTTGGTCGAATGTAGGAGTATGTGTAGGTGTTCTCTTTTACATTCTTTAACCAGGCAGCAATGTTTGGCCAGATGTAGCAACATGTGTAGGTATTCTCCTTTGCATTCTTTGATCAGCAGCAATGTCAAGTAATCCTCAGCAGTGTGTCCAGTCTTTTTGCATCTTCCATAGATTTCTCCCAGCAAATCAAATCTGTTTCTTAGTGGAATATGACTTCTTTTCACTTGAGATTGTTCCTTTTCTTGATAGAGTCTACCCTTAGACTCTTGCCTCACATTTCTCTTCAATATCCATTACTCTAACACACATTAGCCTTGTGCCCATACTTATTATATCTCCAGAAAAATCCTTCAAATTAGGATTTTCTTCTTTCACCATGATCATGTCTCTTATCTTCAGCAATTATTGTGGCAACCTCCTCTTCATCTTTAACAACTTATCTCCTTTGGATGAAAGTCTTCACCATGTCTTTCCTAACCTATTTTATCTTGGGTTGGTTTCTTTTCTCCAAAACATCATTGTACTTGCTTTTAGGCACAAATACAATTTTCTTCTTCTCATCTACCTTCTCACTCGGCTTTTCAATATAGTCAAATCCTTTCTTCCCCATGGAATGAGGACTTTGTTTGCTTAGACACTCATCCAATTTTTTGTAGCATCCTCCTTGATGGCATTTGCTGAAAACAACTCTCTTCTCACTTCCATGGCCTGTATAAAGATTTCTTTATACTTCTTTAGTTTGAACTCAGCCTTGTGTAGCTTGGCTTGCAAAATCAGCACTTCTTACTCTTGTGCAATCACCTTAGCACTAAAATCTTCATGTATCTTGCCTTTCTCTACCTCAAGTACACTCAGATCCTCAATTCTCTTCAAGTACTCCTTCTCTTTCATTTGGAGATCAGATTCATCAACAGCAAAATCTTTATATAGCTTTTTGAAATGCTTTACCTCTTTTTCCAGCTTGTTGTTTTTATGCACACAAACTTTCAATTTATTCTCAAGTTATTGCACCAACTCATTCTTTTCCTCTTCTGTTGATTCCTCATCACTTGAAGATTCTTGTTCAACATCTACTTGAGCAACTAACACATTCCATGCAGCATCATCATCAGAATCATCATTAACTTCTTCTTCAAAATCTTCTTTATCTAGCAAGCTAAAAAAATTTCTTCCTTTTGATCTGAAGAGTTACTTTTTCCCTTTGGCGCTTGAATTTCAAGCTTTAGAATAGTTGGATTTCTTTGTTCTCCTCTTTGGGACCTGCTCATCATCATCATCATTATCAGTTTCTTTTCTCTTTGGGCAGTCCATGGCAAAGTGCCTAATTGCCCCATAACTAAAGTACTTCAAGAGTAATTTTTCCTTGTACTTCCCTTTTCCTTATATTTTTTTGTGATATATGCCATGACTTTATCAAGTTTAGTATCACCATCTTCCTCTTTAAAGCTACTGTTGGATTCTTCTTCTTGGTCTTTGATCTTTAATTTCTTCATTACCTTGAAGGCCAACTCCTTCTCTTCCTCAAACTTCTTCTCTTTCTTCATTAGAGTTATTCTCATTTCATAAGCCACTAATATGCTATGCAAATCATCTAAGAAACTTTGGCATTGAAAGGTTCTAGTAAGGTTCTGAGTATTTTCCTTACCACAGTAGCATCGTTAATCTCCTCTCCAGAGCCTTTAATAGAGCATTCACAGATTCATCATTCAACATCTTTATGTCTTCAAATCTGCTCTTCCAGATTTGTAGTTTGGCTTCCTTCACAAATATTCTTTAATTTGTCCTAAATTTGTTGTTGCACCCTATCATTTTGGTGAATTCTTTGTTTGATAAGGAGGCATATAAGGCATTTCTCGCCTTTCCATCACACTATGACTTATTAGAGTCAATGGTCCAATTTTTTTTATCTTGCTTCTTTATGTGAGAGTGGTCGTATGGATATCAATCATGCGTAAGCACGATTGATACAATTAATGTGTATGGATATCAATCATGGTGAGCACGATTGATATCAATTTTCCATAATGTGTAAGCTACGTCCGTGGTGTGATAGGATCACTTCTAAATCACACAATTCACTCTTGTTATCAAGGGATACAGTTAATGTTGTGAAAGGATCACTCCTTAACCACTTACAATGATATCTTGATCACTTAATGGATTGATCTCCTAATCACTTTAAGGGTCTCCCACTCTTTTTCAAGAAGTTTATAAAAAGTTTAGACTAAAACTTTCTTGAAAAGGATCACTCAATGTGCATAGGCTATTATTGGAAAAAGCGGGTCTTCTCCTTCCTCACTACCAGTTTTTACTTAAGCCTTATCGGTCTCTTCTCTACAGGTTCTTTACGCTGTTGCTGCTGTCTCTCCTTTGCAAGTTCTTTTTTCAGCAAGTTCTCTACGTTGCTACTGCTATCTCTTATTCGCAGGTTTTCTTTCTAGCAAGTTCTCTATGTTGTAGGTTATCTCTGTTGCAGGTTATCTCCGCTATAGGTTATCTTCATTGTAAGTTATCTCTGCTGCAGGTTATCTCCACTATAGGTTATCTTTGCTGTAGGTTCTCTCTACTGTAGGTTCTCTCCGTTATTGGTTCTCTCCCTTTGTTGCTGGTGCTACCTTGGTAGGTTTTCTTCTTTTGTTGTCGGTGTTGCCTCACCTGCTGCCTTAGCAAGTTCTCTTCCTCTATTCTCGGTGTTGTTTCACCTGTTGCCTTGGCAAGTTCTCTTCCCCTGCTGCTAGTGCTGCCTCCTTTTGCTGTAATTGCTGCCTTTTTCTTGCTGTAATTGCTATCTTTTCCTTGTTGCTATTATTGCCTTCTTCCTGTTATAATTACTACCTTTTCTTTGTTACAATTGCTACCTTCTCCTTACTGTAATTGCTGGTTTCCCCTTGCTGTAATTGCATATTTCCTCCTTGATGTAATTGTTGGTTTCCTTCTTGCTACAATTGCTGGTTTCCTCCTTGTTGCAATTGCTGGTTTCCATTGCTCTTTCTTCCTTTGGTTGCTGCTGCAATTTCTCTTTTTAATGGCTGCTACACCTTCTTCTTTGGTGGTTGCTACACCTTATCCTTCAAGTGGCTGCTGCACCTTCTTCTTTGGGGGTTGCTCCACCTTTTCCTTTTGTTGGATGTTGCGCCTTCTTCTTCCGGTGGCTACTACACCTTCTCCTTCTCCCTTTGGTTCAACTGTCACCTTTTTTGGTGTGGTTGTTGCACCTCTCTTCTCCTTTTGTCACTGCATACCTCTCCTTGGTGTGGTTGATTGGTTGCCGCTGCACACCTTCTTCTCCCTTTGCTGTTGTACACCTCTCCTTAGTGATAAGGACCTTCTTAGGTCTCATACTAAGAGAAGGAGGGGGTGAATTCTCTCAATGTGAGATGCTCGCTTTTTACAAATCATTCTGGATTAACCTTTGTGGCTTGTTAGAGTTGATGATCTAATATTTTATCTTTTTCTTTATATGAGAGCAACCGTACAAATATTAATCAAATGCAAGCACCTAAGAATACACAACATTTTTTATGTGGTTCACCCACAATGTGTGAGCTACATCCACAATATGATAAGATCACTCCTAAATCACACAATCCACTCTTATTATCGAAGGATATAGTTTGGTTGTAGAAGGATCACTCTTTAACCACTTATGATGATCTCTAGATCACTCAACAGACTAATATCCTTATCACTCCAAGGGTATCCTACCCTTTTTCAACAAGTTTATCAAGAGTTTAGTAACTAACACATTCCTGAGAAGGATCACTCAATGTGCACAGGCTGCTAATGCAGAAAGCAGATCTTCTCCTTCCTCACTACCAGTCTTTGCTCCAGCTTTGTTGGCCTCTTCTTTGCAGGTTATCTCTACTACAGGTTCTCTCCCCCTACTGGTTATCTACGCTGCAGGTTCTCTCCCTTTACTGCCGATGTTGCCTCACTTGCTATTGGTGCTGCCTCCCTTGCTGCCTTGGTAGGTTCTCTCCTCTTGCTATTGATGCTACCTCCTTCGGCCTTGGCATGTTCTCTTCCTCTACTACCTCACTTATTACTTTGGTAGGTTTTTTCCTCTACTGTAGGTGCTACCTTGGCAAGTTGCCTCACCTGCTACCCTGGCATGTTTCTTCCCCTACTCCAGCATATGTTTTCTCCTCTGCTGCTACAAGCTACTAGATTGCTATTGGGACACGTTTTCTCCTTTATTGCTGCAAGCTACAGAACTTGCTGCTAGGGCATGTTTTCTCCTCTGCTACTGCAAGCTACAAGCTGCTGGGTCAGCAGCCACTAAAGAAAGAGGTAGCCATACCAACCAAAGGAGGAGTTGTAGCAACTGGCAGCCCTACTAAAGGAAGAAGAAGGCAATAGTTAACTAAACCAAAGGGAGAAGAAGAAGGCATGCAATAGCCACACCAAATTAGATGAGATGTACAGCAGCCATACCAATCGAAGGAGGAGTTGCAGCAACCGGTAACCTTATTGAAGGTAGAAAAAGGTAATAGCCGGCCAAACCAAAGGGAGAAGAAGAAGGTGTGTAGTTGCCACACCAAACTAAAGGAGATATGCCGCAGCCACAACAAACTAAAGGAGATGTGCAACAGTCACACCAAACCAAAGGAGAACTACAGCAACCAATCAACCAACCAAGGAAGAAGTTGCAAAAACCAATAAAGGAGAAGGTGTAGTAGCCATCCAAAGGAGAAGGTGTAGCAGCCACCCAAAGGAGAAGGTGCAGCAGCCACCAAAGAGGGAGAAAGTAGCTTATAGCACAACTAGCAATTATAGCAAAAAAGCACATCCAGCGATTGCAACAGTAAGCATAACCAGCACAACAATTGGCAATAGGTGAATCATAACTAGCAGCTTGCAGAATTGGCAGCAAGGCAGGTAATACCAGCAGCAAGAGGAGAAAACTTGCCTTGGTAGCAAGGTAGGCAGCACCAGCAGCAAAAGGAGAAAACTTACCCCGACAATAGGGCAGGCAACACCAACAAGGGAAGAAAACCTGCACATGCTGCTCCTACTGTTCGCACGCGTTGTGCTTGCTATTTGTGCACGCTGCTACTTTTGTCCATACACATTACTGCTATTTGCACGCATTACAACTGTTGTTTGCATATACTGTTGCTATCTACGCACACTGCTGCTGTTTGCTCGCACCACTTCTGTTATTCGTGCATGCTGCTGCTATCTGCTCGTGTCACTGCTGCTATCCACACGTTAATGGATTGGTATTGCTACCTCCTCGTTCTCCTATTGCTGTCCGTACATGCTACTATAGCTGATTTGGATGCTGGGCACACTGCACTTATTGATTTAGCTGCTGGATGCACTGCACTTGCTGGTATAGTCTTCCAATTGTGTTACTAGTGTTGTTAGTCCCTCCTAAACATGCTACTGGTGTTGGTATACCTTCCTAGACATGCTACTGGTGCTGTTAGTCCCTCCTAGACATGCTATTGGTGCAAGGATGTGCTACTAGTGTTGGTATACCTTCCTGGACGTGCTACTGGTGCAGAAAACTCCTGCTGGTGCTACTAATGCACACTTGTTGGTTTCTAGTGCAGGGACCTCCTTCTACTGGACCTGCAATTTGCACCTCTCCTTGTGCAGTTGTTGGCTCTTCAACACCTTTTGTTGGACGTGCTAATGGTTGCTAGTTCTAGTATAAGCTCCCCTTGCTGTTGGTTCTGGTATAAACTCCCAAATTGCTTCTGGTTTACTTGGTTCTGGTATAGGCTCCCTGATTGTCTCCCTTGCTGCCAGACCTTCAAGTTTGTCTCCCTTGCTACAGGATCTTCTGGTGTGTCTCCCTTGCTATAGGACCTCCTGCCTTGTCTTCCTTGTTGCAGGATGATGAGGACCGATTTAGGTCTCACACTGATAAGGGAGTGAATCAATGTGAGATATCCTTTTTTTATAAATCGATTTGGATTTAACCTTTATGGCTTGTTACAGCCGATGATCCAATTTTTAATTTTCTCCTTTATGTGAGCACGACCATACGAATAAGAAATAATGCACAAGCACCTAAGAACACACGACAATTTTTATGTGGTTCACCTATAATGTGTGAGCTACGTCCACAATGTAATAGGATCTTTCCTAAATCACATAATCCACTTGTGTGATTTCTCACATTGCTGCTTCTACCTCTTTTTGGTTTGTCTTCCTTGGCTTCTTTGTTGGTTTGCTGGTGCGGTTACTGCCTTAGTGGTGTTTGCTGGTGCAAGTATATCCTCTTGGACATGCTACTGGTGCAAAGAAAACTCCTAGACTTACTGTTACTACTGGAAAGTCTCCTGGATGTGCTGTTGTTGTTGGGAAGCCTCTGGACATGCTGCTGGTGCAGGGAAGCCTCGTGGACATGCTGCTACTAGTAGGAAGTCGCCTGGATGTACTGTTGCTGCTAGTATACCCTTCTTGACGTATAGGGATGTGCTGCTGGTGCTAGTATACCCTCCTAGACCTGCAGGGATGTCTGCTAATGCTGGTACACCCTCCTAGATGTGCAGGGATGTACTACTGGTTTGCTGGAAAGCCTCCTAGATATACTGGTGTGGTGGCTAGCGGCTGCTGTCACCTTTGTGAGGGCTTGCTGGTACAGTGGTTGTCTTGGTAAGGGTTTGCTGGTGTGGGTGGTTGGCTACCTTGCTCTCTTTCTTTCCTTCTTGGTCGACTGCACCTTGCTGCTTCTTTTTGTTGGCTACTACACTCTCCTTGCCCGACTACCTTGCTACCTCTCTTTGGTGGTTGGCTGCTGCACTCTCCTTGGCTAGCAACCCCTTGCTCTCTTCTCTCCTTATTGGCCAATTTCACTTTGCTTGATGGCTGCCTCCTCTTTGCCATTCACCTATCTTTTTCCCTAGGTTTGTCACTCACATTTCTCTTTGGCCAGCTCTTTCAATTTTCTGTAGCACACACCCTTTTTGCAAGACATATAGGGGTATTTATAGAACCTTGAGATTAGGGCTACACAATCATCAACGGTCATCATTAATTCCCACATGTTGCCCTATAATCAATGACTAGATTTGATTCCTAAAATTTAAGGTCAAGGGTTAATGGTCAACGGTCAATCTTGACCCCTAAAATTTAGGGTCACAGTCAACATTGACTCCTTAACATTAAGGTTGACCTGTCATCACCGGTTTCTCCCAATAACCTCACTACATCTCAATGGTATTCATAACATAAAATCAACACATATAATTGTGTGAAATGGTGTCGACAAAAATCCAATACAAAAAATCTAGATTCAAAGGATTTTGCTAGAGATGTGATAAGTATGGGCATAAGACTAATGCTTATTGGAATACTCGACCTATAATGAAGAGGAATGTGAGGCAGGAATTTAGGGAGAAACTTTATCAAGAAAGGAGACAATCTTAAGTGGAGAGAAGTCATATTCCACTGAGGAACTGATTTAATGTGTTGGAAGAAATCTGTGGAAGATGCGAAAAGGCTGAAACATTGCTGAGGATTGCTTGACATTACTACTCGATCAAAAAGTGCAAAGGAGAACCCCCACACATGCTCCCACATTCAGCCAAACATTGTTGCTTGGTCAAAAAGTGCCATTCGGCCAAAAAAGAAGAAGAGGAAAAGAAACATCTATAGTTGTGGAAGTAGCCTTAAAAGCTTCTAAGAAAGAAAAGTTATGGATCCTGGATAGTGTCTGCTCTTTATATATGATAGAAGACTCCAAGATGTTCAAGGAAGTGGTAAAATATGATGGAAGATCTGTCAAATTTAGCAATGATGGTACCTTAAAGATTAAAGGTATTGGTGTTGGTAAAATTGGTGCAGAAAAGATGAAATTAAAAAAAGTGCTTTATCTTGAAGGGTTAAAACACAATCTTATCAGTGTTAGCCAACTTTGTGATGATGAACATGAAGTTACTTTCAATAAGAGTGGTTGCATAATAAAAAGACTAAAAGGTGGTGTTGTCCTTACTAAGGGTGAAAGAACAAATGAAAACTTATACCAAGTTTCTAGAAGCAAGAACACATGCTACATGAGCACCAAAGATAAGAATTTATTGTGTAGGAAACTCAGACATCTTGGACAAAAGAGGCTGAACTTAAGTATTCAACCAACCCCTAAAGGCTAAGGTATTCTTTAACCTCTCTCCCCTTTCCTCTTTTATTATTCTTTGGATTTGTTGTCAAATGGGGAGATATTTTGCATAAATCCAAAGAAAGTATAAAAAGGGGGAGCAGCTTGATGAATAAAAGAGAAAAACTTGTTAAAAGGGAGAAGCAGAAAGGGGGAGTTAAACCTGGTTAAAGGTGATGCATATTTTAGGGGGTGTTGTACATCTCAATAATTGTTATATGTGCATTATCGGATTTAATGTGTTGCTAACAAATCCAAAGGGGGAGATTGTTGAGCTCATGTTTGATGGCTAATGTTGGATTTGTTATCACTATCTCACATGGTTATATGTGTTGATTTGATGTTGTGAATGCCGTTGAGATATGTGAGGTCATTGGAAGAAACCAGTGATGACAGGTCAACCCTAGTGTTGAGGAGTCAATGTTGGCTGTAACCCTAAATTTTAGGGGTCAAGATTGATTGTTAACTATTGACCCTAAATTTTAGGAAGTTAATGTTGACCATTGACCCTAAATTTTAAAACTCAAATCTAGCTGTTAATTGTAGGGCAATATGTGGGAATTAATGATAATCATTAATGATCATATAGCCCTAATCTCAAGGCTTTATAAATACTCCTATGCATTTTGCAAGAAGGGGGTGTGCTGCAGAATTTTGAGAGAGCTGACCAAAAGAGAGAGAACGGCAAACCTAAAGGTAAGGAAAGGGTGAATGGTAAAGAGAGAGGTAGCCACCAAAAGAGAGAGTGATCAACGAAGGCAAAGAAGACGACCACCAAGGGAGGTGCAGCCAGTCAAGGAGAGTGTAGTAGCCACCAAAGAGAGGCAATAAGGCAGCCAACCAAGGAAGGAAACAAAAAGGGCAAGGTAGCTGGCCAAGGAAAGTGTAGTAACCACCAAAGGAGAGGCAATAAGGCAGCTGGCCAAGGAGGAAAGAAAGAGAGTAAGGTAGCAAGCAGCTACATTAGCAAACACCACCAAGGTAGCCACCTACATCAGCAAAAACCACCAAGGTAGCCACCTGCACCAGCAAACCACTAAGGCAACAACTGGCAAAAGGTGGAGCAGCAACCGACAGAAGTTGAAGCAGCAACAGAAGGGTCCGACATCATCAACCACCAAGGCAGCAACTGGTAGGAGGTGAAGTAGTAGTAGAAGGGTCCTACACTAATAACCAACATGCAAACAGCAGCGACGTGTGAAGACAGTTACAGTGTGCAGGGATAGCAATAATGGTGCGAGAAGACGATTGTAGCATGCGCAAACAACAGCAATGTGGGCTAATAGCAACAGCGAGGTAAGTAGATAACAGCAACGCAGGTGGATAGTAGCAATAGTGCAAGTAGACAACAACAACGCACTCAAATAGCAGGAATAGCATGTGTGGACAGTAGTAATGCATGGGGATAGCAGCAACACGTGCAGACAGAAGCAGCAACATGCACAGACAACAGGAATAGCATATGCGGTAAGCAAAGGCAGTGTGTGCGGATAGTAAGAGCAGCATGTGCGGAGTGCATGTAGACAGTAGGAGCAACACATATAGATAGCATTAGTAGCGTGCACAAATAGTAGCGGCACCACACGTGGACAGTAAGAGCAACACACACAAACAGCAGCGGTAGCGTGTGCGGACAACAACGGCAACGTGTACAAATATCATTAGCATTGCATGTAGGCAGCACCAATAATGGGTGAGACAACACCGATAGGGAAGGAAGGAGAAGATCCATATTCTACTCTAGCAGTTTGTACACATTAAGTGATCATTCTCTAGGAATGGTTTTACCATAAACTCTTGATAAATTTGTTGAAAAATAGGGTGGGATACCCTTAGAGTGATTGGGAAATCAACTCCTTGATTGGGAGATTGTTGTAAGTGGTTAAGGAGTAATCCTTCCACAAGTGGTGAAGGAGTGATCCTTCCACAACATTATTGTATCCCTTGATAGCAAGAGTGGATTATGTGATTTAGGAGGGATCCTATCACATTGCAGACATAGCTCACACATTATGGGTGAACCACGTAAAAATTTTTTTGCGTGTTCTTGGATGCTTACACATGTGCATTGATTTTTTATTCGTATGGTCACACTCATATAAAGGAGAAAAATAAAAAATTGGATCATCGACTCTAGCAAGTCAGAGGTTAAATTTGGATCAATTTGTAAAAAAAGGATATCTGACATTGATTCACCCCCCTCTCATTGTGAGACCTAAAATGGTCCTCATCAAGTGGTATTAGAGCCGATTCTTTTGTTGATCCAATTTTTTTGCTTTGAATTTAAGTTGTACATTGCTATGTGAGTTTTTATCTTTACTGCTGCTTGAGATCATGGATAGCATGAACAGTGTTAACAATAAGGGCATCCTTACTTTTGATGGATAGAATTATTGGTTATAAAAGAACAAAATGCTCCCATATTTGATGTCCCTTGGTCTTAATGCGTTTGAGTCTATTGTTAGTGGCTTCATCCCTATTATTGAAGGTAATCCTATGGCATCAACTAATAAGAAGCATTTGGAGTGTGATGGAAAGGTGGGAAATGCCTTATATGCCTCCTTGTAAAATAAAGAATTCACCAAAGTGATGGGATGCAACACAGCCAAGCAAGTTTGGGACAAATTAAAGAACATCTATGAAAGAGACAAGGTTGTGAGGGAAGCCAAACTACAAATTTGCAGGAGCAGCTTCAAAGACATAAAGATGCAGAATGATGAGATTGTGGATGCATTCTTCATAAGAGTCAACGAAATTGTGTGCTCTATTAGAGGCTATGGAGAGGAGATCCACAATGCTACTGTGGTAAGGAAAATACTTAGAAGCTTGCTTGAAACTTACAATGCCAAAGTCTTTTCCATAGAAGATAGAGATCTGGACAGGTTGCCCTTAGATGACTTGCACAACATATTAGTGGCTTATGAAATGAGAATAACCCCAATGAAGAAAGAAAGGATGTCTAAGGTGGAGAAAAAGCTAGCCTTCAAGGCAATGAAGAAGTTAAGGATTAAACACCAAGAAGAGGAATTTGTTAGTAGCTCTGGAGAAGAAGATGGTGATACTGAATTAGATGAGGTCATGACATATATCACCAACAATATGAGGAAAGGAAAAGGGAAGTACAAGGGAAAACTACTCTTGAAGTGCTTTAGTTGTGGAGCAATTAGGCACTTTGTCGTGGACTACCCAAAGAAAAGGAAATCAAACAATGAGGATGATGATGAGTCGGTCTCAAGAAGGAGGACAAAGCAATCTAGATATGCTAAAGCTAGAAATTCAGGTGTCAAAAGGAAAAAGATGTTCTTCATATCCAAAAGAAGGAATTTCCTGAGCAAGTTGGAGGAAGAAGATTCTGAAGAAGAAAGTGATGATGATTCCAATGATGAGGCTACAAAGGATATGCTAGTCGTTCAAGCAAATGATGATCAAGAATCTTTAAGTGAGAAGGAATCAACAGAAGAGGAAAAGGATGAGTTGGTACAGTAACTTAAGAATGAGTTAAAAGCTTGTTTATGTAAAAACAACAAGCTAGTAAAAAAGGTAATGCATCTCAAGAAGTTATGTGAAAATTTTTCTATTGATGAATCTAATCTCCAGGTGAAGGTAAAGGAATTTGAAGTAAAAGAGGAGAAGTACTTAAAGAGGATTAAGAAGCTGATTGTGCTTGAGGCAGAGCAAGGCAAGATACACGAAGATCTTGGTGCTAAGGTGATTGCACAAGAGCAAGAGATGTTGACTTTGCAAGCTAAGCTTTACAAGGCCGAGTTAGAGTTAAAGAAGCATGAAGAAAGCTTTATGTAGGCCATAGAAGTGAAAGGAGAGTCATCATCAGCAAATGTCATCAAGGAGGATGCTACCAGAAAGTTAAATGAGTGTCTAACTAATCAAAGACCTCATTTCATGGGGAAGAAAGGACTTAGCTACATTGAAAAGTCGAGTGAGAAAGTAGAAAAAAAGAAGAAAATTGTGTTTGTACCCGAAAGTAAGCACAATGATGTGATGGAGAAGATAGACCAACCCATATTAAAATGGGTTAGGAAAGACATGGTGGAGACTCTCATCCATAAGAGATAAACTGTCAAAGATGGAGAAAAGGTTGTCATACCAACTGCTAAAGAAAGAAGACATGAACATGGTAAAAGAAGTAAATCTAGGATCAATGGTTTTTGCTAGACCTATTGCAAGTATGGGCATAAGCTAATACGTGTTGGAATACTTGGCCTATAATGAAGAAGAGTGTGAGGTAAGAGTCTAGGGGGACTCTATTAAGAAAGGAGGTAGTCTCAAGTGGAAAGAAGTCATATTCCACTAAGAAACAATTTTGATTTGCTGGGAGAGATTTATGGAAGATGTGAAAGGGTCTGCTTGACATTGCTACCCAGTTAAAGAATGCAAAGGAGAACATGCCAACCATTGCTACCCAATCAAGGAATGCAAAGGAGAACACCTACACATGCTCCCACATTCGGCCAAAAAAAAAAAGAAGAGGAAGAGAAACGATTATGGTTGTGGAAGTAGCCTTAAAAGCTTCCAAGAAAGAAAAGCCATGGATCTAGATAGTGTCTGCTCTTCACATATGGCAGGAGACTCCAAGATGTTCAAGGAAGTAGTAAAATATGATAGAGGATTAGTCATATCTGACAATGATGGTGCCTTAAAGATTAAAGGTATTGGTGCTGCTGAAATTGGTGCAAAAAAGCTAAAATCAAAGAAAGTGCTTTATGGTAAAGGGTTAAAACACAATCTCATCAATGTTAGCCAGCTTTGTGATGATGGATATAAAGTTACTTTCAACAAGAGTGGCTACATAGTAAAGAGACTACGAGATGGTACTATCCTTACTAAGGGTGAAAGAACAAATGGAAACTTATACCAAGTTTTTAGAAGCAAGAACACATGCTATATGAGTACCAAAGATGAGAATTTGTTGTGGCATAGGAAACTGGGACATCTTTAGACAAAAGAGGCTGAACTTAAGTATTCAGCCAACCCCTAGATGTTGAGGTATTCTCTAACCCTTTTCCCTTTCCCTCTTTTATTATTCTTTGGATTTGTTGTCAAAAGGGGAGATATTTTGCATAAATCCAAAGAAGGTATATACTCATAAAAAAAGGGAGTAGCTTGATGGATAAATGGAGAGTACTTGTCAAGGGGGAGACACAAAAAGGGGGAGTAGCAAGTGATGCATGTTTTAGGGGGAGCTGTGAATGACAATGTGCAGAGGGAGCAATAAATGTCGACAATTGTTATATGTGCATTATTGGATTTAATTTGTTGCTAACAAATCCAAGGAGGGAGATTGTTAAGCCCATCTTTGATGGCTAATGTTATATTTGTTGTCAATACCATCTCACATAGTTATGTGTTGATTTGAGGTTATGAATGCCATTAAGATGCAGAGAGGTCATTAGGAAAAACCAGTGATGATAGGTTAACCCTTATGTTGGGGAGTCAATGTTGATCGTGACCCTGAATTTTAAGGGTCAAAATTAACTATTGACCATTGACCATTGACCTTAAATTTTAGGACTCAAATCTAAACATTGATTGTAGGGCAATCTTTAGGAATGAATGATGATCATTGATGATCGTGTTGCCATAATCTTAAGGCTTTATAAATACCCCTATGCATCTTGCAAGAAGGGGGTGTGCTAAAGAAAATTAAGAGAGCCACCAAGAGAGAGAGCAAGGTAGTTGACCCTCACGAAGGTGACAGTAGCAGCTGGCCCTCACAAAGGTGACAACAGCAGCTGGCCACCACACCAACACATCCAGGAAGTTTTCTAGAAGACCTATAACACCTAAGGAGGCTTTCTAGCAGCAAAAGCACACTCGAGAATCAAGAAAAAAAATCAAAACGTGCAACAATAGGTCTGGGAATTAGCAGTCAGCCACCACACTAGCAAACCACTAAGTTGTAGCAGCTGGCCCTCACCAAGTTGCAGCAACCACACCCTCCCCAAGTTATAGCAACCTATGAATCCAACAGCCAGGGAGACAAACCAAAAGGTGGTGCAGCAACCTGTGAATCCAACAACCAAGGAAGACAAACCAATAGGTACTGCAGTAACCTATGAATCCTACAACAAGGGAGACAAATTAGGAGGTCTTGCAACAAGGGAGACACACCAGAAGATCTTACAATAAGGGAGACAAACCTGAAGGTTCGGCAGCAAAGGAGACAATCCGGGACCTTATACCAGAACCAAGCAAACCAGAAGCAATCTAGGAGCCTATACTAGAACTAGTAGCAACCAACAAGTCCGGCAGAAGGTGTTGAAGAACTAGCAACTACATAAGAAGACGTGTAGATTATAAGTCTGGCAAAAGGTGGTGTAGCAGAAGGAGGTCCCTGCACCAGTAAACCAGCAACTCTGCACTAGTAGCACCAGTAAGAGGTTCCTGTTGGGACCTCTAGCAAACTAGCAGGCGTGCATCAGTAGCACTAGCAGGAGGTCTTTGCACCAGCAAACCAGCAAGCATGCATTAATAAGAGGTCCCTACACCAATAAACCTATAGTGCGTGTCAATAGTAGTAGCCCACGCCGACAACTGCAATGACGCGAGTAAGCAACAGCTACCCATGCTGATAGTAGGAGCAACGCGTGTGGAGTGTGATGGAAAGACTGAAATCAAAGAAAGTGTTTTATGTTGAAGGGCTAAAACACAATCTCATTAATGTTAGCCAACTCTGTGATGATGGACATGAAGTTACTTTCAATAAGAGTTGTTGCACAGTAAAGAGATTAAGTGATGGTGCTGTTCTTACTAAAGGTGAAAGAACAAATGGAAACTTATACCAAGTTTCCAAAAGCAAAAACACATGCTATATAAGCACCAAATATAAGAACTTGTTGTGGCATAGAAGATTGGGATATCTTGGAAAAAAGGGGCTAAACAAGTTATCCAAAAATGAAGCTATGAGAGATGTACCTAAGCTGATAAGAGAGAGATGCAATTTGCAGCATGTGTCAAAAAGGGAAAATGGTGAATGCTTCCCACAAAAATGTGGAAATTCAAACAAAGAAGCCATTGATGCTCATTCATTTGAACATTTGTGGGCCTATAAGATAAAGATCAACAAAGGGTGATAGGTACTTCATCTCCTTCATTGATGATTTTACAAGAATGACTTGTATTATGTTCTTGAAACATAAGTCAAAGGCTCTCAATAATTTCAAAAGCTACAAAAGGCTGGCTGAAAATTAGTTGGGGGGAAAAATTAAAAGGCTCAAGATGGACAATGTGACAAAATACACAAGCAGTGAATTTGAAGATTATTTGGAAAAGCATGGAGTGAAGCATGAATATACGAGTCCTTACACACCTCAATAAAATGAAGTGGCCGAAAGGAAAAATAGAAGCCTAATAGATATGGTAATAACCATATTGGCTGAACATAGTACTTCATATGGCTACTAAAGAGAGGCTATTACCATTGCAACTCAGATTCAAAACAAATGCCTGATGAGACCATACATAGAGAAGACACCTAATGAACTGTGGAATGGAAGGAAGCCAAGTGTAAAACACTTTAAAGTGTTTGGAAGTTTATGCCTTATTAAAATCCAAGGCAAGCATCTTGACAAATTTGATGAGAAGGCTGATAAAGGCATATTCTTGGGCTATATACCAAATGGAAGAGGATTCAAATGTTATAATAAAAGGTTGTTGAAAATGGTGGACAGTTATGAAGTTAAAGTGATTGATGATGGTTCTACAATGCAATTACAACATGAGGAAGCTGAAGATGTTGTGTATAACAACTGAAAAGTATCTGAAAGTGATGAATCAGAGGGCATTCAGCATAAGGAAGATGTTGATTCTTAACTTACAAGTGATGAAGAGGCAAAACCAAGGCATTCCCAAACTCATAAAAGAGTTAAAGATAAAGTTAAGGTTAAGAACATTATAGGCAGTAAAGAGTACTCTGTGCAAACTATAAGAAGACTAAGAGGTGATGAACAAACCTCATTGATCTTTGAGGTTGAACCCAAATTAGTGGAAGAAGCATTAAAGCACAAGAAATGGGTATGTGCTATGAATGAAAAGCTTGATCAAATTGAAAAGAACAACATTTGGTGATTAGTACCTAAACCTAAAAGGAAAAACATCATTGGAACCAAGTGGGTTTTCAAAAATAAGCTCAATGAAAAAGGTGAGGTGGTAAGAAACAAGGTAAAACTTGCCTGCAAAGACTTCTCACAAGTAGAAGGTGTTGACTTTGAAGAGACCTTTGCTCCTGTGGCTAGGCTTGAAGCAATCAAAATGTTCATGGCCATTGTTGCTCAAAGAAACTACAAAGTTTATTAAATGGATGTAAAGTCCACATTTTTTAATAGAGAGCTTGAAGAAGAGGTATTTATTGAACAGCCTGATGGTTTTATACTTGATCATAATGGTTCAAGTGTGTGTAAATTAAACAAGGCACTATACAGCTTCAAGCAAGCTCTAAGAGCATGGTATTTTAAGCTAGATACATGCCTCAAAGATATGACGTTCAGAAAAGGGAATGTGGATAGCAACTTGTACATAAAGGAAGATAAATAGGGCCAGTTAATTGTTATGGTTTATGTTGTTGACATAATTTTGTTGTAGAAAAGGAGGCCCTTTGTACTATTTTTTCTGAACAAATGAAGAAGAAGTTTGAGATATCGATGCTAGGTGAAATGAAATTCTTCTTAGGGTTATAGGTTTTACAAAGTAAGGCTAGAATTTTTCTCTCCTAAGAAAAGTACACTCATGAGCTATTAAAAAGGCTTGAGATGGAGAATTCTAAAGAAATAAGCACTCCCATCATGGTTGGAACAAAGTTAAACAAGGATAAAGAAGGCAACATGGTTGATCAGAAGGAATACAGAAAGTTGATTGAAAGTTTATTATATTTGACAGCATTAAGGTCTGATCTTGTTTTTGCTATAACACTCTATGCCATATTTCAAAGTGAGCCCAAGAAATCTTATCTCATGGTTGCTAAGAGAATTTTGAGGTATGTGAAGGGTACAACAAATTATAGGCTGCTTTATGATAAAAGTAGATAGCTTAATTTGTATGGGTATATAGATGCTGATTGGGCTGAAAATTGTGATGACAGAAGGTCAATGTCAGGTGGTGCATTTTATTTAGGTAGTAGATGTGTTTCATAGTATAGCAAGAAGAAAAATTCAGTGAGTCTAAGTACTGTAGAGGCTAAATATGTAGCTACCACTTAGGCTTGTACTTAACTACTGTGGATAAAACAATAGCTTAAAGATATGAAGGTGGATGTGCAGCTACCATTATTGATTGGTTGTGACAACTAAAATTCCATCAATTTGTTAAAAAATCCCTTCTAACACTTTAAAACTAAACATATTGAAATCAAATACCACTTCATTAAAGAAAAAATGGATAAAAATGAAGTAAAGTTGGATATGTGCTTACTGTAGAGTAAGTTATCGATATATTCACCAAACCTCTATCAAGAGAGATGTTCCAGAAGTTAAGGTTGACACTTATGCATTCATCCAACCCTTAAAAGCTAAGGTATGCCTCTAACCCCTCTCCCTTTCCCTCTTTTATCATTCTTTGGATTTGTTGTCAAAGGGGTCTTTTGCATAAATCCAAAGAGACTATATACTAATTAAAAGAGAAAATAACTTGATGAATAAAGGGGGGAAAATTATCAATGGGGAGAAGCAGAAAACAAGGGGGAGTTAAAGGTACAAGTACATGCAACAAGAGAGATGTATGTTTTAGGGAGAGTTATGCTTATGCTTAATTGTTGAGTTGTGGATTTAATATGTTGCCAACAAATCCAAAGGGGGAGATTGTTAAGCCCATCTTTGATGGTTAATGTTGAATTTATTGTCAACAGCATCTTACATAGTTGTTCGTGTTGATTTGATGTTTTGAATGTTGTCGAGATGCAAAGAAGTCATTGGTTAACTCTGAGGCCAATAAGTTAATGTTAACCATTGACCCTAAATTTTAGGAATCAAATATGGCCGTTGATTATAGGGCAACCCTTAGGAATCAATGTTGACTGTTGATGATTGTGCAGCCTTAAATCTCAAAGCATATAAATATATCCATACATCTTTCAAGATGTATGTGTGTTGCAAAAAAAAAAAAAAAAACAACTAGCTATAAAGAGAGAACGACAAAGAGAGAGGCAACCACCAAAAAGAGAATGACCAGCCAAGAAAGGTGTAGTAGCAGCCGCCTAAGAGTGCAGCACTAAGGAGAGGTGCAGTCGGCCAAGAGGTAATAGTAGCCATTAAGGAAAGAGGCAGCTATACCAACCAAAGGAGGAGTTGCAGCAACAGGTAGCTCTACCAAAGGGCGAAAAAGGCAATAGTCGGCCAAACCAAAGGGAGAAAAAGAAGGCAACAAGTGGCCAAACCAAAAGTAGCCGAAGAAGGGAGTAGTCAACCAAGCCAAAAGGAGAAGAAGAAGGCATGCAGCAGCCACACCAACTGAAGGAGGAGTTGCAACAATTGATAGTCTTACCAAAGGGAAAAGAAGGCAGTAGCTGGTGAAACCAAAAGAAGAAGAAGAAGGCAATAGTTAGCCAAAACAAAAGGAGAAGAAGAAGGCGTGCAGCAGCCACACCAAACCAAAGGAGACATGCAGCAACCACACAAAATAAGAGGAGACATGTAGTAACCACACCACACTAGAGGAGATATGCAGTAGTCATACCAAACCAGAGGAGAATTGCAGCAACCAATCAACCACCCAAGGAAGAAGTTGCAAAAACCAATAAAGGAGAAGATACATCAGCCATCCAAAAGAGAAGGTACAGGAGCCACCTAAAGGGGAAGGTGCTATAGCCACTAAAGAGGGAGAAAGCAGCTTGCAGGACAACTAGCAATTGTAACAGCAAGCACAACCAGCATAGTAACTAGCAATAGTTGAATCACAACTAGTAGCTTGTAGAACCAGTAGCAGGGTAGGTAGCACTAGTAGCAGGAGGAGAAAACTTGCCCCAACAACAAGATAGGCAACACCAACAGGGGAAGAGAACCTACCAAGGTAGAAAGTGAGGCAACCTGCCAAGGCAGTAGGTAAGACAGCACCGACATCAGGGGAAGAAAACCTGCTAAGGTAGCAAGTGAGGCAACCTACCAAGGCAGCAGGTGAGGTAGCACCAATAGCAAAGGAAGGAGAAGATCCATGTTCTACACTAGCAGCCAGTACACATTGAATGATCCTTCTTAAGAAAGTGTTAGTCATAAACCTTTTGATAAACTTATTGAAAAAAGGTGGGATACCCTTAGAGTGATCACAAGATCATTATAAGTGGTTAAGGAGTGATCCTTCTATGGCATTAATTGTATCCTTTGATAACAAAAGTGGATTGTGTGATTTAGGAGTGATCCTATAATACTATGGATGTAGCTCACACATTGTGGGTGAACCATGTAAAAATTGTGGGTGAACCATGTAATTGTTTGCAAAAAAACAACAAGCTGGAAAAAAAAAAGGTAAAGCATCTTAAGAAGTTATATGAAAATTCTATTGTTGATGAATCTAATCTCTAGGTGAAAGAAAAGGAGTTTAAAGTAAAAGAGGAGGAGTACTTAAAGAGAATTGAGGAGCTGATTGTACTTGAGGCTAAGCAAGGCAAGATATACAAAGATCTTGGTGCTAAAGTGATTACACAAGAGCAAGAAGTGCTGATGTTGCAAGCTAAGCTTCACAAGGCCAAGTCCAAGCTAAAGAAGCATAAAGAAAGCTTTATACATGCCATGGAAATAAAAGGAGAGTCATCATTAGCAAGTGCCATCAAGAAGGATGTTACCAGAAAGTTGGATGAGTGTCTAAGCAATCAAAGACCTCATTCCATGGGAATGAAAGGGCTTGGCTATATTGAGAAGTCGAGTGAGAAGGTAGAAGAAAAGAAGAAGATTGTGTTTATGCTTGAAAGCAAGCACAATGATGTGATGGTGAAGAGATACCAACCTAAGTTAAAATGGGTTAGGAAAGACGTGGTGGAGACTCCAAACCAAAGGAGACAGGCTATCATAGATGGAGAGAAGGTTGCCACACCAGTTGCTAAATAAAAGGGACATGGACTTGGTAAGAGAAGTAAATGTAAGTTCAAATGATTTTGCTAGAGTTGTGGTAAATATGGGTACAAGGCTAATACTTATTGGAACATTTAGCCTATAATAAAAAAAAGTGTAAGGCAAGAGTCAAGGTGGAGACTCTATCAAGAAAGGAGGAAGTCTTAGGTGGAAAAAAGTCATATTCCACTGAGAAAAAAGTTCGATTTGCTGGGAGAAATCTGTGAAAGATGTGAAAGGGTTAGATACGCTATTAAGGACTGCTTGACATTGCTACCCAGTCAAAGAATGCAAAGGAGATCACGCCAACCATTATTGCCTAGTCAAGGAATGCAATGGAGAACACCTATACAAACTCTTACATTCAACCAAAGAAAAAGAAGAGGAAGAGAAATGTCTATGGTTGTGGAAGTAGCATTAAAAGCTTCCAAGAAAGAAAAACCATGGATCCTATATAGTTTCTTCTCTTCACATATGACAGGAGACTCCAAGATGTTCAAGGAAGTAGCAAAATATAATGAAGGGTCTATCAGATTTAGCAATGATGGTGTCTTAAAGATTATAGGTATTGGTACTGTTGAAATTGGTGTAGAGAAGTTACAATCAAAGAAGGTATTGTATGTTGAAAGGCTAAAACACAATCTCATCAATGTTAGCTAGCTATGTGAAGATGGACATGAAGTTACTTTCAACAAGAGTGGCTGCACAATAAAGAGATTAAGAGATGGTGCTGTTCTTACTAAGGGTGAAAGAACAAATGGAAATTTATATCAAGTTTCCAAAAGCAAAAACGCATGCTACATGAGCACTAAAGATGAGAATTTGTTGTAGCATAGAAGACTGGGACATCATGGACAAAGAGGCTGAACTTAAGTATTCAGCCATACCCTAGAGGCTGAGATATTTTCTAACCCCTTTCCCCTTCCCTCTTTTATTTTTCTTTGGATTTGTTGTCAAAGGGGGAGATATTTTGCATAAATCCAAAGAGAGTATGTGTTGATAAAAAATGGGAGTAGCTTAATGGATAAAGGGGAAAACATGTCAAGGGGGAGAAACAGAAAGAGGGAATTAAACCAGGTTAAGGGAGATGCATGGTTCAAAAGGAGCTGTGAATGACTATATGCAAGGGATGTTGTGCATGGTTGGATTTAATGTGTTGCCAACAAATCCAAAGGGAAAAATTGTTGAGCCTATCTTTGATTACTAATATTGGATTTGTTGTCAACACCATCTCACACGGTTATATGTGTTGATTTGATATTATGAATGCCGTTGAGATGTAGTGACATTGGGAGAAACCAGTAATGACAAGTCAACCTTGGCGTTGAGGAGTCAACGTTGATTGTGACCTTATATTTTAGGGATCAAAATTGACCATTGACCGTTGACCCTAAATTTTAGGAATCAAATCCGACTGTTGATTGTAGGGCAACATGTGGGAATTAACGATGATTGTTGATGACCGTGTAGCCCTAATCTCAAGGCTTTATAAATACCCCTATATGTCTTGCAAGAAGGGAGTGTGATGCAGAAAATTGAGAGAGCTGACCAAAGAGAGAGGTGAGTGGCAAACCTAAGGAAAAAGAGAGGTGAACAGCAAAGAGGAAGCAGCCACCAAGCAAGGTGCAACTGGCCAAGGAGAGGAAGAAAGAAGGCAAGACAGTCGGCCAAGGAGAGTGCAGCATCCACCAAGGAAAGAAGGCAACGCAGCCGGCCAAGGAGAGGAAGAAAGAAAGCAAGGGGCAGCCAGCCAAGGAGAGTGCAGCAGCCACTAAGGAAAGAAGGCAAGGTAGCCAGCCAAGAAGAGAGCAGCAGCACATCCAGGAGGCTTCCCTGCACTAGCAGCACGTCCAAGAGACTTCCCAACAGCAGCAGCAGGTCCAAGAGAGTATACTAGCACCAGTAACACGTCTCGGCACGTCCAGGAGGGTATACCAGCAACAGCAGCACGTCCCTGCACATCCAGGTGGGTATACCAGCACCAGCAGCACCTTAGGAGGCTTCCCAGCAGCAGAAGCACACCTGGGAATCAAGCAAAAAATCAAAACGTGCAGTAGCAGGTCCTGGAATCAGCAGCCACCTGCAGAAAGTGCAACAGCAAGTCCGAGAATCAACCAGCAAAACAGAAGCGGCGTAAGAAATCTGTTGCAATGCGCAGGGAGAGTAGCAGCAGCAATGCGAGAAAACTGCTGTAGCATGCGAAGAGAACAGCAGTGACATAAGAAAACAGTTGCAACGTGCGGGGAGAGCAGCAGCGGCACGAGAAAAACTGTTGCAGCATGCTGGGAGAGCAGCAGTGGTGTGAGAAAGTAGTAACAGCATGCACTGACAGCAGCAGTGGTGCGAGTCAATAACAAGAGCATGCACAGATAGTAGGTATAGCTTATGCAGACAGAAGGCACAGCTTGCGTGGGCAGTAGGTAGAGCTTGTAAGGACAGTGGCTGTTAGCTTGTGCGGACAGCAGGTACAGTTTGTGTGGACAGTCAGCGCAGAGAGTGCGGACAGCAGGAGCGCAGAGAGTGTGGACAGTGGGCGCACAATGAGCGTGGACAGTGGGCGCAAAAAGTGCAGACAGCAGGAGCAAAGAGTGTAGACAAGGGG
>JAGSHU010000067.1:0-25388 GCA_021533255.1 Ceriops tagal | reverse complement strand
AGAAGAAACTCTTGAGCATTTTCTCTTACATCAATCACCTTATTAAGTTCAAAGATCTCCATTCTTTGGATGGTGCATCGTCTGCAAAGAACCACAGGTTTCCAAGAATTTTGCACGAGAGGTTTAAGGAAATGTTTACCCCAGAATCAAGGAAGCTTCCTGCTGAAAAGATTGATCTTCTCATTAGTTACGTCCTAGTGCTTACCCTATATAAAGACGACTTCCGAACTAACTTGGCATATATAGCAAAAGATCTGAGGATGAGTCCAGTTACACTGAGAGTGCATTTTGAGAATCTGGGGTGTAAGCTTGTAAGAGAGAACAAGTTATTGGTGGCAACTCTTCCTGTCCCTCTTGAGTTCCCCAAGTTGAGGCAGAGACGGCGACGTTAGATGGATGATTACCTCTTGTTTTCTTAATTGAAATTATTTTGCGAAAATAGGTTTTTGAGCTTTTTATGCCGGCCTGGGGAAGGTTTTGTTTACTTTCTCCCCCAGGTTGAGTTGGAGCATTGGTTTTTTCCTGTGGTTATTTGTGACCGTTGTAATTCAATACCGTATGTAGTTTATGAAACTCGTCGAAGAATAAGATGTGAATTGGACCAGAAATTGAGTTATTGATTGGTAAATGCTAATGTAGCAGCTGCATGGATTAAGTGCATTTTCCTTAGAGTTGCAGATGCCTTTTTGCCTGATCATGGCCTCCAAATTTTTTAAGTTGCATTGTTTCCCATCTACTTGTCCTTCCCCTTGGTGGAATAAACCATGTATTTTTATCTTTTCATGTTCTCAAGAGATATATTGAATTGTAAATTATATAATGTAAGTGTTATATACATGATTTTGATTTGGTTTCATTTCTAAGGTTAAAGGAGAATTGTAGCAATTAGGTTTATAATTTCATTTTAATACTCTTGCCAGTTATAATTTTAATTTAATTTTTACTGAAATTAATTTAATTCAGTTTAGTAATTTTTTGTGTTTTTTTAAATTCGAAATATTTTAAATTTTAACCAAAAAAAATTATGAATATCGTTAAATTAAAATTATCTTTATGGTTGATTTTTCATTTTATATTTATTATTTTTTAAAAGGAATTTACATATTTAACCTGCGGTTTCAAATTCTTGGGAGGGTCGAACTATAGCGGGAGTGGCCATGCCCAAGGTTCGGGTTTGAATAAGAATCGTCTGAGCCAATTTTGGTTCCTAGGCGGTCCGATTCTACCTCAAATATGGACCTTGGTCATGTCTGCCAGGTAAAAAGGCTAAAGGCTGGCTAGGCTTGTAAAATATGTGTACATTGATCGTTCCGTTGTTCTCGTGTCAATTCTAAAGCCCGGCCTCTTCGATTGCCTTAACCTCAGCTTAATGGGACCCCTCTAATTCCCTGACAGCTTTAGGCTTCCCAGTGGAAAAGCCATTGACATTCCACTCCAAGGTTGCACTAGGAGTTCCTTCCCAGAGTAATGGAGTGGACCCTGAAGGCCCCAGAAGCCAGCCAACCCACATTCTATGACGGCATCCACCGTCGCCATTAGTTGGTTGCCATTGGACTGACTGCATATATCTCAAGCCTTGATCCAATAAAACGAAAGCACCCTCAAACACAATGTGCTGGGAAGGTTCAGATTACAATATAGAAGAATGTCAACCGTAAGTTCTTATGATAGTTCTAACACACCCGCTCACTCCACTGTTCAAAAACTTCGTGGCTCATTGTATTCGGACTAATGTATTTATTTGTGTCGTCTGTTCTTTGAATTCCTTGCATCAATTTAGAATGTTAAGATGCGATTTACTCTCAAACCCATTTGAAGATCCAAGTAACAGTTGTATGGCTCTTAGTTGTATGAACATGTTACATATACTGCATCATTAATCGACGACACAAAGCACAATCAATTCATGTTGCTTTACGGCAATAAATGTAAAAAAGGAGACTTGGCCTCCATTCACTTGCTTGGATCTCAAGGCTGGAAATAATTTTTTTTGTTTTTTTAAAAAGGGGGTTCTAGAAGTTGATTAAAATTTTGTATCAAAAATGAGTCTTTACCTGAAGGAGATTGATTTTGAACAATGAAACTCTTGGAAGCAATAGTTTTT
Organism: Ceriops tagal; assembly: GCA_021533255.1. Classification (NCBI taxonomy): domain Eukaryota; kingdom Viridiplantae; phylum Streptophyta; class Magnoliopsida; order Malpighiales; family Rhizophoraceae; genus Ceriops; species Ceriops tagal. The sequence continues at coordinate 23,284 of JAGSHU010000067.1, read as the reverse complement.
GAATGCCGGAATTCTGTTATGACAGTTACAACTCCATTGCAACGACCAGTTGGTGTTCAATGACAATCTTCAAAAACTTGTTACTTTTTTTTTTTGGTGGGTTTTGATTAAGTTGAAAGCTCATCATAGAGCAGCAGAACTAAGTCACGGGGGCTTGTGTGCTGCGTTAAGTGCTAATGGAGAAGCACTTCAGTAACTGTGATTAGCATTACTTGATTAAGGAATTGGTTTGATATAATAGTTTTCTCGCCTAATGCGTCGTCCTTCACATCCTTTGAATGAAGAAATTATCATTAATATTCCATTTGATTTTGGACCTTGCTACCCAACCCAATGTTTGGGAGTGTATCTTGGAGTATTCCTTTGCGCATGCGTGGACCATGTGTCCTAATAGGCAACATTGCATGCACAGATAAGAAAACTATCTTCCTCCCGTTGACTTATGGTGCAAGACTTCCAATCTTCCACCACTATGCTGTCATGTTTCACCACTTAGGAAAGGAATTTAATGATAACTGACTAGGCATGAGAGATAAGATCGAGGAACATCAATTGATACTTGATCCAATAATTTGGCCACGACGAATCCATAACACTCTTTTTCTTTAGATAAATGAGTAGTAATTCATTTCTTTGTAGTGACTACATGTTGCACAGTTTTTGTTGGTAAAAAGGTATCATTTAAAATTTAATTTGAGTCCCTCATAAAAGATATTTTGTGAATGTGACCTAATTAGGAGTAAAAAACCATTGATAATTTCTCGTCGTGTTCTCACACAGGATTGTCCCTCGTAGGTGTGGCATATGTGTACTCTAATTTATAATTTGTTCAAGCAACAATAAATTTGAAATATGCACTTAGATTCCTTAGTAGTTATAGGTAGTAGGGGCAAAGAATCATAATGAGAGGTGGGGACCAATGCCCCACCTCAAAAATATGAAATAGAACATAATTTACAAAGAAATAAAATATGTTGCCCCACACGTAATTGTTGTTGGACTTTTTTTAAAATTTTTCTTTATGAAATTTTTATTTCTATAATGCAGGATCTTTTCTTTATGTGAATACTAGCACACAAATAATAAAATCAACATACCATTGTCCATTATGCTGATGTGTCCTGTAGCGAAGATGAAAATTCTCTTTAAATTTTCTCTTGAATGTTTTTCTCTTTTCTCCTACTTTTCCCTTTCTTTTCTTTTGTTTTCTCTCTGATAGTGGAGAGGAGGAAAAATCCGTAATGAAAAAGGTTGTATCTTTTTCCTGTAACCGTCACCTTAAATAGGAAGTTACTTCTCTTTCAGTAACTGGCTACTTCTCTTTCTGTAACTGGTTACTTCTCTTTCAGGTTACTTTTCTTTTTGTAACCGTTATCTTAAATAGGGAGAGTGAAGGGATTTTAAACCCGATGACCCAAATTACCGTTATGCCTAATCGACCATCATATTAGGCTTTTTATTTTAGGTCATACTTTAAATAACAAGGGCTACTCATGTTAATTAATTTAACAATCTCCCACCTGACTCATGTTATAACTTGAGGAATCAATAACAAATAAGTGTGCACAATCCTTAAAGATCATCAAATCACAATGCTTGATTGAATTAAAATGATTGGATCATGACGGTCACATATCTTTTAGCGATATGATTCCTTCCATGTATCACATAATCATCATAATTCATAATAACCTAACCAAGGAATATTGAAACTTTAAATTGTCATTTCCAAATATGCTACCAGTTATCTCATAAACTATAATTGTATACAACTAAATAGAGATAACAAAGCGCAAACAAAACTATAACCTTAATTAAATTCATGAGTGTCATAATAGTATGAGCAGTACAAAATATTGACTTTCAAAAGAATGAGGACCTGTCCAAAATGCCCATCCATTCAACATGTCTAGTAAATGTTTTCGGTAGCAGATTTTTAGTTAACGGGTCCGCTATCATCAATTCAGTATCAATATGCTCAATGGACACTTTATGGTTTTACACTTCTTTTTTAACAGATAGGTATTTCAAATCCATATGTTTCACACCTTTAAAATACCTATCATTCTTAGACAAGAAAACAGTTGTGGAATTATCACAGTAAATTCTTAACGACTTTTCTATACTGTTGACCAAACCAAGCCTTAAAATAAAATTTCGCAACCACAATGCATGAACAGTAACCTCAAAGCATGCTACAAATTCAACCTCCATGGTAGAAGTAGTAATGACAGACTGCTTTCCACTTTTCCATGAAATTGCTCCTCTAGCTAGGAGAAACATGTAACCAAATGTAGATTTCCTTGAGTCTACACATCCAGCATAATCTGAATCCGAATAGCCTACTACTTCAAGATGACTTGATCTTTTATAAGTAAGCATATAATCCTTGGTACCTTGTAAGTACCTAAGTACTTTCTTTCCGACTTTCCAGTGATCTATTCCAGGATTACTTTGATATTGGCCTAACATTCCAATAGCGAAACTAATGTCTGGTCGAGTACATGTTTGAGCATACATCAAGCTTCCAACCAGCAATGCATAGGGAATGGATTCCATTGTTCTTCGTTCCAAATCATTCATTGGACATTGCAATTTACTAAACTTATCCCTTTTCTGAATTGGAACTATTCCTGTAGAGCAATTTTCTATTCTAAATCTCTCTAATACTTTATTGATATAGCTTTTCTGAGACAATCCTAACAATCCTTGTGATCTATCACGGAATATCTCTATTCCTATCACATAGGATGCCACATTCATATCTTTCATTTCAAAAGCTTCAAAGAGAAATTTCTTGACATCATGTAACAAACCCATGTCATTAATAGCCAAAAAAATGTCATCGACATATAGGACCAATATAATGAACTTGCTCCCACTGACCTTTATATAGATACACCGATCAACGGTGTTCTCTAAAAAACCATATGACGTAATGGTATTATTGAACTTAATATACCATTGTTGAGAGGCTTGTTTCAATCCATATATCGATTTCTTTAATTTACACACCAAATTTTCTTGCCCTGTGGTTCTAAAACCTTCAGGTTGGTCCATATACACTTCCTTTTCTAAGTCACCATTTAGAAAGGCGGTCTTTACATCCATTTGGTGGAACTCTAGGTCATTATGAGCCACCAAAGCCATAATAATTCTTAAGGAGTCTTTCTTAGAGACTTGAGAGAAAGTCTCCTTATAGTCAACACCATCCCTTTGAGTGAAACTTTTGGCAACAAGTCTGGCCTTATACCTTTCGGTGTTGCCTTTTGAGTTTCGCTTGGTCTTAAAGACCCACTTACAGCCAACTCGTTTTGATCCTTCAGGCAACTCTACTAGTTCCCAAACTTGATTTACATATATTGATTTTATCTCTTCCTTCATGGCATTAAACCACTTTTCAGAATCATTACATTTTATGGCCTGTTTAAATGAAACTGGATCTTTATCAATGCTCAATTTCGATTCATACACAAGTGAGTAAACCACATAATCATTCGATACAGTTGGTCTTCTCTGTCTTGTAGACCTCCGTAATGTCATTTCTTGTGGTATCACTTGTTCATTTGTAAATTGTACATTGTCACTTGGTTCATCTCTTATGTGTTCATTTTGTGTGTTTTGAGTATCAATTTGTTGTCTTTGCATGTCACGTGATTGTGATGCAACAAAAGGAACAACAACTTGAGTAGAAACACTGGGTGTGAGGATACCAACTTAAGCAAGAGTACTCAATGTGGATCTTTCATTTTGTAATTCTTTAATATCCACCTTTCGTGATTTCCCACTCCCACTGAACTGACCATTTTCAATGAACCGAGCATTATCAGACTCAACTATTCTAGTACTATAGTTAGGACAATAGAACCTATACCCTTTGGACTTTTTAGGATAGCCAATGAAGTGACCACTAATGGTTCTTGCATCAAGCTTTCCTTCATGTGGATTATATATCCTTACTTCTGCTGAACAACCCCAAATATGAAGGTGTCTCAAACTAGGTTTCCTTCCTGTCCATAACTCATAAGGAGTCTTAAGGACAGCCTTACTAGGAACCTTGTTCAGCAGATATGCAGCAGTTCTTACGTATGCATCCACAAGGATAAAGGTACAATATTGTAACTCAACATGCTCCTAACCATATCTATAAGTGTGCGATTCTGCCTTTTTGCTACACCATTTTGTTGTGGTGTACCAGGCATTGTATACTGTGCATATATGCCTCGACTTTCAAGAAGTTTTGCAAATGGATCAGGACATTGTCCACTTTCATTGAATTTTCCATAATATTCACTACCCCTGTCTGACTTAATCACTTTTACTTTTCTATCTAACTGCCTTTCCACTTCATTAATAAACACCTCTAGGGTGTTTACTGACTGAGACTTTTCATGCAGTAGATATAAGTAATAATACTGTGAGTAGTCATCTATAAATGTGATGAAATATTTCTTACTACCCCATGTTGGGATATCAAAGGGACCACAAATATCAGTGTGTATCAATTCTAAAGGCTCATTACTTCTCATGGCTGGGTTCTTTGATGTATGTCTTGTTTGTTTCCCTTTTATACAGTCAACACATACATCCTAATCAGAAAAATCCAATTGAGTTAGGACATTACCTTTCACCAACCTCTATATCCTTTTTTTGGATATATGACTCAATCTTTGATGTCATAAGAAAGCAGAACTATCATTATGCACATTACGTTTGTTACCTATACTATGCTCAACAAGAAATAAGGAATCAACATACATAACATCAAGATTAAAACGGTACAAATTATCAATCAAAGTACTAGATCCATAATAGTACGAATGTCTATACAATGAAAATGCACTATTTCCAATCTTAAAGTTAAATCCTACTTCATCCAACTTTGCAACAAAAACTAAATTCCTAGCACATTCAAGAACATAGAGATACTTTTCTAGATCCAGGTGACACTTAGTGTCCAAGATCAATCTGTACGTCTCAATTCCTTCTATTTGTGCCTTCATTCTGTTTCCCATATAAAAGAACTTCTCAATTCTTGTTATGGGCTGGATTGAAAGGAATCCTTGCACAATATGTGACACATGAATAGTAACTCCAGAGTTTAACCACCAAGTATTATTGGGTACTTCAATTACATTTAATTCAAAACATACTGATATACAGTACATACCTTTCTTTTTAAACTAAGCCTTTCTTTTTGGGTAATCTTTCTTGAAGTGACCCATCTTTTTGCAGAAGAAGCATTTCTGATCCTTTTGGATTTGACCTCCAGTGACTTTCATAGAGGTTTTGTCCTTCTTCTTGCTCTTTTTATATGGTTTAGACTTGCTACCACTAGCATCATTACGAACAGTGAGATGAATGAAGTGATCCTTCATATTCTTTAGTCTCCCTTCTCCCAAAACTAACATGGCCTTAATTTCTTGAAAGTTCTATTTCTCTTTAATAGTGTTATAATTCACTTGGAACTGGCCAAATTCAGGAGGTAGTGAATTAATGATGAATTGAACCAAAAAGGATTCACTCACATCCATGCCCATTGTTTTCAACCTTACTACTAGATTAGCCATACTAGTCACATGATCATGAATAGGTTGTGGCCAATCAAATTTCTTGGTCGTCAGCTCACTCGTTAGGCTTCCTATAATGGATTTATCTGTTATATCTGATTGAGAGTATTCCTTAATTCTCATCATAAATTCCCTAGCATTTTCTGTCTTAAGCATCGATGGCTTGACATTTTCAGCTATCGTCATTCGCATCAAATTCAAACTCAGCTTATTAGACCGTACCTGAGCCTCATGAAGAGACTTATCGGATTCTGTACTGGTTTTAGTAATGGCTACAGGCTTTTCATCTGAAATAACTGCTAAGTCCAAGCCCAAAACACCTAAATGAAACTGAATATGCTCAGACCATTCTGCATAGTTCAGCCCATTGAATTTGATCATCGCATTACCTAAGGCGAACACATTATTGGAAGCTGCAAACATAATCTAAATTTACACATTAATGCTTTGAGTAAACCCAAATGGATTCAGATACATATATTACGAACTTTAATCATGTATTTAATTTCACCTTTGGATGATCCTCAAATACATAACTTTAATCAATAATGATGCTAATTTAAATATATTTTAATAGATCAATTAATTATACTAGAGTTAATATTGTTCCCACAGCCTTGTATGGGTTGTAATTGTTGTTAACTAAGTTTAAATGTGCAAAAAAGTAAAGCCGCATGGAAGGGTAAGAAGGTAAATCCACATGGAAGAGTAAGAAAGTAAATCCGCTGCGTAAGGGTAAGAACGTACATCCACCACGTAAGCCCTATTAGGGTTTCATGGAGTAGAATACATAATGATCTTGGAAGACAAAGAGTGTCGACAATATTGAGCATTCAGAAAAACCTAGATAACCGACCAATTAAAGAGAACACCAAACCCAAAAGAACACTAGTGCCAAGGACAAAGAGAGTAAACAGTGCAGCTGACGGACAATCGGGTGAACAGTAGCCGTCATGAACAGTAACCTCGTGAACAGTACCGTCGTGAACAAAGGCCGTCGTCGGAGATAGGAGAGAAACGGACATAACGGTGAGACGGTTGGCGAGGAGACAGCATGGCACACGGCAACCCTACACCATCGGTAGAAAAGAGAGACGATCGAAACGGCTGGTGAAGGGGGGCGACGGCAAAATGATACAGAAGAGAGAGAGAACTGTCGGCAAAAACAGAACCGTCGAGAGAGAGAAAGAGTTGACGGGAAGGAGAGAAAGAGAAACCTGACGGCCAGAACAGAGGAGTCAACGGGAAGGAGAGAAAGGAAACCCTGTTCGGCCAACCAAGTGAGCCGACGGCAAAACAGGGAAGAGAGAGAAAAGAAGGAGAAAAATCATACACGGTCAGATCAAAGACCGTTGGCAGGAAGAAGAGTGACGGCTAGACGGGGCTGGACGGCAGGACAAAGAAAAGTAGACCACTGGCAGAAAAGGGAGGAAATTCGGCCAAGTGGGTGAACGGAAAAGAGAAATCCGATGAAGAGAGAGAAATCTGACTGTAAGAGAGAGAAATTCGGCGAGAAGAGAGAGAAATCCAGCTGGACAATAAGAGAGAGAAACGGACAGGCGAGCTGTGAGATAGTAAGATCATGAGACAAGGAGATGGGTCAGACCGTAAGACGTTGAAAGCAGGAATTGTGTGATACAACGTAGAGAAGGAATTCAGCGAAGCATTGAACTCAACGTATTTCTAGACTTCTTCAAGAGAGGTTAGAGAGCATTGCGGTGAACTTCTAAGCGGCAGTGGAGCAGCCTTTCAATTCAACATAGGCGGGTAAACACAGTAAGTGACACTCTTTGTATTATATTTGCTTAGTAATTGCAATAATGAAAGGAGAAGAGAATTAAAGACATCCATTGTAACCTGTATTCACAAGTATAGTGGATAGTCTCGATAAGAGAGAGTCCCTACCACCGTGGATGTACGTCACGTTGACAGAACCACGTAAGTCTCGTGTGTGCTTTACGTTCTATGTTTTGAATTGAGTTGTGAACGCAGCTAAAGTATCAGCTAACCCATAACCTAACGAAGACCTAAATAAGAACATCCGTATTGTCTATTAGGCAAGGTGTCTGAAAGGTGACTTTAGGAACTATTGTGATTAGTAGGTAGCAATAGATCTACCTTAGTCGAGTCTAAGAAAGTGTTCGCTTTTAAGAAGAGGTTGAAGTTGTTCATTTACCTGCGAATTGCAAATTGTGGTGATACTAATTCACCCCCCTCTCAGTATCACAAACTAGTAGATCTTAGGGAGAAGTCAGGAACTTCAGTTAACATGAATGTTATCTTTGGATATACAATTTCGTTTACCTAGTATATCAATTAATCCCTTTTAATGTCATTAATTACAAGCAACGATCCATCTTTGGATAATCTCCTAGCTTTATAATTAATAACCACAATTGTTCATTTCAAATCTCTACAATATTTTATTAGCATCCAAAGAAATGAACAATTTGAAATTCACAATCAACTATTCAAATCCTTTCAAGCCAGACTACTTTGGTTACTAACAAGCTTTCAATATTTGATTTATGTTGATGTGATCTTAATAAACTTTAAATCTTCAATTATGAACATCATTTAATTTAACAAAATATCAGTGAACTATTATGATATTTAAATTTTCCATTCTATGGGATTCAACACTTGCTAATACGCACTGTTCCAGTAGCCGGCGCGTGCGCCACGCAGACAACCGCCCACGGCGCAGGTCCAGTGGCCGGCAACCGCTGGTGGCGCAGAGTCCAGCGGCCAGCGCACACCCAACACTGGCAAGCGCCGCGTCACAGAGTCCCTAAACCCACGCTCGACCCAGGCGCTTGCCGGGAAGCCTTCCTCCATCGGTTCAGGTCCCAGCATACCCAAAAGCACAGCGCTCGCCGGAAGCCCTTCCGCCAGCGACTCGGGTTCCGCCGTACCCGGGTATGGCCAGCACCCACCAAACCAATCTGGGTCCTCGACGACACCCGGAATTGTGATCTTTCCCATTCTGTTGTACCCATTAGACTGATCTGGGTCCCCGACGACACCCGGAATCACAATCTCCCCGGGAGGCTGTTCCATCGTACCCACCAGATCCAGACCGATCCGTGTCTCCGGCCATATCCAGAAGCTAACCCAGACCGATTCGGGTCTCCAGCTATACCCGGAAGCCCAGCCTTTACCGAGAGGCTGTTTTGTCGTACCCGGATCAATTCGGCTCTCCGGCTGTACAGAGTCCCAGGGCCGGCGTTTTCCCTTTCAACACTGGCCATTCCGTCGGTGCAGAGTCCCCGGGGGCTGGTGTCTTCCCTTTCAACGCCAGCTATATTCTTTTATGCGGAGAAAACCAATTGCAATCGTTTTCGTTGTCTTATGCGCCCCGTTAGTGCAAATAATAAAAAAAGAAAACAAATTATAGTATTCGCAGACTCGCTCTAATACCAATTGTTGGATTTTCTAGAATTTTCCTTTATAAAATTCTTGTTTCTATAATGCAGGATCTTTTCTTTATGCGAATACTAGCACACAAATAATGTAGAAAAATCCTCTTTAGATTTTCTCCTGAACGCTTTTCTTTTTTCTCCTACTTTTCCTTTTCTTTTCTTTTGTTTTCTCTCTGATAGTGGAGAGGAGGAAAAATCCGTAATGAAAGAGGTTGTATTTTTTTCCTGTAACAGTCACCTTAAATAGGAAGTTACTTCTCTTTCTATAACTGGTTACTTCTCTTTTTCTAACCGTTATCTTAAATAGAGAGAGTGGAAGGATTTTAAACCCAATAACCCAAATTACCGTTATGCCTAACCGACCATCATATTAGACATTTTATTTTGGGTCATACTTTAAATAACAAGGACCACTCATGTTAATTAATTTAACAATTGTATCTTCAAGTCATCGAAATCCTAAAAGTTGTTGGATTGATAAATCTTATAAAGTCAAAATATTATTATAAAAATTGTTGGAATGTTATGGATTTTTTCAATTTGTCTGCTGGTGTAATTAACTGAATCCAATAAATTTAAAATAATAATATGTATCATTAGAAGTCATAAATATAATTTAATTGAATATCATTTCGGCCAAGTTGAAATGATTTCTATTATTATTATTATTATTATTTATCTTTTTTGTGAATTTGATTGGAATGTAGCGGTTGATAACCATTTTACACCAAAGGCTAAATTTGTGAAATTGGTTTCATGTGTACCGAGACAAAATTTGGTTTCGTTTATTCTTTCTAACATATTTGCTCAAGCAATCCATATGAGTGATCGTTTGTGTTTTTTTTCCCCAACTTTTTTCCTTTTGAATCATTATTTTTTCCTCCAGCAAAACACATCGTCGTAAAGTACAACATGAATTGGGGGCAAAGCAACAAATTTTGGGTTGCCTGCGATGGCATATACTCAAGGGAGGGGAAGGATGGCAAAGTATAGTTGTTCTAATAGGCCGATTTAAATGCAGCCTAATCGAGGCCATGCTAATATTCTGGAATTTGGAAGGAACAAAAAACAACTCTACTGAGGAGGATTCAAAAGTAGTGTCCCTAACACATAATACTAATTTATCATTAAAAATGATGATTTAATTGGTGATTTAATGTGCTTTTTTCCGTATTAATATAAGTTTGAGTCTCATTATTGTTACTTGTCCTCTAATAAACAGGATTTTTATTCAGGGTGTGATGTTAAGTGCTTAAGTCGTTAATATTGAGGATAGGTTTAAAGGGTGAAGGTTGAATAGTGTGGTGAGTCAGATTATGTGTAATTGACAATATATTTATGATGCTTTTTTTTTCGCAAAAAAAAAAAAAAAACAATAAAAGTAGTGCTGGTCTTCCTAATTTCCTTCCATATTTGTATGTGAAGTCTCCTTCCATATTTTTAAAAAATTAAATTGAATGATTCACATGTCATGTATGAAGTCGAAAAGATTTGCCATACCATCAAATATTAAATGATGAATTAAATTCACCAGACGAACTCTGACTCAAAGTTCTGGACCTAAAATTAACACATATATGGTTTGATTATCCCAAATCCACGTCAAGGATGATGACGACGATGATGATGATGATCGCCATCGTAATCAAACGGTGGTGGGGGTGCTACACACAGTTAGCCGTCTCCACGTCCACGCGTTGATTTTCACCGTTCATCTCTTTCTTTTGATCTTTTTTGGTTGTAACGTACATGCCATACACATAAGAACAGAAACCCCACACACAAAGCAGAGTGGACACCACCTTGAAGCCGCCAAACGGGTCGCCGAACACCAAAGCGCCTGCCACCACGTTCACCACCAACAACGCTGTCATGCAGATCCCTCCGTTGAGCGAGGAGGTCAGGAAGACCAGCCCCGCTGTGGCCATGAAACACAGCTGCCATGTGGCAACGTTCCCAAACACCGTCACCCAGTATGCCGCTGGCCCTTTATCAAAAACCTCTCGGCTCTCTGTCTTCATCTGGGAAAACCCACCGTCGAATGCCATCCCAACGGTGGCCAGGGCAGTGGCCGCAAATTCCATCACCAACTGCATTTCCATCACCATCGCGTAACAGTAAACCTTCCTGTATATCTTCTCTATGACCGGCAAATACAGAGCAAATAGCAAGCCAACCCCTACGGTTGAGAAGAAACCTATGAAGTAATTGGTTCGGGTTAAGCCTTGAGGTCTGTCGTGGCTTGAAGATAAGGCTATAATCACACAACTTAACGTCAAGAGGATCACACAATTGAGATTGTGAAAGTAGACCTTTTGCTTTACAATGACAACGGAAAGGATGAGATTGAACACTAGTTGGGATGATAATAACAGAGATGCGGTTGAGACAGGAAGATACGAATTGCCCCATGAATAAAGAAGATTGTTTACGCCCATCATGAGGCCTACAAAGGTTGAAAAGACCAGTATTTCAGGAGAGAAGCTGCTAAAGGGCCGCCTGTCGGTGCTTTTAAGGAGGTGGTATGGGAGGTAAATGGGTAAGAGAAGGACAGGGAAGCCAGCACTTTGAACCCATGTGGACACCCATCTGCTTGAACCTTTGTGTTTGAAGTAGAACTTTAAGAGCAGGCTTGATGAGACGGTACCCACAAAGAGACACAAATAGTTAGCCACCAAAAGGAGCATGTATCCCTTGCTTGTCTTGGATTTTTGGTCTCTTGTTACTATTTCTTCAATGGGAGATGACAGTGACTGTGATGATGAGTTTTGGTGGACCCCTGGTCGATGCTGTTGGGTGGTTTTGGCTTCCATCTCCTTGTTCTTGCTGTTGATGGTGGTGGTGCTGCTGTTGTCGTCGTTTTTGAGAGTGACGCAGAGGAGATGGGTTTCAAGAGAATCTGAAAGTGGGGTTGGTCCTAGGACATCCATTAAAGAGAGGTTAAAACTGAGGAGACTAAAGTATTTTCTCAAGAAGCCGACGGTGGTCTTACGAAAGTCGGAATATTTCACTCACAACTTCACCTATTTATTTGGGATTGCACAAGCTCCTGATTTTGGTTGGGCTACTACTAGGCTTTTAAACACGTTGAGAAATTTATTTATTTGATTGATAGTATTTTAATCTGATTAAGAATTTATGCAAAATTTCTGTTTTTCATTAAATATAAATTCATATGTTTGTGAATAGTTAATGAATAACGGTGATTCACATTACCATTAACGCTCACATATCCATTAAAAACTGTGAGGATAAATTCTTTGCACTTGACTCCTTCTTTGTACTGACTTCACTTATTTTCATGAAAGGATAAATGTTGACGAATGGCTCTAATGGGCGGGGGGGGCTACAGTGGTCGAATGTGGAAATTATAGATGTAGAGAATCAAAGCTTTGAAACGGCCCTCCTTCATTTTTGGTTCACTCTACTCTCTGGCAACACACCAAATTTCCTAACGTTAGACCTCGTTGGATTTGCCACATATCGTGCCGAGAGCCAAGGGGAAAGAAAGCGAAAGCATATGCAGTGGCATGTATTTGCCAGCAGCTCTTTACTCTTTCAGATCCTTTCTTTCGGTTTCCTTTTATTGGGGTCTCTCCCGTGCACTTACCTTTTAACCATTCTTCTTCCATATATTTGTCTTCAGTTTTTAACACAGCTCACTCACTCCAATTGAATTTGAAATTTGGAGTTTTAGATAATAATTAGAATTCAAGTTTTAATATATTTCACCACCCCACCAAGAAATTTTATGCGTCAAGCGCAAATATATACTGCGATCTTACTCTTCTTTTTTTTTTTTTGGTTGTGTACACACACACACACACACACACATATATATATAAAGGCCTCAATCGATGAAATAGGAAGTTAAATACAATCACACTATCTTGCTCTTTTACTTTGTACCACGTCGACCCCCTAATTCATTTATACTTCTTTCTTACTAACTACATATTAATTTTAATTTTGATTGGGATTCTCTCGCGTGAATGGTGACAGACTTATCATGTCAGGATCACTTGAACCATTTATTTAAATTTCGAACGATGAAATTTATTCATTTTTAACAAAATAATAAAAATAACCGATATGACAACTCATGCTAACAGTAGCCATGAACTATTAAAACTTTTTTTTTACTTGATTTTTTTTAGAGTTAAAGAAAGTGTTTCATCGTTATATTACTCACTGCAACCTTCGACTATATATTTAAAGTTATCTGACATTTAAGCTTTTTCATAAGAAGGACCCACCAAACCTAGCAACGTTAGGTCGAAATGGGTCTTTCTTACGCTCAGTTTCAGGGTAAAATGAGTTTAAAACCTAACAATTTCACAATAATTCCCCATAATTAGGGGGCAACACAATAGTAAAAAGATTCAAACATAGGTTCATACAGAGAGAGGGTCACACGCTAACTCACCAACTAAAATACCACCTTAGTTAATAAATACTAAAAATTCTACTACATTAAATGCTTCTTTCATTCACTAGATAAGAACTTATCGAATGGTAAACACTTTTTCTTTTTATTTGTAAAAAATGTTTTATTATTTATATTCAACTTCCTTCAAAAAGAAAAAGGAAAGAAAAATCTATAGTACTCTTTTATCTTTTCATTTATTTCTTAATTAACAAAATTTTATAAATTTTTGTTCTAGATGGGGCAATGGGACAAATCTAATTAGTTTTAGAGTCTAAATTATTTCAAATTTTAAGTTATTTGAGTCTCATGTTATTAAAATATAGATATTTTTAGTTTTAAATTTATCAAATATTAAATATTTTATATTTTAAATTATTTATATTTTAAGTTAAATCAAGATAAATTACATTACAGGATGTCAGATTATTGGACCAACTTGACTTTAAATAGATTAAATCAGACTATTTAGACCAATTTAATTTTTAATATGTTTATCCACTAGTGTTTTCTCATTATTACCATATTAATAGAAGAAAATTTTTACATTTTAATAATGAAGAATAAGGAATAATTTTTAATAAAAATAAATTATTCGTTTTATAAAATGAAAAAAAAAATTGTAGGACAAGATTTTTGGGAAGTAATAATGTGCTATAGTATATAAAAGATAGGAAAAGAAACATTTGGACTCAAAATATAAACAAAAATATTAAGTTTGTAAAGTTAGGAAAATAATATTTTTAACATATCATGGAAAGGAAAAAAAAAGAATTTAAAAGATAAGTAGAAATATTATGTTTTTGAAGTGTCAAAACCAAATATATGCTTATCACGGAAACATGAAAATAGTTTTATAAATTTGCTTTGGTTATAATTTTTTTAATAATAATATTAAAAATCTTTAATTTTTATGAATTCACATTCATTTTTGAAAAAAAAATTCAAATTAAATAATTGATATTTGATATATTTAAACAAGTGTATATTAATTCAAATATAAAGACAATGATTTAAAAATTAATTATTATTCATAAAAAAAATCATATAAAAATATTCTTTTAATTAAAAGATATCTAAAAAATTTAATTTTGGTTAAAATGAATTAAAATTTTAAATCAAATTAAATTTTAGATCTATATTAATTTTTATAAATTTTATGTGATATGAATTTAATTTTAAGTAATTTTATGTTCAAGTAATTTACATATCAATCCCATGTAACTCTTAATAAGTAACAAGAGGAAATTCTTCCTCTACATAAACATCACATATAGTATGTTATACATTAAATTTTATGAATGCTTGAAGACAACCTGTGACTGATGAGTAAGAGGGTCTGCTATAATCCCTTCTGTTCAGGCAGCAGATTTACCTACTCTTCTTAATGACACTACATTTCAACATTCCTTACAAAGTTACGTACTAGGAAATAATGTACATGCAATGGCAACCTGAATACCGTATTATAACATGACTATTTTTGGTTGATCGCCGCGGATGCTCAATGTCGAAACCTTTTGAACCAAATATGACAGCTTCTCGCACCGAGTGAGCTGCAGCCTATCTCTAGGGAATACAGGTTTTCTTCATTTTATGCAAGTGATATGGCTGGTGGTCATAGATTCATCGATTTACAGCCCCATCTATGACCTTGAACTGACACGCACAAACAATTGCAGTACGGAGGTCCAGAAATGCAGGAAGAGTTCAAAATGTAACGAGTTCTTGGTGTTAAATTAATTAACATGAGTGGTCATATTATTTAAAGTATGACTCAAAATAAAAGACCTAATATAATGGTCGGTTAGACATAATGGTAATTTAGGTCATCGGGTTTAAAATCTCTCCGCTCTCCCTATTAAGAATAACCGTTACAGGAAGAGGAGTATTTTTCCATTTAAGATAACTGTCACAGAAAATGAGGACCTTCCCATTTAAGATAACTGTTTACCAATTTGACGCAGCAAGAAAGCGTAATCAACAACAGGAAATTAATGACAATGATTGAATTCCAAAGAACAAAAGGCACAAACCGCCTTAGAGAAAAGTTCTCTCAATTAGGGTAAAGTATATTACGTTCTACCTCTTTCTAAGAAATCCTAAAATATATATAGTGCATACAATTGTACTAAAATTACGAAAAATGTCATTTTATAAAATTTAATTAAAATTACGAAAAGCCCATCGCAACTTCTTATCCCTTTTCTTGCTTGTCCATGTACTCCTTGGCTATCTGATCCACATCATTCTCTATTTAAGGTAACGGTTACAGAAAAGGAATAATGTGTATATATATATGCTATTACGGATTTTTCCTGAACTCTTAACGTAAAGAAAAGAAAGGGAAGAGTAAGAGAAAAGAGAGAAGCGTTCAGGAGCGAAACGGAAAGAGGATTTTTATTTTTGCTACGGGACATCAGCATAATAGACAACAGATGTCTTTTTATTATAGTTTTATTGCTAGTATTCGTATAAAGAAAAATTCTGTATTATAAAAATATAAATTTTATAAAGAAAAATTCTGAAAAAGTCAGGTTCTGCAATTTGTTTTCTTTTAATTGTTTAAGCTGAACTGTTTTTCCCTTTTTGTTTGCACCGTACAGCGAGGCGCAAAATGATTTTGTCTCTCGCAATTTATTTATTTTTGTTGTGATTAACGAAACGACGGCCGGCGTTGAAAGGGGAAACGCCGGCCATGGAAGGTTTGCACCGGCGAAACAGCCGGCGTCGAAAGGAAAAGGGAAAGCCAGCACGAGGACGGGACGCCGCTGGACCCGAACGGATTGGGTATGGCGGATCGGCCCCGTGCTTCCAAGTAAAGCCGCCGACCCGAACGGATCTGGGTACGGCAGAACGGGGAAAGCTTTCTTCCGAATGACGCCGGGATCAGGTCGGTCTGGTGGGTGCAGCGGAACGGTCTCCCGGTGAATCGCGATTCCGGGTGTCGCTGCGGACCCAGATCGCGTCGGAGATCCGACCCGAACAGGTTGGTTCGTCCCCACGTTTGTCTGTTAGAGGCAACGTCGAGAGAACCAACGCACGGGGGTTGGTTGCCAACGGATACCCCTTCAAACGACCGGATCGGGTGTGGGTCTGGACTGCGACGCCGGGTCTGGACTCTGCGCCGGTGGTCGAGTAGGGGCAACGCCCGGAGGCAGCACGCGGGTGACGCCCGCAGAACGTTGGTGCTGCCACCAAGGGTCGCTCGGACGGAGGCAGAACGGTGGTGCTGCCACCGTGGGTCAATCGGCTGGAGGCAGCAGTACGGTAGTGCTGCCACTATGCGTCACTCGGCCGGAGCGTGCACGATGGTGTTGCCATCATGGGTCCCGTGACGAAAGTAGTATGTGGGTGTAGTATGGTGTTACTGCGGGTCCTCGACCAGCGTTGAAAAAGAAATTTTTTGAACGGATGTTGCTACGTAAAGGAACCGATTACTGGAACATTATACTTATTGGACGGTGTTAACTCCCATGAAAAAGTTAAATCTTCGTAATGAAGATTTTTTAAAAGTTTATTAAATTTACATTAATATGAGTTAAATATTGAAAGCTTGTTAGTCACCAAAGTGGCCTGGTTTTGAAAGGATTTAAATAGTTGATTGTGAATTTTAATTGTTCATTTTTTGGATACTAATAAAATGTTTTGAAATGAACAATTGTGGTTATTAATTATGAAGCTAGGAGATCATCCAAAGATGGATCATTGCTTGTAATTAATGACATTAAAGTGGATTAATTGATATACTGGGTAAACATGATTATATATCCAAAGATAACATTCATGTTAACTCTAGTATGATTGATTGATCTATTAAAGTATATTTAAATTAGCATCATTATTGATTAAAGTTATGTATTTGAGGATCACCCAAAGGTGAACTTAAATACATGATTAAAGTTTGTAGTGTATCTGAATCCATTAGAGTTTCTCAAAGCATTAAGGTATAAATTTGAATTATGTTTGCAGCTTTCAGCAATGTATTCGCCTTAGGCAATTCGATGATCAAATTCAATGGGCTGAACTATGCAGAATGGTCTGAGCATATTCAGTTTCATTTAGGTATATTGGGCTTGGACTTAGCAGTCATTTCAGATGAAAAGCCTGTAGCCATTACAGGGACCAGTACAGAATCTGATAAGTCTTTTTATGAGGTTGGGTACGGTCTAATAGGCTGAGTCTGAATTTGATGCGGATGACGATAGCTGAAAATGTAAAGCCATCGATGCCTAAGACGGAAAATGCGAGGGAATTTCTAATGAGAATTAAGAAATACTCTCAATCAGATATAATTGATAAATCCATCGTAGGAACCCTAATGAGTGAGCTGACGACCAAGAAATTTGATTGGTCACAGCTCATTCATGATCATGTGACTAGTATGGCTAATCTAGCAGCAAAGTTGAAAACAATGGGGATGGATGTGAATGATTCATTTTTGGTTCAATTCATCATCAACTCACTGCCTTCTGAATTTGGCCAGTTCTAAGTGAATTATAACACTATTAAAGAAAAATGGAACTTTCAGGAAATTAAGGTCATGTTAGTTCAGGAGGAAGGGAGATTAAAGAAGATGAAGAATCACTCCATTTACCTCATCATTCGTAATGATGCTAGCGGTAGCAAGTCTAAACCACATAAGGAAAATAAGAAGAAGGATAAAGCCTCTATAAAAGTCACTGGAGGTCAGATCCAAAAGGATTAGAAATGCTTCTTCTGCGAAAAGATTGGTCACTTCAAGAAAGTGCCCAGTAATACTTGGTGGTTAGATTCTGGAACTACTATTTATATGTCATATATTATGTAGGGATTCCTTTCAATCCAGCCCATAACAGGAATTGAGAAGTTCCTTTATATGGGAAACAGAATGAAGGCACGAATAGAAGGAATTGGGACGTACAGATTGATCTTGGACACTAAGTGTCATCTGGATCTAGAAAAGTGTCTCTATGTTCCTGAATGTGCTAGAAATTTAGTTTCTGTTGCAAAGTTGGATGAAGTGGGATTTAACCTCAAGATTAGAAACGGTGCATTTTCATTGTATAGACATTCGTACTATTATGGATCTGGTACTTTGATTGATGATTTGTACCGTTTTAATCTTGATGCTATGTATGCTGATTCCATATTTCTTGTTGAGCATAGTATAGGTAACAAACGTAATGTACATGATGAAAGTTTTGCTTTCTTATGGCATCAAAGATTGGGTTATATATCCAAAGAAAGGATATTGAGGTTGGTGAAAGGTGATGTCCTGCCTCAATTGGATTTTACTGATTGGGATGTATGTGTTGATTGTATAAAAGGGAAACAAACAAAACATACATCAAAGAACCCAGCCATGAGAAGTAGTGAGCCTTTAGAATTGATACACACTGATATTTATGGCCCATTTAATATCCAATATAGGGTGGTGAGAAATATTTCATCACATTATAGATGACTATTCACGGTATAGTTACTTATATCTACTGCATGAAAAGTCCCAGTCAATAAACACCCTAGAGGTGTTTATTAATGATATGGAAAAACAGTTAGATAGAAAAGTAAAAGTGATTAAGTCAGACAGGGGTGGTGAATATTATGAAAAATTCAGTGAAAGTGGATCATGTCCTGGTTTATTTGCGAAACTTCTTGAAAGTCGAGGCATATGTGCACAGTATACAATGTCTAGTACACCACAATAGAATGGTGTAACGGAAAGGCGGAATCGCACACTTATAGATATGGTTAGGAGCATGTTGAATTATAGTACTGTACCTTTATCCTTGTGGATGCATGTATTAAGGACTGCTGCATATCTGCTGAACAGGGTTCCTAGTAAGACTATCCCCAAAACTCCTTACGAGTTATGGACAGGAAGAAAATCCAATTTGAAACACCTCTATGTTTGGGGTTGTTCAGCAGAAGTAAGGATATATAATCCACTGAAGGAAAGCTTGATGCAAGAACCATAAGTGGTTATTTCATTGGCTATCCTGAAAAGTCGAAAGGGTACAGGTTCTATTGTCTTAACCATAGTACTAGAATAGTTGAGTCTGGTAATGCTCGGTTCATTGAAAGTGGCCAGTTCAGTGGAAGTGGGGAATTACGAAAGGTGGATATTAAGGAATTACAAAATAAAAGATCCATAGTGAGTACTCCTACTCAGGTTGGTATCCCCACACCCAGTGTTTCTACTTAAATTGTTGTTCCTTATGTTGTATCACAGTCACGTGACATGCAAGGACAACAAATTGATACTCGAAACACGCAAAGTGAACACATAAGAGATGAACCAAGTGACAATGTTCAATTTACAAATGAACAAGTGATACCACAAGAAATGGCATTACGGAGGTCTACAAGATAGAAAAGGCCAGCTGTTTTGAATGATTATGTGGTTTACTCACTTGAGCATGAATCGGAATTGAGCATTGATAAAGATCCAGTCTCATTTAAACAAGTCATGGAATGTAATGATTCTGAAAGGTGGTTCAATGCCATGAAGGAAGAGATGAAATCGATGGATGTAAACCAAGTCTGGAAACTAGTAGAGTTACTTGAAGGATTAAAACGAGTTGGCTGTAAGTGGGTCTTCAAGGCCAAGCGAAACTCAAAAGGTAACATCAAAAGGTATAAGGCCAGACTTGTTGCCAAAGGTTTCACTCAAAGGGATGGTATTGACTATAAGGAGACTTTCTCTCCAGTCTCTAAGAAAGACTCCTTAAGAATTATTATGGCTTTGGTGGCTCATAATGATCTAGAGCTTCACCAAATGGATGTAAAGACCGCCTTTCTGAATGGTGACTTAGAAGAGGAAGTGTATATAGATCAACCTGAAGGTTTCATCACCACCGGGTAAGAAAATTTGGTGTGTAAATTAAAGAAATCGATATATGGACTGAAACAAGCCTCCTGACAATGGTATATTAAGTTCAATAATACCATTACGTCATACGGTTTTGTAGAGAACACCGTTGATCGGTGTATCTATATAAAGGTCAGTGGGAGCAAGTTCATTATATTAGTCCTATATGTCGATGACATTCTTTTGACTGCTAATGACATAGGTTTGTTACATGATGTAAAGAAATTTCTCTCTGATACTTTTGAAATGAAAGATATAAATGAGGCATCCTATGTGATAGGAATAGAGATATTCCGTGATAGATCACAAGGATTGTTAGGATTGTCTCAGAAAGGCTATATCGATAAAGTATTAGAGAGATTTAGAATGGAAAGTTGCTCAACATGAATAGTTCCAATTCAGAAAGGGGACAAGTTCAGTGAATTGCAATGTCCAAAGAATGATTTGGAACGGAAAGCGATGGAATCAATTCCCTATGCATCACTGGTTGGAAGCCTGATGTATGCGCAAACATGTACTCGGCCAGACATTAGTTTCGCTGAAGGAATGTTAGGCCGATATCAAAGTAATCCTGGAATAGATCATTGGAAAGCTAGAAAGAAAGTACTTAGGTACTTACAAGGCACCAAAGATTATATACTTACTTATAAAAGATCAAGTCATCTTGAAGTAGTAGGCTACTCGGATTCAGATTATGATGGATGTGTAGACTTGAGGAAATCTACATTTGGTTACATGTTTCTGCTGGATGGAAGAGCAGTTTCATGGAAAAATGAGAAGCAGTCTGTCATTGCTACTTCCATTATGGAGGCTGAATTTGTAGCATGCTTTGAGGCTACTGTTCATGCATTATGGTTGCGGAATTTTATCTTAAAGCTTGGTTTGGTCAACAGTATAGAAAAGCCGTTAAGAATTTACTGTGATAATTCCGCAGTAGTTTTCTTCTCTAAGAATGATAGGTATTCTAAATGTGCAAAACGTATGGATTTAAAATACCTATCTGTTAAAGAAGAAGTGCAAAACTATAGAGTGTCTATTGAGAATATTGGTACTGAATTGATGATAGCGGACCATTAACTAAAGGTTTGCCACCGAAAACATTTACTGGACATGTTGATCGGATGGACATTATGGACAGGTCCTCGTTCTCTTGAAAGCCAATATTTTAAGATGCTCATATTATTGTGACACTCGTGAATTCAATTAAGGTTATGGTTTTGCTTGTGCTTTGTTATCTCTGTTCAGTTATATACAATTATAGTTGTGAGATAACTAATAGCATATATGGGAATGACAATTTAAAGTTTCAATGTTCCTCAATAAGGTTATTGTGAATTATGATGATTCTGTGATACATGGAAGGAATCATGTCGCTGAAAGATGTGGGACCGCCATGATCCAATCATTTTAATTCAATTAAGTGTTGTGATTTGATGATCTTTAAAGATTGTGCGCACTTATTCATTATTGATTCATCAAGTCATAACATGGGCCAAGTGGGAGATTGTTAAATTAATTAACATGAGTGGTCTATGTTATTTAAAGTATGACCCAAAATAAAAGGCTTAATATGATGGTCGGTTAAGCATAATGGCAATTTGGGTCATCGGGTTTAAAATCCTTCCGCTCTTTCTATTAAGAATAACCGTTACAGGAAGAAGAGTATTTTCCCATTTAAGATAACTGTCATAGAAAGGGAGGACCTTCCCATTTAAGATAACTGTTACAGAAAGGGAGGATCTTCCTATTTAAGGTAATGGTTACAGAAAAGGAATAATGTGTATATATATAGTATTACGGACTTTTCCTGAACTTTTAACCATCAGAGAGAAAACGTAAAGAAAAGAAAGGGAAGAGTAAGAGAAAAGAGAGAAGCGTTTAGAAACGAAACGGAAAGAGGATTTTCATCTCTGCTACAGGACATCAGCATAATGGATAACAGTATGTTGATTTCATTACAGTTTTATTGCTAGTATTCGCATAAAGAAAAATCCTGCATTATAAAAATATGAATTTTATAAAGAGAAATTCTGAAAAAGTTATATCACTTGGAACACATGAGTCGGCATCCACATGTTGAGGAATGTCAAACAAGCAAATGAAGCCACGTCCTAAGATGCTTTGCTAGCAATGTTCGGTTCATCTTCCACCATCTCCAAAATCTAAAAACCAGCAGATTCGATTAATGCTGATCTCAAAGCTTCCATCGAAATGTTGGAGATGCCAATGCCCAATGAAAGAAAATTTTGATTTGCACGTTCCCAAATGCAAATTGAACTGTCAGACGCAAAGGGTTAACTTGCAGTCCGATTCAAATTATTCCCATCAATATTATATCTACTTCTAGTCCCTGAAAAGAAAACTCAAGGGCGTCCCAACGTAGGGCGTTTATTGAGTGAAGAAGTGCGGATGCGATATATAATATTAAAGAAAATAAATTTAAATTTTAATATCACTTAACGTGAGATAAAAATATAAAAATAAGTAATAAAAAATTAATATTTGATTTAATTTTTTAAAAAAAATTATTATAAAATATAATAACTCTAAAAAAAACAGAAAATATGATTGATACAATTTTATAATTTGTAAGATATTTTAATCGGTAAAATTGTATATATATTTATAATTAAAATTATTTAATTAGAAAAATATTTTAATTTAAATAAAAAATATCTTAAAATATGTAAATTATTTTTATATTTATAAAATAATTTATTAAAAATTTTAATTATAATAAAATATTATAAAATAAATAAATAAATTATTAAATAATAATAATTATTATTATTATTATATAATTTATAAAATAATAAAAAATAATTTTTGTGGTGTGTACTACGTTAAGCACGCTTAATACCCGATTAATCATTAGATTTGAATGTTGCAGGGATTGATTTAGAACCGGTGATAGAACATTTTTTACCATGAGCATTAACCAACCAAACTTGAAGGAACGCAGACGGAGATGGAGGCCGGTTCCCCTCTCTCTAATTACAACTAGAAAGTGTAG
>JAGSHU010000066.1:0-26480 GCA_021533255.1 Ceriops tagal | reverse complement strand
AGGACTTTTTTCGTGATTTACAATTAATTTAAAGTATGAACTTCTTTTTGACTAAATCGCTCTGGAATTTTTGAATGTACATGACAATCAAAAGAATTTCCTTTTTATTCATAGAATAATTTTTCAAGGAATCATTCCAATGTCTAGAAGTGAATTGGACAATTCTTTTATTGACATCTTAGATCTACTTCAAAATACCACCATAGCCAACTTCAGAGGCATCAGTTTCAATAATTGTTTGAAGAGAGGGGTTTGCAATTTGAAGGCAAGGGATTTCCTTGACTAAGGATTTCACCTACTGAACAATAGCAAAGTGATTTTCTGTCCAAGGACTAGGATTTTTCCTAAGCCTATCATGTAAGGGTTTTATCAAGTTTTAAATATTAGGGGTAAAGTCAAGGACATAGTTTTGACTTTCAAGAAATCTTTGGAGTTAAGTTTTGTTTGTGATTTTATCAGGAAATTTTTAGAGAAGACTAAAGACCTTTCAAAGGGAGTAATGGTTCCCTAGGTGATATAATGACCAAGAAACTGGATTTTTGTTTAGAATAAAAAGACCTTTGATTGAAAAACCACAAGCCCTTTTCTTTTGGTAATTGAAAAGAATTTATACAAATGTTTAAAATGTTTTTAATTGATTTTGAGAAAATTAAAACATCATCAATGTAAATGATGCAGAATTCTGAATGAGAATAAAAAATGTCATTCATAATTCTTTAAAATTCAAAAGGAGCATTTTTTAAACCAAAAGGTATAACATTCCATTTGTATTATCCACAAGGAACGGTGCATGCAATTTTGTAACAGTCTTTTGGATGAATTTAAATTTGCCAAAATCTCGATTTTATGTCAAATTTTAAGAAAATGCATGCAAAATGTAGTTTTTGTAACAAGTCCTTGTTTGGTATAAGATACCTCATCCATTTCAAGGCCCTGTTTAAGGGTTTGTAGTTAATGATTAACACTAACATTCCTCGTTGTATCTCTGAATACTTGTTAATGTAAAATGCGACACAAGACCAAGGAGAATGTGATTTCAAGATTAGACTTTTTGATTCTAAATCCTTAATTTCATTTCTATAGTGTTGTTTTAACTTTGTAGACATCTGAATAGGACATGTTTTTGTGGGAATTTGATTTTCACTAAAGTCTAATTTATAAGGTAGGTCAATCATGTGTTGTTTCCTCTTGAAAAGGAACTTCGACCCAAGTATCACAAACCCAAAACTCAAGCGCATATAGAGATGAAAATTCAACAGACATACTTTAAAATAACGAAGATGACTACTTTGTAATATTCTCTCTAATAAAGTTGAGAAAATGCCAAAACTCATTTTGGTGGAAAAGCATATTCCCGTTAAAGGACTATCATCACAAAAAGACAAAATTCCTTTCGATGGAAAAGCAAATTCCCACTTAAGGAGCATTAGTACAAAAAGACAAAACTGCTTAAGTAAAAAGCAGATTCCCTATTAAGTCAAAACTTCTTTTGATAAAGTAAATTCCACTTATTTACCATAGCGTCAGAAGAAGATAAAACAGCTAATGATGACTCCCACTCCAGAAGGCTCTTTAACCATCTATAAAAGGAAGCACTCAAGAGCAAAGAAGGCATTTGGTTGGAAGCCCAAAACTGTCGTTCCTTTAAAAAACCTCTATTCTCTCTCTTTTGTGTTTCTTTCTCTTCCTTTGTAAACTATCCTTGTAAAACATCCTCGATCAATTCAATAAAATTTCTTTCTTTACTACCTATGCCTATCTTCTCTGTGTGTGTGTGTGTCTTTCTCACTCTCTTTTGTATCTTCTCTTTATACATTCTGATTCAGTGTCCAATTTGGTATCATAACCTAAAGGGGAGGAGTGAGTTATATTAGGTATTTGTTCTTTAACTGCTTCTATTAGTTTAAATTTTCTAAAAATTTTAAATATTGTCTTATTGTTTTTTAGTGTTCTTGCCTTAAAGGGCTTAGGATTTTAAGTGGTTAGTGTTAAAGGTGTTTGTGTTCCCTACTTCAGCTCTCTGGATTGTAAAAAGCAATATATCACAGTTTCTAATCTTTAAAAAAAAAAAATGAACCTAGTCTTTTACAGAATAACTTCCTATTTATCTTCTTATACCTTTGAAAACTCTTCATTTCCTTCTTCTTCCAAGATCAATAATGAAGAAATCACTATTGAAAACTTTTAAAAAGGGATTGATGTTTAAAAAATTCTTAAGATTCATTGAAATTCCCAACTTGTCCCTAAGATCTATTAGTTTGTAATACTGAGAAGGGGGTGAATCAGTATCACCACAATTCACAATTCGCAGCTAAGTGAACAACTTCAACCTCTTCTTAAAAGCAAACTCTTTCTTAGACTTGACTAAGGTGGATCTATTGCTACCTACTAATCATAATAGTCCCAAAAGTCACCTTCCAAACACCTTGCCTAATAGACAATTAAGATGTTTTTGTTTAGGTCTTCGTTAGGTTATGGGTTGGCTGATACTTTAGTTGCGTTCACAACTCAATTCAAGCATAGAACGTAAAGCAAATTAAGGACATATGAGATTTACGTGGTTCCGTCAACGTGACGTACATCCACGGTGATAGGGACTCTTCCTCTACCGAGACTATCCACTATACTTGTGAATACAGGTTACAATGGATGTTTTTAATTCTTTGCTCCTTTCACTATTGCAATTACTAGGCAAGTACAATACAAAGAGTGTCACTTACTGTGTCTACCCTTCTTCTACCTTGTCTTGCCTCTGTTGAATTGAAAGGCTGCTCTACTGCCGCTTAAAAGTTCACCACAACGCTCTCTAACCTTTCTTGAAGAAGTCTAGAAATATGTTGAGTTCAATGGTTCGCCAAATTCCTTTTCTACGTTGTATCACACAACTCCTACTTTCATCGTCTCACGGTCTCACCCGTCTCCTTGTCTCATGATCTCACTGTCTCACGGCTCGCCTAACCGTTTTTCTCTCTCTTGCTGTCCAGCCGGATTTCTCTCTCTTCTCGCCAGATTTCTCTCTCTTACCGCCAGATTTCTCTCACCGTCCTGCTGAATTTCTCTCTCTTACTGGATTTCACTTTTTCGTTCACCTTGGGTTTCTCTCTCTTCCCGTCGGTCTGCTCCGATTTGGCCGTTGGGTTTCTCTCTCTTCCCGATCTGGCCATATAGGTCTTTGCCGTCCACCCACCTTTGGTCGTCCAGCCGTGTCTGGTTTCTCACTCTGATGGACTAGTTTTTCACTCTCTCATCGCCTTTCTCAGTCGCCTTTCGGTTGTCTCACGTTCAATGTTCAGCCCCCTTTCGGCCGTCGGTCGTCTTATGTTCAACGTTTAACCCCCCTTCAGCCGCCTCTTTCTCTCTCAACGTATTTGTCGTTTTTGCTCGATTTTCTGACCGTCGATGGCTGCGTTTTCTTCTCCTTCCAGTCAACGGCTGCTCAATTGTTTTGACCGTCCACCTTTGTTCTTCGTTCAGCGTGGCCGTCGACCTTCTGTCTCTCGACGGCTACTGTTCACGACGGCTATACTATTCACAACGACTACTCTTTTCCTTTGCAGGTGGTGTTCTTCTGTCTAGGGTTTGGTGTTTTGTCATCTATTCAATTGTGTTGGCCTTCCCTAGTTTTGGCATTCTTGCCCTTACACGGCGAATTTACTATTTTGCCCTTCCATGTGGCTTTACTTTCTTGCACATTTAAACCTCGTTGACAACAATTACAACTCATACAAGGCTCTGGGAACAACAATCTCCCCCTTTGTAATTGTTGGCAACACTCATAATAAAAGCCACTATGCAGCAGTTTCGACTCCCCCTAAATATGCACTCCCCCTTTCTTAACAGCTCCCCTTGCACTGTTGCTTCTCTTTCCCTTTGCCAACCAATTACAAATCTGAAAAACTTGCAAAGTAGAGATGGAGGATTCACCTGATTTTCAGGCTTGAGGAGGCATTTGCACAGATAGACTTAACTATGCTTTTCAAACAACTCTGTGGATAGAGATTTAGTTAAATCTTGTGTAGCCTTTTCAACAGATTTAGGTTCAACTTGTGAGAGTAAAGCAGTAGCTCCCACAATTCTTCTTCTTGTTGTAATTCCTGTTGATAGGTCACTTATGATCTGATTTTCTTGATAAGCACTGGTCCATGTTTTCTTTGGCTTTCTTTCTTGCACAGTCTTAGTTGTAAGAGGATCTCTTTCTTCATCTTCAAACTCACTCTTCTTTGAGTCTGAACTTACTTCTTGTTCCTTTTCATCAATTTCTTTTGTCTAACTCACATAACTCTTGAATGAGGCTCTCTTCTTCATCTGTGGGTTGGCAGTCTTCTTGCTGGACTTCTTTGATTTGAATGATAATCTTCTCCATCTTGAATTCTACTCATCATCACCATCCTCATCTTCATCATCAAGTTTCACTTTGCATTGAAAAGCAAAGTGTCCAGTCTGCCCACAACGATAACATCTCAAGGCCAATTGTCTTTTTCCCTTCTTAGATCCCTTTTTGAATTTCCTAGTGAAATAAGTCAATACTTCACTTTCACTTTCTTCCTCATCATCATCATCATCATCCTCACTAGATGATTCTTCCTCTTCTTTTATCTTCAAGTGTTTTATAGCTTTGAAAGCTGCCTCCTTTGATACCTTTAATATTGAGGAGCTCTCCATTGACTTTATCCTCATCTCATATGCAATGAGATTGCATTGGAGATTATGCAGAGACATAGAATTGAGATCTTTACTATCCTCTATGGTTGTTACCTTTGAGGCAAACCTCTCAGGCAAAATTCTTAGAATTTTCTTCATAATCAATGAGTCCTTCTTGTTCTTCCCATAACTTCTCAGGTTGTTTATAGCGTCAATAACCCTGGTGAAGAACTCTTGAACTATCTCATTCCTCTGCATTCTAAGAGATTCATATCTCTCCTTGAACACTTGAAGCTTAGCCTTCTTCATTCTGCCATCACCTTTATAGACTTTCTGCAATTTGTCCCATATCTCCTTGGCAAATTTGCAGTCCATAACTTTAGCATACTCAACATTTGTCAATGCTGAAATGATGACGTTTGAGGCCTTCCCATTTATCTCGACTACCTTAATTCCTTTGGGGTTAGGTCTTTACCTTCTTCTGGAGCCACAAAACCCTCTTGTACGGATTTCACTACGTTTATGCCCATGGTTGCAAATACTACTTGCATTCTCGCTCTCCACATATGGTAGTTAGTTCCATTGAAGATTGGAACCTTCTTGCTGTAAGTGGTGCTAGTGCTAGTATCGGCTTCCATTTCTCAGTATGCTGAACAAGTCAAACTTCTAAATCCCTTCAAACTAGTACACCAAGCAGTTAAGGTTCAAACTGGTGAACCTGTGCTCTGATACCAATTGAAGTTCCCGACTTTTCCCTAGGATCTACTAGTTTGTGATACTAAGAAGGGAGTGAATCAGTATCACCACAATTCGCAATTCACAGGTAAGTGAACAACTTCAACTTCTTCTTAAAAGCAAACTCTTTCTCAGACTCGACTAAGGTGGATCTATTGGTACCTACTAATCACAATAGTCCCCAAAGTCACCTTTCAGACACCTTGCCTAATAGACAATTCGAATGTTCTTATTTAGGTCTTCGTTAGGTTATGAGTTGGTTGATACTTTAGCTATGTTCACAACTCAATTCAAAGCACAGAACGTAAAGCAAATTAAGGACACATGAGATTTACATGGTTCCGTCAACGTGACGTACATCCACGGTGGTAGGGACTCTCCCTTTACCGAGACTATCCACCATACTTGTGAATACAGGTTATAATGGATGTCTTTAATTCTCTGCTCCTTTCACTATTGCAATTACTAAGCAAGTACAATACAAAGAGTGTCACTTACTGTGTCTACCCTTCTTCTAGCTTGTCTTGCCTCTGTTGAATTGAAAGGCTGCTCCACTGCTGCTTAGAAGTTCACTGCAACACTCTCTAACCTCTCTTGAAGAAGTCTGGAAATACGTTGAGTTCAATGCTTCACTGAATTCCTTTTCTATGTTGTATCACACAACTCCTGCTTTCATCGTCTCACGATCTCACCCGTCTCCTTGTCTCACGATCTTACTATCTCACGGCTCGCCTGTCCGTTTCTCTCTCTCTTGCTGTCCAATCAGATTTCTCTCTCTTCTCGCCGGATTTCTCTCTCTCTTACTGCCGGATTTCTCTCTCTCTTACTGTCGGATTTCTCTCACCGTTCTGCTGGATTTCTCTCTCTTATTAGATTTCACTTTTCCGTTCACTGTTGGGTTTCTCTCTCTTCCCAATTTGGCCGTATAGGTCTTTGCCGTCCACCCACCTTTGATCGTCCAGCCGTGTCGGGTTTTTCACTCTGATGGACTGGTTTTTCACACTCTCGTCACCTTCCTCAGCCGTCTTTCGGCCGTCTTACGTTCAACGTTCAGCCCCACTTTGGCCTCCTCCTTCTCTATCAACGTATTTGCTGTTTTTGCTCGATTTTCCAACCATCGATGGCTACTCAATTGTTTTGGCCGTCGACCTTTGTTCTTTGTTCAGCCCAGCCATCAACCATCTCTCTCCTTCTCTCTCTCGATTGTTACACTGTGCACTACGGCTATACTGTTCACGACGGCTAGTCTTTTCTTTTGTAGGTGGTGTTCTTCTGTGTAGGGTTTGGTATTTTGTCGTCTATTCAATTGTGTTGGCCTTCCTAGTTTTGTCTTCCAAGGTCTTTATATATTCTCTTTCGTGAAACCCTAATAGGGCTTACGCGGCGGATTTACGTTCTTG
Source organism: Ceriops tagal (assembly GCA_021533255.1). NCBI lineage: Eukaryota > Viridiplantae > Streptophyta > Magnoliopsida > Malpighiales > Rhizophoraceae > Ceriops > Ceriops tagal. The sequence goes on along the minus strand of JAGSHU010000066.1, from coordinate 19,704 downwards.
CCCTTACGCAGCAAATTTACTGTTTTGCCCTTCCATGTGGCTTTTACGTTCTTACCCCTCCATGTGGCTTTTACCTTCTTGCCCTTCCATGTGACTTTACTTTCTTACATACTTATATCTCGTTGACAATAATTACAACCTATATAAGGCTGTGGGAACAACATTCATAAAAACCAAATCTATGAAAAATTAAAACTTAATTTTATCTCACCAATTTTACAATCAATACCTAAGAAAGAAATGTTTAACTTTCAAAATCTTTTGAAATAATCCATCTACTTTCTTAAAAAAAACTCTTTAAAATCACCGTAAGAAACAGTACAAATACATCTATAAAGGGCTGGTACAAGTTAAAATAAAACCTCTCACAAAAGATGGTCTAAATACTTCTATACTTGTTATCCTCAGAGATGCCAAATCTATAAAATATTAAGATTCACTGTTGAGTATTGTAGAGTCAAACCTTTATAATGGTCTAGTATCTTTCAACTATTTTCCAAACCTCACATTTTCTTTGAAAGACCAACCCCTATATTTAGAAAATTATTGAAATAAATGCCTTTGAAGTTGGCTATTGTGGTGTTTTGAAGCAAATAATCAGACCTAATTCTTGCAAAGGCTAATTCGCTACTTTTGGCCTAGAAGTCTCATGCCACAGCAAGGCTAGCCCAAGCTTAAATTGAAGAGGAGTACTTTACAATAACGAAACAAATATTGCAACCCAAAACCTCTTCAGAAGGAACTTCAGCCCAAGTATTACAAACCCAAAACTCAGACACGTCAAGAGATGAAGATTCAACAAACATGCTTTAAGATAATAAAGATGACTACTTTGGAATATTCACTCTAATAAAGCTAAGAAAATAACAAAACTCCTTTTGGTGGAAAAACAGATTCTCGCTAAAGGACCATCATCACAAAAAGACAAAACTCTTTTTGATGGAACAACATATTCCAACTCAAGGAGTATCATTACAAAAGGACAAAACAGTCAATGATGACTCCTACTTTAGAAGGCTTCTCCACCATCTATAAAATGAAGCATTCAAGAGCAAGAAAGGCATCTAATTGGAAGCCCAAAACTATCACTCCTTTAGAAAACCTTTGTTCTCTCTCTTTTGTGTTTATTTCTCTTCCTCTGTAAACTATCACTCCTTTAGAAAACCTTTGTTATCTCTCTTTTGTGTTTATTTCTCTTCCTCTATAAACTATCCCTATAAAACATCTTCCATTAGTTGAATAAAATTTCTTTCTTTATTATTTATGCTCATCTTTTCTTTGTATGTGTGTTAGTCTCACTTTTTCTCGTATCTTATCTTTGTGTGTTTTGATTCAACGTCCAATTTGGTATCAGAGCCAAGGGGGGAGGAGTGAGTTGTATCAAATATTTATTCTTCATCTGCTTTTGTTAGTTCAAATTTTCTAAAATTTTTAAACATTGTTTTATCGTTTCTGAGTATTCTTTCCTTGGAGGGTTTAGAATTTTAAGTCATGTGTGTTAAAGGCATTTGTGTTCCCTGCTTTAGCTCCTTGGATTGTAAGAAGCAATATATCAATGTTTCTAATTTTTTGAAAAAATGAACCTAATCTTTTACAGAACAACTTCCTGTTCATCTTCTTCTACTTCTAAAAACTCTTCATTTCCTTCTTCTTCCAAGATCAACAACGAAAAAATCACTATTGAAAACTTTCAAAAAAGGATCGATATTTAGGAAATTCCTAAGATTTATAAAAACCAAATCTATTAAAAATCAAAACATAATTTTATGAAAATTGATTTTAGAATCAAAATAAAAGAAAAAGATGTTCAACTTTCAAAATCTTTTTACACAATCCATCTACTTTCTTCAAAAACTCTTCAAAATTACCGTGAGAAGCAGTACAAATACATCTATATAAGGTTGGTTCAAGTTGAAATAAAAACTTTTACAAAAGATGGTCTAAATACTTCCATACTTGCCATCCTCAGAGATGTTAGATTTATAAAATATGAAGATTCATTGTTGAGCACTATAAAATCAAGCTTTTGTAGTGGTTTAATATCTTTCAACTATTTTCCAAACCTCACATTTTCTTTGAAAGACCAACCCCTCTATTCAGAAAATTATTGAAATTGATGCCTCCGAAGTTGGCTATGGTGGTATTGTGAAGCAAACACTTGGACCGATTTCTTGCAAAGGCCAATTTACTATTTTGGGCTCAGAAGTCTCATGCCACAACAAGGTTAGCCCAAGCCCAAACTAAAGAAGAGTACTTTGTAATTACGAAACAGATATTGCGATCTAAAACCTCTTCAGGTACTTTGGCCCAAGATTCTCACTTAAGGAGCATCATTACAAAAAAACAAAATTACTTAAGTGAAAAGCAGATTCCCTATCAAGTCAAAACTTCTTTTAATAATGTAGATTCCACTTAACAGCCAATAATGACTCCTACTCCATAAGGCTCCTTAACCATTTATAAAAGGAAGCATTCAAGAGCAAGGAAGGCATCTAATTAGAAGTCCAAAACTATCACTCCCTTAAAAAACCTTTGTTATCTCTTTTTTGTGTTTATTTTTCTTCCTTTGTAGACTATCCCTGTAAAACATCTTAATCAGATCAATAAAATTTCTTTCTTTACTATCTATGCTTATCTTCTCTTTGTGTGTTACTCTTACTCTCTCTCCTATCTTCTCTTTGTGCGATCCTCTCCGTACCCGCACCGTCTCGCTTATTGCTCAACATTAAACCGACCTTTGTCGCTACCTCTAGAGTGCCCCACCTGATCACTTCTTCACTCCCTCCTCGCTCCGCCCAATTATCCTCCTGTTGGACTCATGGGGCAACTGATGTTAAGCCGGCCCTAAGCCCCTTCTGCTACTCATATATGCTTAGGATCTTAGATTGCTGCTAGGTCGTCGAGGTGGTATGTCGCAAGCTTCTGGAACAGCCTATGATCTTGACTTGGTGTAGGCCTGTATAAAGGGAAAGAACTAGTCTGCTCCACATAACGAGGGCTCGTCAACAAGAAGCCCGCCTATATTCCCAATTAGGGTCTACCAATGCTAGGCTTACCAGAGAGCCAGCCCTGCGCTTCATTTATTGACCCAGCCTAACTTGATGAGTTAGGCTTGCCCTTAAACTCAACCCAACTTGCTCCTCTCTAATCCTCGTCAGCCCTGCTTTGACTTCACCCAACATCAATGGCGTCATGCCAACAACCCTGGCAAGACCAAGGCCTAATTTCCTTCTAATAGCCATGTGCCTGTGATGGTGATTCCTAGCATTCTGATAAGCACTCACAACATCATGGAGACCGCTGACCTTGTCCCTTCTGCCGCCATGCCTTGGAGCCGTGACTGACTTTCAAAACAAAAGGTCTCTTATCAATTTCGACGGCCACAGCTGGAGGGAGAACCACATCCACTCACACCATCACCATGAAACAGCACCAATCGAGCATCCCCTTTAACTTTGACACCCGGTCCATCCCCAAATACATCCCTTACATCTCTGTTAGCCAAGCCATAAAGTCGCCAGACCACGCCTATAATAGCAAACCTTCCAGTGAGGCTCACAGCCTCCAATCAGAACTTACTTGGTCAATCGTTTAAGGCTCCAGGGTCTTAAACCATTCTTGTAGCCACCCTTCTCGATCCTTGATCACCGCGTACATTACCTCATTGGATTTAAAGGTTAATAAACATTTCAAGCCACTTATAACTGTTACTTAGATGGGAAATGAACTGATCTTCTCCGATCGCTCCTTCAAGGCTTTGATTGCCCCAAGATCACGCGGTTTCCTTGCCCACTAGACTTCGCCCACGGCATCATTAATTTTTCTGTTATTAATTAACGTAATATTATATTGTTAAAGTTGACGAAGACTTTTTGGCTAACCAGAGACTTGTGAACGTCGGGCAACGAATTCTTAGCTTCTTCTTGTTCATACCTTACCCTTACTAAGGTGCGCAGACCGTGGATTATGAAGATACGTTTGTCCACTTCGTGCAATTGAATAAGAAACAAGCTCAATCGTAAATAATGACAAAAGCTCCATTTTTTAAAATTTAAATCGTGGGGGCTAATTTATATTGCAATCACATGGCAACCATTCTTACCATTCTTGCTTATTAACAATGATAACACTTTTAACTGTAATAATACTAATAAATATTGAATGATAAATTTCAAATCATTTGACGCAGAGTAAAAATTTTTAATTAAAAATAATTAGATTTCATTTGAATTTTCAAGTTTCAATCATGAAAATAGGTTTTTTTTTTAAAGAAAAATCTTATAAATGTTAGAGTCTTATATAATAGAATATTTTGAATTTTTTTTATTCAAATATAAAATTAATAGAATTTAATTAAATGATTAATTTTTATTTATTTAAAATAGATGTAAGGGATATAATGGGATATAATTTGTTTTTTTCTTTTCTTTGTATTTTAATTTTGATAAATATTGTTAGCAGAATATTCTAAATAATTTTTTTAGAGGCCTTATTTAGATGAATTAAAATTTATTGACAATTTCTACAAAATGAAATAGTTAATGGCCGCCGATAAGCTTGTCTCAGTTTTCATTTCGAATTTGATAGAGGTGGAGAGAACTATTGACTTATTATAGCAAATATGATAAAATAACTTAAAATAAACTTTAAAATATGAATATGAAATAAACCTTGTGTAATTGTAAGCTTCAGTTGCTCAGCCCGTGCACCCCTTTTGATCCTTTCACGGCCATTGTAGCGAAGAGTTAATCCATTTATAAATAATAAATGATGAAGGAAATCACAAACGGTCCAAACTGAAAGGAGAACAGATGCAGCTACTAAGCAACAGTACATAGACTGCAAAAGAAGGAAGGAAAGAATTAAACCGAAAATAACAGCAAGCGGGCCAAACATTGGGGTTGGAACTTGCATACCAAAGCGAGCTTCCCAAGTCCGAACGGTCCCCCTTAAAACTAGATTGAAGGAAATACGAAAAGATCGTGAATTTATGATGAGATATGTTGCCAAACTAGAATGATGGGATATCTTTCCATGAATTTCAATTTAAATTGGCAACTCCAATTTTTTCTTTTTTAATTTCTATCCAAGTTCTTTTAGAATTTAGGCTGAATTAATGATAAAGTACAGGGAATAGTAAAATGAAGAATGAAGCAGAGATAAACATGTGAAGAATTTAATTTTGATCTAAACCCTTTTAACTTTTAAATAGTTTAATTTCTCTTAACCACTTAATTACAATTGATCCGAAACTTTAAATTAGTCATCTATATCCTTAATTTTTTAAATCTAAAAATATATAAAAAAAAAGAAGAAGAAATTGTTGCTTTATGCGTATATCTATAGGAAATTGTGAGAAATGATCCAATTTCCAGATTTTTCATTCCGTTGTTTGCAATTAATGACCTCCTATTTGGTTTATCACCAGGCAAATGATGCCAAAAAAAGAAGAGGCTTACTTTAATAATTAAATCACATGCATACATACATATATATAGATTAGATTACAGGTAAATGATACAATTTTATTTATTTTTGGTATTGACAGTGTAATTATTATTTTTTTTCAAAACAATCATAGATACAACTATTATTATTATTATTATTATTATTGTAAATGTCAAATCATTGCTGAGACAGAGAGGGTGAAAATTTACCAGTAGCGCCTTGGTTGCCCATCTCCTATAAACTCCCAAGTTTCGCCCATGCCACGATCCATATACGTGAAACCCAATCAGATCGTTCACCAATCCAACCTCACCTTGCCGCCACCCTTGTGATGATGGCGGAGGGGAGAGATGGAGGAGGAGAACATGGTTGTTGAGGAGACAGAGCAGGGCAGTAAATATGAAAATCGTCCTGTCCTGTCCCTGCACGAAATAATTAACCCAAAAAAAAGAAAAAGACAAACTGACTCTGTTCCCATAGCCCGATTGCCAAATAAGAAGGAAAAAAAACTTTGCAGGGAAACCCTTTTTAACAAAATAGAAAAATTAGATATCTCATTAAAATTTCTCTCTCACTCTTAAAAAAGCTTAATTAAGACTTATGAGATAAATAAAAAATCGTACCGTCGCCATCGGTTTTGTATATCTGCCTCTGTGAGTGTGGGAGGGATGATATGTTGTTGAAGACGAAGATCCCTGACCTGAGGTGTCGAATTTACAGGCGACTATGGGCGGCGTAGAGGCATGCCGTTGACAGCACTGAAACATATGCAGACATACGACATGTGAAAATCACATGGTTGGTTATGATTGTTGTTGTGTTTATACTGCAGCTCTGGGATAGTTGGAACCAAGGACTCTAGTTTCTGCTTGTTTTGGGTTTTGATGTGCAGGTTAGATTGGATGAGGAAGCTTCGGAATTGGTTCCCTGGAATGTGTCCTTTTTCCTTTGTTTTTTTTTTTTCTTTAAGCTTTCCTTACGAAGGACTGTTGATTCTGGGCAATGGAGTACAGGACAATTCATGAAGATTTAAATTGCAGGGGGCGTTGAGAGGTTGAACGAAATATGGGTTATTATCTGCTTTTGCAGTGTTTGGTGATTTCTTGCATATCAATACGGTGCAATGGGAATTAGGTAGAGTATGCTTTGCTGAATTGTTAGACAACGGACACAACTCCCAGATTAATGGTCCTAGAACTGGTATGTAGGATGGCTACTACTATGTGCAGATCTGAATTATGGAGCCAAGTGTCTTGTTGTACTGTTTCACTTCTTGGTTATGGTTTTCCCATGTATTAGTTTTGGGATATCGGGGTTCTGACGTATGCTTATGATAGTTGGATTGAGTGGTTTTGGTTAACTACGACAACCTCCAAAACACTAGCTCTTGATTTTGGGTGGATACAAATTTTGTTACTTGAGGTGCACATTTGATATTGGTTACTCACTCTATGCGTGTTCTTCGGTGATCACTGTTTTGTGGCTTATTTTGAATAAAATAATTTTTGACCGTTTAAAAAACAAAATGAGTGTGACGTTGTGACGCCATATGCTTTAGGAGAATCCTAATGAACTAGAGATACTTATCTAGTTGAAGAAGACATAACGATTGCATAATATCTTTTTTAGTTTTACCATAAATCATTATTTGTACTATTTTAAAAAAAATTACAAGTTTTGTATATGTATACTAAAAACATACAATTACTTTTTAATAAATTTTAATATTATAATCAAATAATAAAAAATAATTTATTTGCATCAATTTTTTTAATAATTATTTTACACATATAAATTACTTTTCAGTAAACAAATGAATTTTAAAAAAAGAAAAATAAATAATATATAAAAATATATAAAAATCAAAATTAATTCAATTAAAAAATATACCAGATTAATCTTCTTCCATTTAAATATTATTGATAATTAGTAAATTCCACTCTTGAAGATAATGTAAAAAGAGTGTTATTTTTAATTTCTTTTTCTTTAAGACTCTTTTTTACATCATTTATTTTTTGTACATTGTATAATTTCTTTATTTAAATTATGCAATACATTAAAATGAGTTTATTTATTATAAAAATTTAAAATTGTTCCTTTTTTTTTTTTAGACCTTATTCACGTTACTCTTGAGTTGCATTAGAGGGTAACAAGTACCAAAGATACAAAGTTAATAATATGGATTTATAGATACTCATAATACACGGTTGTACATTTTTCAGACACAAACAAGATTTATTCAAATATAATGACCAAAGTACAAGCACACTTCCATTTCAATTCAATCGTTGCACGCAACATCAGAGTCCTTATTTAGTATTATATGAACTCAACCTAGACTCATTGACTTGGACTCTTGCCCTATTTCATTTAGCACGCTCAACTTCAGGCATCAGCTGATATGGGCCTTATATAAATCCCTATATTCTGAATATAGTTATCAAAGGATGAAAGGAACCCAACGATTTCAGCATTCTCCATTGGAGGGCTAGAGAATTTCACGGTGTCCGTAGTGACCCCATTGGGATTATCTTCCTCGTGGCCGAAAGGTCCATAAATAGTTCCCAAATTTGTGGTAAAAGCTATTGCTGTCACATAAATGCCATTATAATTACGCCATTCCGCATATGCTCCAGCAATTTTCGTTATATATTCACCGGAAGCAAACACCACCTGGGTACATATATTTGCACTCGATAAGTGATGGGTACGAAGCACACCATGGAATATCCAGAAACCAAAAAAAAAAAAAATTGCTTATTAGTAAAATGTCTTCACCTCAGAAGGACCGCCGCCGTTGCCGCCAAACTTTACCTTCTCCCCATGGCCATTGGCGTCTTGCACGGTGAAGGTAAGGGAATCAATGACAACCCCATGACCAAAGATAATCTCCTTAATGTTGCCACCTACGAAGCTCCCATTGCTCGAAGGAGTTTCTCTGCCCCAAGGTCCCAGACTAATGACGCCGTCAGCCTGAGCCTGCAATATATAGGAGATAATATTTATCTTATATACTGACTCTTAAAATCTGATCCCTCAAGGGAATTTGAGGATAGAGCTAGGATGATACCGGCTTGGCATAAAATCCAATACGCACAATATGGTTGTCAGCATATCCATAAAATCCAGCGACTTTAGCATTATTCAGTCCTGGAAGAGAGAACTTGACAACGCCAGTGGCCCCAGTTGCTCTATCGTAGTCATAGCCACAAGGTCCATATGTTCCGAAATTCGTGATAAATGTCAGAGATGTGACATAAACGGCATCTTTCCACGTTCCATATGCTCCAGCAATTGATGTCAAATACTCACCGGCAGCGAACTCCATCTGCAAATAAATATATATATATTGGAGTTAGGATCTAGGAGTTTATTATTTTTATTAGAAAAATAAAATTTTCTTGTATTTTATTTAAATGAATAAAATAAAAAATAAATTTGAGAGCAATTTAAAAAAACAAAAAAAAATTATTATGAGTAAATTTTTTTTAAAAAAATAAATTTAGCAATACTTTTTCTTTTAAAATACAAAAAAAAAGAATTTAGAATTATATTCTAAAAAATTACTTTTCTTTTGTTTCTTTAATTTTTCTTAACGATGAATATTTAAATTGTATAAATTTTAAATACATATAAAAAAATTATTAAAATAAGTTAGATAAATTATCATGCATGTTACATTATAATTAAGTAAATTAAATATACATTGAAATTTTAATTCTATTAAAATATTAAAATTTACAAATTAATTATTAAATTAATATTAAATTTAAAGGTTTAATAAAAAATAAAATTTTTGTTAAATATTTAAATATTTAAATATTTTTAAAAGTAAATAAATATTTTTACATATATATGTATGTTACTAATCTTTTCTCAGTGTTGATAATATAAATTTATATTTATAAACAAACTTTAAAATTAGGATATGAAGTACAATAAAATACGTATGAATTCAACTTCGATTGGGTTTAGTTAAAAAGGATAACGAGTTTTCATTCACGAGACACTCATAGTGTGGTGAAGTTTAAAACAGTAGTATGTGCAAAGGTTGAGATAAAAGTACGTTTAACATTATATAATACAGCCTTCATCACCTGAGAAGTAACACCACTACTGCCGGGAACGCCATATTTAAGGGTCTCGGTTGCCCCACTTGCGTCTTGGACAGTGAAGCTGAGTGAATCAAGAACATCCCCGGTGACAATTGTAATGGCCTTAATGTCCGCATCTGTTGGAATCTGAAAGCTCCAATTGTCCGCGTCAAGATCTCTGCCCCATGGGCCTAGCTTGATGACGGATTCCACATTAGCCTGCACCTGCGGTATAACATTATGTATAGGTGCAGTTGCACCAAATTAGATATCTCGTTAGGATCCTTCTCTCCCAGAAAAGCTTAATTAATACTTTATGAGATAAAGACAACATCGTACCGTCGCCATAGGTATTGTATATCTGCCTCCGTGAGTGCGTGAGGGGTGATAAGTTGTTGAAGATGAAGATCCCTGGCCGGGCCGAGGGGTCGAATTTATAGGCAACTATAGGAGGCGTAGAGGCATGCCTTTGACGGCACTGAAACATATGCATACATACGACATGTGAAAATCACACTCGTGAGAACCGAACAGCTTTCAATTAAAAATGCGTACAGTAATAATAGTTATTAATTTTTATAGACTGTTAATATTGATGCTTCGTTTGCAATTCTTGCTTGCTGGTAGTGAAAATATTATCTAAAAATAAATTTATAAAATTAAAATAATAATGAATAATAAGATCAATTTTAGTGTAAGTTATAAAATTGTGAACAAAAAAAAATATATATATATATATAGAATAACATAGCAAAGAAAAAAATATAAAAGAATAAAAAAAAAGTAAACATCCATATGAATTTAAGTATTTTTTTGTCTTTTTCATGATAAAATAAATAAATAAATTAATTAAAATGATTTAAAGTGAAAATTTAATTATACTACTTGTAACTAATAAAATTAATACGATGATCAATTTACAAATTAATAACATCAATTTAAGTATAAAAAAATATTAAATATATATACTGAAAAATTTTTTAATTTGTTTTTTTAAATATTCTTACTATTGACTGATTATTTCAAGGTTACCTGAATCAATTATTCTTGGAGTGATTTTGACATTGAAAATTTTGCCGTTGGGTTTATTGGGTAACAGAGCCAATAAAATTTTGCGCCCGACAATGACGTATTCTCATGTTTCTGATGAATAAATACTCCATCCCCCATCAAGCAATCTTAGCGACCTCTCTGATTTTCTTCTCCGTCTTATGTCACTGAACTTACGTAGCAAATGAGATTTGCATTCTAACGAAGGATTTTGCTTTCATTAATGACCCTTTTTTTTTTCTTGATAAATCGAATCAATTTTTTTTTTAAAAAAAGAACAGGAAAGTGTAGTCTTAATACATTAAAAGTTGATAGAGCAAACAATGACTACGGTCAAAAAATAAGGCTTGTTTGCTCTCAATCTCCTCCTGGCTCTTTTCTGTCGTAGTATTTCTCGGAAATTTTGCTCAAACAAGTGAAAAACTTCTTAAGCATATCTTGGGGGACATCGAAATTAACATAAGGTAAAGATGACAGACCCAAACACCTAAATTTTCTCTCTCTTTCCCTGTTTTTTCTATAACATTTTTCTCATTTCTCTCTTGCAATTATCTATATATTACTGTGCAGTTTATATAGTATTAGAATATTTGTACGGGACAAAACAAAATTATTTTAATTTTATTTGTCATGTTTATCTTGTACATATCTCTCCAAGGATCAAGTTGGACTACCGTGCATGGACCATTCAATGAGATGATAAACGTGCGGATAATCTTCCTATGTCGACTGTCCATAAATCATAATGTATATTCATGAATAAAGGAAGATTATCCTTGGAAGCAAAATTATCTATATATTACCGTGCAGTCTATATTGTATAAGAATATTGTACGGAACAAAATCAAAATTATAATTCATTGCCAACGTTTTCCATCACATGTCTTTGGACATTTCCATGAATATGCATTATGGTTTATACAAACGATCGACAAAGAAAGTTTATCCACACGTCTAACAAAGAGATGGTAAACGTGCGGATAATCTTTAACTTTGAATTTGATCGTACAATTAGTATAGTTATTATGAAGTTACCACGAGATTAGATATTAAAATGTTCATCTGACATGTCTCGAATATATTAAAATGTGTCTAAGAAGAAAATAAAAAAAAAATCAAATATTAGTGTTGGACACTCCTAAGAAGAAGTATGCTAAACACTTGTTATACACATATAAGAAATTTCTAAATATACATATCGAAATGACTAATAAACTACTACTGTGATGGACCAACCATGCACAGTAGCTTATTAGTCATTTCCATGAATATATATTATGATTTATGGACAATCGACAAAGGAAGATTATCCTCACGTTTACCGTCTCTTTACTAAACAACGAGATGGAAAAACTTTCGCAATGAATGGTCCATGGACGGTGGTCCGACTTAATCCTTGGAGAGAAGTGTACATGAAAATTAAAATTAAAATAATTTTGCTTTTGGTCCGTACAAATATTCTTAGACTACACAAACTGTACAGTAATATATATAGATAAGTGAGAGAGAAACGAGAAAAACTGTTAAAAAAAAAAAAAGGTTTTACACGTTTCTGATAAATCATTTAATAAAGTCATAGACGGAGACTCTTGCACCTATGCAACGCTGGAGAAAACTCATAATTCCCATTTGATAAATAGTTTAATTAAATTAAAATATTATAAAATAAAAAAAAATAATTTTCACGACACATCTTACAAAAGCCAGCCATAACTTGAGCTATTCTTGATTTTTCAGATTCTTTTTAGAATTACGCCGCAGACGTTGAAAGGTAGAAGAGTGAAAGAACATGGTATTACAGGCACCGAGAAAAATTTAATCCCTTCTTGACTTCTCTCTCTAGAATAGTGTTATACTCGGAAGTTAATTGAGCTTTCAGTTGTTGTCTTAGAGAATCAAAGGTCAAGAAACGCTTCGGGATGCCTGTTAATCTATTCGATAATTTCCTTTGTTTGCTAGAAAAGGTTGCCAAAAAATTCTCTTGTTTGAAACATTAAGAGGGTCGAAGGAACAGAGATAGAGCTTTCCTCCCAAGTCTCACGCGCAAGTCCTTCAAATTCATTATAGAGCGAGCGATCACATAGCCTCAGTTAAAGTGAGGAAGGTGGCACAACTTGGCTTTGTGGAAACTTATTCTGCCAACAATCCTCAATTGATGCGAGGAAGGTAGCCATCTTTAATCACTTGATTTCCTTGACAGCTATTCCACCAAGTGAACTTAGGCCCACAAACGAACAAATTAATTTAAGCAACAATCCTCAATTTGCTCTCGAAAAATCTGACATCTCCGAGTCGTTTTGGTAGAGCCTTCACATTTTTCAGACAGATCGATAATATCATTACAATCTCCGATAAGCATCTACCTCTGAGGCTGCTTTGAAGTCTTTTCACAAATTATCATGAATAATCTCATTCAGGTGCACATAGAAGCCGGTGAGCAACCACGATGGTATATATTATTTTCTAAGATCACCGCATGAATACCTTGGATAGACTGATGCAAAATTTCCAATTACACTTTATTTTTATCCCAGAGAAAGTAGTCATATACCTCCAAATATCCCACCATCAAAGTTGAAAGCTTTGATAATTTCTTCAGCTTTTCAGCCGTCGCCCGCAGCTCTAAGATAGCATCAACACACGGCTTATACATGCAAATAAAATCTCCAAGGGTTTGAGAGAGCCTTTTTTTTACCCGCACACCTCACATTCCACACTGGAGAATTCACTAATTAATAGATGGTAAAGATGGAACCCGCCAAGTTCTGCTCTGCTGCCATGTCGCAGCTCAGTTCTGCCACCTCCAAACCCTCGTTCTCCTCCAAAGCCTGAGATAAAGAAGCACTAGAATCAGTAGATAAGGCAGGACAATGCGGGTGCACACGAGTACCTTTGTCATTATTCTTCCTTCTGGTATCTTTGCCAATTCCAGAAAACCAGAGTGGTGCTGGTTGGTCAGGTGGCTTATCCGGATTGTTGGAATATGCCTTGTATTTTAGTTGAGTTAGAATTACTCTTATGTCCCTTATCCTATTTCCCTGTACATAGAGGCATATTAGGATTATGAAATGGAGTTAAAATAGCAAGTAAGAGTGAGGAGAGCCACACTCTTTGTTTCCTGTAACACACTTTTTCTAGTAATAAGACTATTCCCTCTATCTTTCCCGTAGATGTAGGTCACATCGACCGAACCACGTAAAATTCTGGTATTGTTTTCTTCTTTGATTTATTACTTCGTGTTAATCTTCGTAACAAACTGGTATCAGAGCCGAAAAGAAAAAAAAAAGATCGAAGAACACGAGACGAGCAATTGAACCCGTCCCTGCGGCCGGAGCACACCACCACCGATGACCCACCAAAAATTCATCCCTGCAGCCTCTCTCCTCCTCCTCGGCCACCCAGCAGTCTCTCTCCTCCTCCTCCTCGGCCGCCACCAACGAGTCTCCTGAATTCCTCATCCCCGTCGCATAACTCCGTCGCACAACTTCGTTGCCAGATCCGAGAAGCAGAGGGAGGAAGAGAGAGATCCGAACCAGGCCGACGCCCATCCCACACCGGCAACTCGTCACACAGCCCAGCGGCCGATCCGCATCTCACACCGACAACCCCGTCGAACGCCCAGCGACCGAGTTCTGCTGAGAAGCAGAGGGAGGAAGAGAGAGAGACCCGTTGCACAACCCAGCGGCCGACCCGCATCTCACACCGGTAAGCCCCGTCTAACAGCTCAGCAGCCGGTGCACCAGATCCGGAGTCCGTTTGAGTTTCGGCATACAGATCTCGTCGTCATGGCTCGTCGTTTCCGGCCATTCTGGTGGTTTGGCGGTGAAGCGGAGCAGATCTGACAGAAGAGGGAACAGATCGAGCTCCAACGGGTCGGCAGCACTGTAGCATCTGCGGCGACACTGTAGCGGCAGATTGTCATTTGGGTCATAAATTTGTATTCTTTAATTTTCGTTGTGGGTGTTTTGTTACAATGGCTTCTTTATCTTCATTAACGGTGAAGTCTGAAATTGAGAAGTTTGATGAAAACACCAATTTTGCACTGTAGCAAGTTAGAATGATGGCAATTCTGATGCGAGAAGGTACAAAAAAGGGCCCTACTTGGCAAGGAGAAAATTGATAGTAGTTTGACATTTTTTAAGACATCAGATCAGAGTGTTGGTTTGATCATTGATCGAGGAAGATCAAAGGAAAGAGGTCGAAATTCAAGAAAATCAAGGTCGAAATCAAGGCACAAGAATGTGACATGCAATTATTGCAAGAAGAAAGGGCACATCAAGTCTAATTGTTACAAGTTGAAAAACAAGCAGAAAGTAAGCGACAGTAATCAGAAGAACCATCCACCAGGAGAAACTCATGTGGCAACAAATGAGAGTGATGATCTGCTTTGTGTCACTCAAGGCCAAGGCAAATTTCAGGATACCTGGATCATGGACACTGGAGCCTTGCAACATATGACTTCTAATAGAGAATGGTTTACCATTTACAAGCCAATCAATGGTGGTGTTCTGTTAGGTAATGATCACGTATGTAAGGTTGCTAGGATTGGTACAGTGCAGATCAAGATGCATGACGGTGTCATTAGGACCTTGTCTAAAGTCAAACACATTCCAGATTTGACGAAGAATCTTATTTCTTTGGATACTCTTGAGAAGAATGGCTACAAGATTGGGTGTGAAGGTGGAGTTCTGAAGGTTTCCAGAGGTGCTCTTGTATTGATGAAGGCTGCCAGAATTGGCACATTGTATTTCTTGCATGGTTCGACAGTCACAGACTCAACTGCAGTTTCTACTTCAGTTTCAAATTCAGACGTGACAAAGTTGTGGCACATGCAGCTGGGATATATGAGTGATAGAGGTATGGCTGCTTTGAGTAAGAGAGGTCTTTTGTGTGGTCAGAACACAGAAAAAATGGAATTTTGTGAGCATTGTGTTTTTGGGAAGCAGAAGAGGTTGAGCTTCAGTACAGCCATCCATAAAACAAAGGGAACATTGGACTACATCCATTCAGATCTTTGGGGTCCTTCTCATGTTCTTTCTAAAGGTATGGGTGCTGCTTATATGCTCACTTTCATTGATGATTTTTCTCGTAAAGTTTGGGTCTATTTCTTCAAAACATAAAAGTCAAGTGTTTGAAACCTTCAAGCAGTGGAAAACTTTACTTGAAAAGCAGACTGAGAAGCAAATTAAGAGGCTAAGAACAGATAATGGCCTTGAATTTTGCAATAATGAATTCAATGAGTTTTGCAAAATTGAAGGCATTGTTCGACACCGCACAGTTGTAAAAACTCTATAGCAGAATGGAGTTGCAGAACGCATGAACAAGACTTTGATAGAGAAAGCTAGATGTCTGTTATCTAATGCAGGTTTGGGCAAGGAGTTTTGGGCAGAAGCTGTTAATACAGCTTGTTGGTTAGTAAATCGATCTCCTTGTACTTCTATTGAGTGTAAAACACCTGAAGAGGTGTGGTCAGGTAAACCTGCAGATTATTCTGATTTGAAGATATTTGGCTGTCCTGCTTATGCTCATGTTAATGATAGAAAGCTTGAACCGAGGGCTAAGAAATGCATTTTCCCCGGTTATGCTTCTGGTGTGAAAGGTTACAGGTTGTGGTGTCCAGACCCTAAGTCTCCAAAATTCCTCATCAGTAGAGACGTGACATTTGATGAATCCGCTATGTTGCATCCAAAAGAGGAAGTCATAAGGCCAAACAATGAAGATAGTGGGAGTTCCAGGCAGCAGGTGGAGTTTGAAATTGATATTCCTTCTAAGTCAGGTCAACAGATTCAGGTTGACACTTCAGAAACAGACGAGGATACTCAAGATACTCAACAGGCACAGCTGTACAGTATCGCCAAAGATAGACCCAGAATGACTATCAAGCCACCAGCCAGGTTTTCATACTCAGATTTTGCTTATTGTTCAGCAGTAGCGGAAGAGGTGAAGTACAATGAACCTAGAAACTACTCAGAAGCTGTCACTTGTGCCGAATCTTCCCAGTGGAGTATTGCTATGACTGAGGAAATTGAGTCCCTACATAAGAATCAGACTTGGGACTTAGTGAAACTTCCCAAAGATAAGAAGACTGTTGGCTACAAATGGATTTATAAGAAGAAGGAGGAAATCCCAGGAGTTGAGGATGCAAGGTACAAGGCACGTCTAGGTGCAAAGGGCTATAGCCAGAAAGAAAGGATTGGCTTTAATGAGGTGTTTTCTCCAGTTGTGAAGCATACTTCCATTCGTGTGCTTCTAGCTATAGTTGCTATGTATGATATGGAACTAGAGCAGCTTGATGTCAAGACTGCTTTTCTACATGGCGATCTTGAGGAAGTCATCTATATGGATCAACCTGAGGGTTTCCAGATTGAAAGCAAGGAGGATCATGTTTGCAGGTTGAAGAAATCTCTATATGGTTTAAAGCAGTCTCCTAGACAATGGTATAAGAAGTTTGACAGCTTTATGGTAGGTCATGGTTACTTAAGGAGTGAGTATGACAGTTGTGTCTACCATAGGAAGCTTCGTGATGGATCATTTGTGTATCTGCTACTATATGTAGATGCTATTCTTGTTGCCTCTACAAGCATATCTGAGATTAATAGTTTGAAGAAGTTACTTGGTAGAGATTTCGAGATGAAAGATTTGGGGGCTGCAAAGAGGATTTTGGGCATGGAGATCACCAGAGACAGGCAAGCGGGAGAGTTGCGCCTTTTACAGAAAAGGTACATCGAGAAGGTTCTTGATCGTTTTGGGATGATGAGTTACAAACCAGTAAGTACTCCTTTGGCTTCACACTTCAGACTTTCAACCTCTTTGTCACCCAATAGCCTAGAAGAGGAGGAATATATATCACATGTTCCATACTCTAGTGCAGTGGGTAGTTTTATGTATGCTATGGTTTGCACTTGTCCAGATATTTCACAGGCAGTTAGTGTGGTCAGTAGATATATGGCTAATCCTGGGAAAGCACATTGACAAGCAGTTAAATGGATACTTTGGTATCTTAGAGGCACTACAGATGTTGGACTGATGTTCAGCAGAGGCAGTAGGTTGTTTACTGGTTTTGTGGATTCTGACTATGCAGGTGACCTTGACAGAAGAAGATCAACAACTGGTTATGTTTTCACTCTTTCAGGCAGTGCCATTTGTTGGAAGGCAACATTGCAATCAACAGTTGCTCTTTCCACTACTGAAGCTGAGTACATGGCAATAGCAGAAGTAGTCAAGGAAGCTATTTGGTTGAAAGGTTTGGTCACTGATTTGGGTTTATCATAGAAAACTACTACCGTATTCTGTGACTGTCAGAGTGCTATACACTTGACCAAAAATCAAGTGTATCATGAGAGGACCAAACACATTGATGTCAGATACCATTTCTTGTGAGATGTTATATCTCAAGGTTTGATTTCAGTGAAGAAGGTCGTTACTGCTGACAATCCAGCTGACATGTTGACGAAACCAGTTTTAACCAGCAAGTTCAAGCATTGCTTGGACTTGATTGGTGTTCGTTTTGATTGACTGGCTCTAAGAGGCCATTTGGAGGAAAGACAGAAGGATTCTATTTTGTTGTGTGTTTTGAAAATACAATGCAAGGTGGAGATTTGTTGAAATATGCCTTGTATTTTAGTTGAGTTAGAATTACTTTTTTGTCCCTTATCCTATATCCCTATATATAGAGGCATATTAGGATTATGAAATGGAGTTAAGATAGAAGGTGAGAGAGAGGAGAGCCACACTCTTTGTTTCCTGTAACACGCTCTCTCTGGTAATAAGAGTATTCTCTCTGTCCTTCCCGTGGATGTAGGTCATATCGACTGAAACACGTAAAATTCTGGTGTTGTTTTCTTCTTCGGTTTATTACTTCGTGTTAATCTTCGTAACACAGTTGGACCTTCCCCGTTGACGTTGAAACTAGTTAAAGCTTATGGAAGGCTTGGGCAAATAACGAAGCCAGGCCCAAAAGAGCTAGTGGTGGTCCAACGAGTGCAGCTTCATTGCTCGACTTCGTTGGCAGTTGAATGCTATGCCGGGGCAAACAATGAAAAGTAGGTTTATGTTTTCAAAACTTTCTTGTGATTCACCATCATATCTACAGATTTAGTTCCCATGCTCCGGTTTTGCGACAATCTCGGCATCCAATACTGCCAAACGTGATCCTTCCGCCCTGGTTTTTGCAATTTGTGAAGCTTCCTTATTTTCCGGCTTCCCCAGCACCCTTCTGCGTTCTCCTTCTGTCATGTCCGGATTGGCAGCAACATTGGCCACAGAACTAGGACTCAACGTCCCAATATCCTCAGCATTGACATTAGATGGGCACTTCTCTCTTCTGTGTCCTCCCTGAGTGCAATCAAAGCAAATCTCCGAAAGACCTTCATACTCTACTGTGAGCAACAAGTCTTCAATCTAGGGTTTGGAAAGAAAAGGAAGAGGCTTGTTTAAATCTATTGGAACACATAAGTGAGCAAATTTCCCCCTAGATGCTAGATGCCACAAGTGTGGAGGCATTAACCTTAGTGGTTATACCGATCAGAGCACCGATAATCTTCAGCATTTATAGTATTCAACATGCATCTCTGCAAATCGTGCCCAGAATTTATTAAGTATCTGACGGACAAAAATTTGGTATCCATGTCTTGACAGCGAGATAGTGACCCATCGTTACCCACGGACCATCACACAAAACCGTGTAATAATCCTCTGCATACATAAACTTGACATTGAAATAATACCTTCCTGAATCAACAATCTTCAAAATTCCTTTAGAATATCACAAGACTTTGAGATGATTGCAGAGATGAATGTATCCAATAAAGCGCCCCCAAAGTTTTACGATGAGGGTGTTCAACCATTATCACCTGATTCCAAGGACTCTTTTCTGCTATGAGCTTACGGTGTGCCGATGGGTCTGAGTTTGATTGTCACAGAGTAGCATTCACTATTTTAGTAAAATGAGTAGTTCCTTGGGCTTTACCTTTTAGCTATTTTTCGTTTTAATTTTGCTATGACGATTGTTTACCAGTTTATTAATGAGTTTTCAACAATTTATGAATGTGTTTAAATCTTTTCCTTTTTTTTTTTTTTAAGCTATGTGGGTTAGGGAACCTCAAAAGTAATT
>JAGSHU010000065.1:0-28045 GCA_021533255.1 Ceriops tagal | reverse complement strand
CAATGGGTTTCATTCAATTTTAGAGTCAGCCACCTGGGTTCTAATGTGTCTCACTCCCACTTTGAACCTTTCTTTCTACTTCATGTGAAACTAGACCTGTTCTGATATTGAAACTATGAGGCTGTTGGATCATATTCATTCGCAAGATCAAAGCTTGGAAACCAGAACTGTAGAAGATGCTTTGATATTCAAACTACCAAATTGTTTGCAAAAGGTTTTGGGAGAAGTTAGCTCAGCCACATCTCATTCTGCTTCTTGACGTGCGAATGGAATGAGCCATGATGACAAGGTAGTAGGAGAAAGGATAAAAGAAAGAAGAGGACCAAATATAACTCAAGTTGGATTAACTTCTGCATTGGTGGGACAGAGCTACTTTTGTCCTACAGCTTTGGGAGTAGGAAGGGGAAAAAAAGATTTCTGTGACTGAACTTTAATCAGTTTCATTAAGATTGATGTCTACTTAAACCAAGAGGAGAAGTTGGTTGGATGTATCTGCTAAAGCAGAGGAATTCTGATTTTATTTTGTTTTTCAAGACCATTAAATTTTGAAAATTGTACGTGTTCTACACATGATATTGATATTGTGTTTAGCTCATATGCCAAGTTTCCATTGACCATTCTTAAATATCTGGCTGCATACGGACATTCCTTTCAATCTTTCTTATGATCTATTATTTCCTATTCCATGCTTGGAATAAAAGTTTTAGTCTACCTCTTGCATATTTTTGCCTAACCTTTTTTTTATTTTATTATTCATGATGCCTCTAGATGCTAGCAGCTTACCAAGTCTCGGGAAACATTGGAATACCCCCATGCCTCTGGGGGTCAAGGATTTGGCTGCACAAATTGTGGTGAACTGGGAAAGTGATAACGAAGTTTCACATAGCAGCAGCAAAAAATGGTTATTTTTCAATAAACCTATGGTGTTGCCAGGTGCTTGGGGAACGGCAGTTGTAGGAGCTTCATCTTTCTGTAAAGTGGTTCCATTGTCAACCTTCTTGAAAGGCCAGAGGCTCAAGCAGCCTGCTTCTGTTAAGCTTATGCTTTTGCAAAGCCACAGGACTATGGGAGCAACTCTAAGCAAGACTCTTTTGCCATAAAAAATGGTAGTCCCATGAATGATCAATTCTGGAGCTGACGCTACATCTGTCCTGAAAGCGGCTGCTTCGGCTGAGAATATTCAGACAGTAGTCCATAGTATCATAGCCTCTTTCAAGAAGATCAGTTTTTCTGTCATGCAAACTGCATTTTATGAAATAATGAAAGCATGACAAGCACAATCTGTTGGTGTCCTTTGGGTAACATTTGGTTGCAGTATTTCAACTTGTTCAGGATTGTTTGTATGTGGAGACAGTATTGAATCTTTTCCTCTAGCACCTTAAGTTGCTGTTTTGAGTGGATGGATTCAGAGTTTTCACAAGAAGCATCTCAAGTTGTGAAACAGTCATATGTTAGCCGAATAGAAAAATATCTATTCGCTGTATATAAGTTTATAATGTTCAGAAATAATTGGTATTCTAATTTAGAAGATTTTTCTGTTTATAGAGTCCATACAAGAGGGACAATTTGTATTATGAAAAGATACTTATGCAGATTAAATTTACCAATTTGATATAGTCTTGCCGTTGTACAATCAGAAAAACCCTTTACAGTCGTTCTTTTTTGCTTTGGTTTTTACTTTCTTTGCGTTCAACTTCTAATTTTAACTTCTTCTCTGTTAGTTTTTCAGACCGCAATTCAAACAAAACTGTCCTTGCTATTGCCTAATAGCTTAGATATCTTGGCTCTTATTCCTTGGTTCCATTGTAATTGGATAACGGTGGAAACCTTTTGGGCTATATGATTAAGTGTAGTCAGGTTACACGCATGAAAGATTTATGGGTTGCTGACCAAGGATGGAAACATTGCAAATCACCTAGACATTTATGCTCTTTGGTGGTGGCAGAATGTTTTCTCAATCTCTTGCACCTTTGTTTTCATTTGGCATATATATTTTTAAACTTTTGTAAATTGCTGATTCATCTAAAATGGCCCATATGCTATTGTTTTTAGGCCTTTCTTTTTTTAACTTAGGAATTGGATTCCTTTCTTTCCAATATTTAGTTTTTCCTCCTAGATGTTTGATAACTTTTAGCACTTCAACTTCAATTTTGGTGACATAAAAGTTGAAATATTTTTTGATTTTAAGTTAAGTATGCAATTGATTTTTTAAAAAAACTTGTATGTAATTAACAACACTTTACTTTTTTATTTTTTTTGTTTTTTTTTCTTTTTTGCTTTTCTTTCTTATCTTTTTTCTTTTTTTTTTTCTTCTAGTACAATTCACTGCCCCGTTGCTAACAAGAGAAGAGGTCTCTTAGTTTAACTTGCTGGATAATCGTAAAGTCCTTGTGTAACATAGAATTGTCAAAGAATTCTTCAAAATATTCTCTCTGCAAATCATATTGATTGTTTAATTTAACTTATTTATCTGTGTTTCATTGAAGGTAGTTGCGTGCCAGTGTTTCTTTATACGAAGTTTCTTTGTTACATCTGAATTGTCATTGCTGACGAGGGCCCATCTTGCGCAATTTGCTTTTGTAATGCTTTATTTGCATCAATTCTTGAGAAACTTGGACAAGATTTCATGTAATTTGCTGCTAACTCCTTTAAAATTTTCTGGTAAGGTCATAAGCCTTCGAAATTGTGATTCACGTTGCGGAGCAGGGACCACAGAAAGTGGTACTACACCCTTGATCACGGCATGCCATTCTTGTATTCTTGTGGTAATTCAAGCAAGTCAAGCCTTCCAACGGGACATATACAATCAATCTCAATCCTCGTAAAAAATTGATTTGGTGTGTGAACTTTGAACATTTCAATTGGTATAATACTTATAAATTTTTAATTACTTTTGAATTAAATTAAAGTATAAGTTTTGGCCCATTAACTTTTAATATTATGCATTCAGACATTTTATATATACTTTACTAATTATATTATGCTTATCTTTCTTTTTAATTGGTTCCGTCTCAGACTCAGAACGCAAGACTTTTAGTCTGAAGGCGACCCAGGTTCGAGCGTGTTAATTAATAGCTCATTAGTTCTGCTGATCTTTCTACTTGACGGGAACTTAAAGCATTGAAAGTTAAAATGAAGAAAAGAGAAATACCAATGTCCCTGACCAAACGCAAGTTCTTCACATGACCATACTTGCTCATAGCCTAACAATAATATCAACATCATTAATTGTGTATGAGCCAACCAATCACTGGCAAGAAACAACAAGTAAAATTTTTAATTATTTTTAAATTAAATTGATGTTTCTGTTATCTTTTAATATTATTATATATTCAGGTGATTTAAATTTTTATTTACACTAGTATATTTTTACTTAAATTAATAATATTAAAATTTTAAATATTTTTATTAAATTTTCATCACTTTAATAGTGTAAAATTATTTCATGTATCTAAACTTTACCTACCAAAATTTTATAAAAAAATATTCATAATTTAGAAAAAAAATTAACCAAATAATCAAAAATCAAACTTGATTGTTTACAACTTCAAAGATTTTTGTATTTGACTATTAAGAGATAATAATATCATTTTCACACCAAAGTTGGACTCTTTGTTTTGATTTTACAATTTCAAAGATTTTTTTATTTGACTATTAATGAACAATAATATCATTTTCACTCTGAGGTTGTATTTTTTGTACACGCTTTTGAAAATGTACGTCGTGACAATTTCATTTTCGCATTGAGGTTGGACTCTTTGGACACGTTTTTCAAAATACATGTGGAACTACAATTTTTTTTTATTATGTCGGCCGATATTTTTAAATTAAATTAAAGTACCTTCAAATTAAGAAAAAAATAAAAAAGTGTAAACCTTATTTCTAACTTCCTATAACTAGACATTAACTTCAAAATTTTATAATTTAAAAAATAATATTTTCAAAAGAATATATATAGTGTAATAATTTACATGCATATCAAATACAAATTCACGTATTAACTTGTTAAAATAAAATTTATACTTTGTATCATCATAATAAAATTACAAATATGCAATAATTATTAGAGTATGATATTAATCCGCATCTTATATGAAACATAAAGTCGGCTTAGCTCTAATATTTAAGATGCATACATATGCAGGAATTTTATCCTCCTGCCCCCTCTGTCCTAGCATACATAATCCAAACCCATCCCGCGACATAAAAGACCGACATGATGTTCAAAGAAGGAAGGCTCCAGTTTGCCAGTTACACTGCGTTGCTATTCCTACTGCTAGCGTTCCAAAGCTGCAATGCTAGGAAGGCTAAAAATAACGATGATTGCCCCCCTTCTTCTTGCGGTACTATTGACATCAGTCACCCTTTTCGTCTGACTACCGATCCACCAACTTGTGGAGACGAAAGGTACAACCTTTATTGTGAGAACAACTCAACAGTAGCGCTCTCAACAAATCAGAAGTACTACGTGCAGACAATTGACTAAAACAGCAACATAATCCGAGTGGTGGACGCTGGTTTTGACAAACAAGATTGTTCCTCTGTTCCTCGTGTTCCTCTTGATATTGCGGTAGAAGGTTATAGTAATTCCTTTGGATATGATAAAAATCCATATCTGCTGCTTTGGCATCTTCGTTCCAAGGTGCTTTTCGTCAAATGTGCAAATCCAGTGAATCATCTGCAGCGGCGGCTTATCGTTATGCGATAATCGACAGTGGGAACATCACTGTGAGGGAATTGATGGACCAGTGCGCCATAGAGATGATGTTCCCCTTGTTGCCGCACTTCAAAAATTCTATTAACACAGCTTTTCTGGAAATCCACGGGCAAGTGGCATATGGGTTTGAGCTTAAATGGTGTGACGTCGGTTGCAAGTATGGTTGCTTCATCGATTCATCAGACAAGGTTATCTGCTATGATTTTGGTACGTTGCCCAGCTATTGATTTGTTAAAAAGTCAGAAATTAATATGATTGAATTTGTCAAGTGAATATTTTGATTCAAAAATTAATAAGATTCACTCTTTATACTAATCTTAATATTTCTTCTTTTAAACAAAGTTAGGATAACTTGTGTTTTTCTATTAAAATTTATATTTTATGAAAATTTGAAATCGGTGAGAATAATAATATTATTATTAATAAAATTAATAATTAACTTTTGATACTTATGTAATTTTAGAGCAAACTAAAAAATTAGTACCGTTAAAAATAAAATGATAAAAAAAAAAAGAAATCACACACTTAATATTCACTCACTAATGATAATCATTGTTCGTCTACACGTTAAAATTGAGGAAATAGTGCTAGAGAATTATTCCCTCAATGTATATATATTTTTTTGTATTTGTATTACTACACTGTTGAATTCACCCTAAAGATGGTTGCTGGTTTTCTGCAGGCATCTTATATTGGGTTATTGGTAAGAATTTTGCTTTTCTCGGGCAATTAATGGTAATCCAATGATATGTCTTAATTTTAAAAAGTAAATTGCATTTGAATAAGTTTGTTTCTCTTCAACTTTATGAGATGTGAGTTTGAAATTAATAATAATTTCAAAGTTAATAATTATTTTTTATGATAATAAATATTTTGAGTAAATTAAAAAAATGATAAAATTAAAATTAATAGTATAGCAACATTAAAATGACTCAAAATATTAAAATTAGATAATTAATTTGCTATTTTTTTATGTTATTGTTACATAATTAAATTAACGCTAACAATCTCTTGTTGGCTTTTTTAGAGGTGTTACCCAATGCGGCCATACTTATCGGTAAGAATTCTATTTTTGTGTATATATATATATATATATAATGTAAATGTAAGAAATCCTATTATTTGTTGAAAATTTTTTATATTGTAGCATTAAATATATCTTCATTTTAGGCAATTGATTGTATTTAATTTTTGTGCTAAATATTATTTTTTCGAGGTCTTTAATCTTTTGAATGTTAGAATTAATATACCAACAATGATCTTATCATGTTATATTTATTGAATAATTTATATTATACAAAATTAAAATTATTTTTTATTTTGTTTATTTGATTCTTTTTTTTTGACATTGTCAATAAATATAAAATAATTTATATGCCAACAAATTTCTGATTACTTTTTTTTTAAAAAAAAATAGATAAAAATTAATAATTTCTATAAAATTAATTGGTAAAAAATCAAAAATTAATTTAATTAAATTATATTCATCATGTAAATTGCAATTAATTGATTTTATCCTTTCTACACAATTGATATTTTGCAGTGCTACTTCAAGCAACAAAAGCTCTTTGTGGGACTCCATGTGTAATTGCTTTTTTGGTTTACAAGTGGCGTAGGAGACATCTATCAGCGGACGATTCTATAGAAGAGTTTCTATAGAATCAAAATAACTTCATGCCAGTTAGATATTCTTACTCAGACATCAAGAAAATGACTGGAAATTTCAAGGACAAGTTGGGGGAAGGAGGCTTCGGCTCAGTATTCAAAGCAAAGCTCTGTAGTGGGAGCCTTGCCGCCATAAAATTGTTGGGTCAGTCTAAGAGTAATGGACAAGATTTCATCAATGAAGTTGCCACAATTGGAAGGATTCATCATGCTAATGTGGTTCAACTGATTGGTTTCTGTGTCGAGGGATCGAAGCGTGCTCTTGTGTACGAGTTTATGTCGAATGGATCCCTCAACAGCTACATATTTTCTAAAATGGAGACTATCAGCTTAAGCTGGGAAATGCTGTATAAGATTTCCCTCGGCGTGGCTCGGGGCATTGAATATTTGCATCGTGGCTGCGATATGCAGATTCTGCATTTTGATATCAAGCCTCATAACATACTGCTTGATGAGAAATTCCTGCCTAAGGTTTCTGATTTCGAGCTTGCTAAATCGTATCCAAGAAATGATAGCATTGTGTCGCTCACTGTCACCAGAGGGACCATAGGATACATGGCAACCGAACTCTTCTACAAAAACATTGGGAGGGTCTCCTATATAAAGCTGATGTCTATAGCTTTGGAATGCTATTACTAGAGATGGCAGGTATAATTTGTTTTAATACTATTGTTACCGAATTAGTAGTAATAACTCTAATATTACTATTAGTAAATCTCAAATATCAAGAGTAACTTTAATTTTAATATTATTAATTCAAATGTCACACGAAATTAATTAATACAAATGATATTACATATTGAAATATATTGAATAAGATTTAATTAGTCCAATTTCTACTTGACTGTTGATTAACTAAGAATCCATATTAACTTTAACAGGAAAGAGGAAGAATTTGGATGCAACAGCCAAAAACTCCAGCCAAATCTACTATCCGTTATGGGTTTACGACCAGCTGCTTAATGGAAAGGGTATTGGAATTGAAGATGCCACTGAGGAGGAAAGCAAGATTGCTGAGAAGATGGGAGTAGTGGGGTTATGGTGTATACAAATGAAGCCTGATGATCGTCCTCCTATGAATAAAGTTGTAGAAATGCTCGAAGGAGACTTGAAAAGCCTGGAATTGCCACGAAAGCCAGTTTTGTACCCAGAGGAAACGTCCATTAATGATGAAGGAGGAGGAAATCACGATCAGCCATTTATCTCATCATCATTGGATCCTATTGAATCAATCAATTCCATTGTAACATCTTAAAGTATTTAAACAACGTCTTAAAAGCAAAAAGGAGGCTTGCTAGTGCACATTGTAGGGTCTGAGGATCATTGTAGTGCACATTGTGGGTCGATGTCTCTTCTTAATTAAAGGATTGGTAGAAGAAACCGTATAAAGTATGATTTCTATGAGACTTGAAGAGCTTGCTAGCATTGTACATAGAAAGTAAGAGAGCAATGAATTAACTATATTTTGTTATTTAATTTTAAAATTTAGATATACAAAATTACTATAATAAAGTAATGCTTCTATTGTAATTATTTAATATTATGTTAGAAATCTATTCAACTTGAATGAATTAATATATATATATATATTTAGTTCTAAAAAGTTGAAATCAGTCTAGTAGGAAAATTGAAAATTTGTTAAAAGTTTCATCCAAATTTGGCCAAAATGTGAAAATTAAAATAATACTTTGTGAACTATATAGGATCGTTTTGTAGAACCTATATCTTTTATAAATAAACCTAGAACTTTACGTATGCTTTTTACTTCTTTGTCTATTTCTATTTTACGTATCCGTGACCTTCCCAGAGAATGACCCACTGTGTATACCAACCAAAAAGGTAACGTTCAAATGAGTTAATCACTAAGCGTTAGGTAAATGAGTTTTCATGTAAATACACGTTTTGTAGTCAAGTGATTTTTTAAGTATCTTGATGTCTCTCCTCTATTGTATACTTTTAAGAATAGACTAATGTTTATTTTATTTTGATGCAGTCACTTATAAAAAATTTTTAAAATTTAAATGATAACATTATAAATCAAATTATACTCAATTTCAACTTTGAAAAAAGAAACGTGTTTAAAGAAGATTTAAGACTTCCATGTCTAATGTTTAGGTTCAAAATTTTGTCTATTCAGGTGAAGTCTAAATCTAACTGTAAATATTAAGTCTCATTGTTTACCATCATCTTCATGCTTCCTATTTCTACAAGAAATTATACGATATTATGTTGATAGCCCCTTTTATTTTCTTTTCTTTTTTCTACCTTTCCTCTTTGTACTGTATTTTCGGGTGTGCAATTTACTAAATGTTTTTGGCAGGTTACCAGGTGTTGATCTCCTTGTAGCCTGGTGACTTGACGTACAAGAGTCACTGCAGGGCCAGCCATATGACTTTTCATATGCTTGTGAATGAAAGAACTCCGCAGTTTTACTTGGCTGTATTTGATAACTAGCTGTTCTGCCTTACACCTCGTGTCTTCCTTCCCATATTATTACTCTCTGTCTCTGTCTTTGACTCTTTAAGTATAGAACTGTCAGTGTTGAAACTTTGAGGTGCTGAAAGTGACTGTTTTCGGAAGGTTGTATAGCCAGGCAAACTGAATTGGCAAATTTGGAGCACCACCACCGTGTCTATTATGCAGAAGGGATCTTTAGAATGGTGTGATCAATCTAGTTTTCCCTTAATTATTGTCATCAGTTACAGTTTTACATAATCTGTTTCACTAGTGACGAGATATGACTATCAATTCTATATGAACAAATGATAAAACTTGTCCAAACACCCATTCACCTCCATTTTTATTAGATTGCCAGCAATATGATGGTGGAGTCAATATCTAATTGCTTTTTCCCCCTCGTGGAAACTGAACATGCATTCCCTCGCAATGTTTTACGTCGGCATGCATAATTCAAATATTGTATTAAGTTTTTCTTCCTGATGGTGGAAAAACCCCTTGCTGAGAAAGTGTTTTTGAATAATAAAATGCAACACGATTTATTCTTCTTTTTCAAAGTTTCAATGATCGGCCAGTTTAAGTTCAACCACACGCTCTCGACTTCAAAGTATCATGTATCGGCCAAGCTCTTCAAACATGTGTTTTCAGCTTTCACAGCACAATGGAAAATATGCGCAGTTCTACAGCAGAATTTTCCGTACATCGGGAGATAGATAGTCTACGGTAAACATTAACATGAAACCCAATTTGCCGATGGTAAAAAAAAGGCAAAACAGCAATTCCTAGAACTATGAAAGTCAAGCAGCATATGTTCAGTAGTTGGAGAACAATCCTTCCTGCCTAGAAGACAGTCAGTAGTTATCAGACCCGCTATTTTGCCTATGGCGCTTCCGCGAGCCTTCACCATCCCTGGAACTCCTTCTGTGAGAGGACTCATCAATCTCTGTGGAATGCCTCTTAGTTGATTTCCTCGGACTGCTTTTGTCATGCTGCTGGTCCCTGTCTGAATAGCTCTTTTTATGATGCCACTCCTCCCTGCTCGGACCTATCCCTAGAATGCCCTTTGCCTTGATGACGTTCTTCCGTTCCTTCATAGCGTAGTTTTGCAAGGAGCTCATCCCTGTCCATAGAGCTCCTGTTATTGCCATCTTCAATATCCAAAGAGCTATTTTCTGTGCACCATCCCTCTTTGTCAACAGACCTTCCCCTATGACGCCTTTCTCACTTTTCGATAGAGCTCTGTTTTCTTCTTGACGGTGATGGGACCTCAAACAATATAACCAAAAATCAGTTGTTCCAAGAAAGCCCATTTCGGTAATTAGTTTCACAAGAATGAAGTTTAATTTCTCTTCCAATGCCAAAAGGAGCCTTTTGCATATAAAGGCATGAATTTGTTTCAAACAACATTCTCAAATCGAACTCATGCATTTCTTTTATCAAGGCACGTTATTTTGAAAATCCAGCTGTACTCTACTATTCTTTCTATGGTCAGAAGTCTATTAGGTTCAGGACTAAAAATGCAGAACCAAATTACCAGATTACAACTATTGCCAATCACTTGCTACAACTATCTATGATAAAATCTTTTTCCCCTTTGAACACAAGCTTATATACTTCACTTACATTCTTTCATTTCCTTTGTCCCTAACCACATCCTGGATGCCAATCTTTCAGCTGTTTCATTGTTTTGCATTATTCCTCTAAATAATTCATCACTCTTCTTAGAAATTTTCACTTTCAATTGCATGCCTTTGAAGCTTTAATTACAATGTAACACACCTGAAAACGCGACATGTATCTTCCTTCAGGTGGGGGAGGAATGCCAAGCCTCTTCAGATCATCATATGGAATTGGCTTTCTGGGTAGGAGCACAATCATGATATATCATTTAATCAGTTCTAATAATTTCAAAAGGTTGTTATTTGAAATGAGTCGACTGAGGAAATTTTCAGTTATGCTTAATTATTTTTCCAGGTTTCTAAGTATTTTAGCTTCCAATTATTTAAGGAGTTTGTTGGTGTTTTAGCTTTACTAGTAATTTGTATTCGAGGATTTTATTGGTGTCTTGTTTTACTATTAGTCTTATCCAATTTTATTATGTCTGGAAATTTTATGTTCCATTTCTATTATGTGGTGATCAACAGAACTTATGTTAATGGGCAGACTAATTGTGTTTCTTTCTGCATCTCTTTGCCCCACTTTCCACTATCATTTTTGCAACCCCAGGCCCCAAAAAAAAAAAAAAATTCTGCTATTTTTCTTTTCTCTCGTGCATCAATGATGCATATTCATGACATTAGTGCTATATGACCAGTACATATCTGTGAGAAAGTAAAATCACAAGCCCATCTAATGCAACAAAGTGCACATTTTCTGTTTTTTTTTTTGGGGGGGGGGGAAGTACAGCTCCCTCTTTAAGAAATTGAGAGAACCTTGAAAACAAACTATGGTGCTAGGAAGTACTTTGGTGTTTACTCAAATAAACAGATAAGTAGAGTGGATGGTACATACAAAGGAGCTTGAAATGGTCTTTCCTGCCCGCCAAACCGAAGCTGACCAGACTCCTTCTTGCCACCAAGGCCTCCACCTGTTGGCAAATGAAATACTTTATCCTGATCTCGATTGGAGCCAAAGTTTTAATAGAGGGACTGAGAGGTCTAGCCTAACCTTCTTGGAATCCATCCTGGCATCAACTGCTGGCGGCTATAATCAACTGCGATTTCTGAGTCATCAATATAGGAATCACACAAATGCCCCAGAGATCAGCATCAATAGTTTCTTTTGCTGCAGACTACATCAAGATAGGGCACTCAGAATGAATGCATATTCACACTTATGGAACAAATGGAACACTCAACATCCATGTGTTTATTATGCTAAATTCTTTAAAGAAATTTCAAATGTCTAAGATGTATCAATTGCCTTTATCTGAATATTTGTGATTCTCTGAGCACAGTGGGTGTTGTAAATACCTTTGTGTGTAACAACAAATGGAAACCTGCCAATGGGCAAGTCTTCCAATTTATTAAAGGTTCCAACTAATTGTCAACTGATTAAATTGTTCTGAACTGTTGATCACCTTTCTATTTATGCACACGTGAAAGTTCTTGTACACAGCTAGTTTCAAGCAATTACTTGATTGATGTAATCTGAACTGGGGAAACAGATAAGAGACTGAAAACTGTCCTCATCTGCTTCACAAAATCATGATGACAGCTAATATTAAAATTGATATCGAGATTATGACTAATCATTTTGCGCTTTTGTGGGGGCTTATTCATACTTGAATCATACAGATGCAAAATGAAACTTCTAGCAGATGACAGATTATCCAAACCTTGTATGCACGGCACATCTCTCTCTCAGTTTCATATTCAACGAATGCATAGCAACTCGAGGCACCAGTTACTGCAAGTACAAGTTCCCAGGAAGACACTTATTTAGACAAGGGCAGCATATAACAGCAGCATAATATAACAAAAATAACATCCAAAGGGAAGGAATTTAGTTGAAAATTTACAAAAGAAAAATAAAAAGGCCCAAGGGAGCAGAATGCTTATATAATTTATTTAAATCGCAAGCATCATTTTCAAAAATAAGAACAAATATCAAAAGATAGCTACCAAAACATGGAGTCTCAAAGCTATCAATAAGCATCAATGCATCAAGTCCACTCCCTCCCTCCTTCTGCTTATCTTTCTTTTTAATTAATAGCTCATTAATTCTGCTGATCTTTCTACTTGACATGCATCGAGTGAACTAAATGCATTGAAAGTTAAAATGAAGAAAAGAGAAATACCAATGTCCCTGACCAAACGCAAGTTCCTCACATGACCATACTTGCTCATAGCCTAAGAATAATATCAACATCATTAAGTGTATGAGCCAACCAATTACTGGCAAGAAACAACAAGTAATCGTCAAGATATTACCATGCGAAGCGTTTCGTCGGTGGTGAGATGACAGAGGCGGGAGACAAAAACGGTGCGGTATGGATCGCCGAGGAGTTTGGGGTCGCCGGAGGGGTCATCTGCCGAAAATCGGAAATTGTGAAGTTGAAATATATTATTATAAAATGTAATAAAAATAAAAAAATAAATAAAAAACGAAGAAGAAAAAGAAAATAGAGAAAGGAAGAGGGGTAAAGAACGGACAGAGAGAAGAACAGAGAACAGCACGGTAGACGGCGCTGTCGTGAGGGAAAATATCGGTGCCGTCGATGCTCCCGGCTTGTATCGGATGGTACGCCGCCGCGTAGAACACCGAGTTTATGTTGCTCTCTCTCCCCCTTATCTCTCTCCCTGCGCTCGTGCCTCTCTGTAAAACGCCATTTGGAGTGATGGAAACCGACTCGTCGGTAGTCAGAAAAATCTTGTTCATTCAGCCGACACGTCGGTCATTCCTTGCATCCCGTTACTTCGTTCGACGACTTGTCGTTTGACAAGGAGAGCAGAAAGCATCCGTCAAGAGATCAATGACGTCTATGGGTCCCTCTCCTTGATCTTCTCTTCCATGGAGTCTCTTTCTTTCTCTTTCTGCTTGTGTTTCATTTTTTTCATGTTAATTTGGTTGTGGGGTTAATTGGGGTTGCTTTTTTCGCCGTTTTCATTTCGTGAAATAGGCTAAGTGCAGAGACATGCGCATAACTTCAGAGAAGTGCAGCAATGTCCTCTTCTATCATCAAGACTGGTGGGTGTAGCGAGGATTGTTCGTATTGTCCTCAATCTTCCCGATACAACACCGGACTCAAATCCAAAGGCTTATGACCAAAGAGACTGTCGCGCAGGCTGCAAGAAATGTTTGTCTAAGTGTATTAACTGTAACTTTTGGATTCAACTAAGCAATAATATTATTAAAGTATTTAACTTATTGGAAGCCAATTCTCTCGAAATGATCATTGGAAGCTAATCTCCTCTAAACAATTTCAAATCTCTTGTTCTAAAACCCTTGTTTTCAATAATCACTTTCTAATCCCTATTTCAAATCCTTTGTTCTAAAACCTAGGTTCCCAAAGCAGTGTTCTTAGGAATTTTGTTTCTATTCCATCCAAAAAAAGTGTTTATGCCCCTCATCCGACAGCAAAAGAAAAATTTAAATATCACCAATTTGCGATCTTACAGTATGTTTTCACACAACTCTTCTGATTCTGACGCTTGAATATTTCGAGTTAAAGAATCATTATCTCTCATGCAAGAGTCTTTCCAGATGTTTGAATAGATGGTATTCTCTATTGCACAGAGGGAGTAAGGAGACAACACTTCCGGATCTGCTAACAAACAAAAAGAACTTGTAGAATCCTATGGAGGTACCAATCGTGACTATACCCAACCACACACAAGGGTAGAATTTCCCCACTGGGATGAGAGTGATCCTGTAGGTTGGATCTCCTAGGCTGAAAAATATTTTTGCTTCCATCGTACGTCAGAGCTCTCTAAGGTTGAAATTGCTTCTATTCAATTAGAAGGTGATGCAATCTAATGGTATGATTGGGTTGAAACATGTGGCAGAATTCTCATGTGGATTGAATTCACTAAAGGCCTTCTTGTGCGATTTGGGCCCTCAGAATATCACAATGTTAACGGAGAGCTCGCAAAAATTTGCCAAACATCCACTATCCTCGAATATCAAAGTCAGTTCGAACAACTTGCCAAACGAGCTAAAGATTGGTCCAAAAGGCAATTGGTGGGAACATTTATTGAAGGGCTTACTTTTGACATCGATGGGAAGTCAAGGCTTGCCAACCACAAACAATGGTAGTAGCTATTTCCTTTGCCCGCTTGCAGGAGGAGAAGGTAGGTGCTGAAAATCGTTGACCATTTGCTAAAGTGACTAGCAAACCTATTGAAGGTAACACCAACTTACCTTTTCTCACTTGTCCTTCTAACACTAGACGCTTAACCCAAGAACAATTAAAAAAGTGAATGGCAAAAGGGTTGTGTTGGCACTGTGATGAGAAGTGGCACAAGGAGCACCGTTGTAAGCAAGGGAAGCTTTTAATGATTGAGCCAGTTGAGGAGACTAATGAAATAAGGAATGACCACATCGACCCAGATGATGATGACACATTTGTTGAATTCATAGATGAGCCTGCAGTGCATGCTTTAATTGAGTATTCAAACCCACAAACTATGAAGATTGATGGAGTCCTCAAGGGATGGCTAATAATGGTACTGGTTGACTCGGGTAGTACCAATAACTTTATGGATGAGAAGATTGCCAAAAAGCTTGCCTTTTCAATCAAGAATTGTGACAAGTTTGCTGTGAAGGTTGAAGACGGGAGAAATTTAACATGTCAAGGGAAGTACACAAAGGTAAAAGTCACGTTACAAGGTCAGATTGTTTATGTTGATCTTTTCTTACTACCCTTAAAAGATTATGAAATTGTCCTTGGCATTGATTGGTTGTGAACCTTGGGAGATATTACTTGGAATTTCTCTAGGTTAAGAATGAAGTTTCTATTGAATAGACATTCAGTGGAATTACACAGAAAACATGAGGGTAAAGTTACCACTGTTAGTAGTCATCGAATGGAGAAAGTCCTACAGAAAGTAGAACAAGGGTTCTTGGTGCAGTTGACAGGTGCAGAGGTGGCCAAATCACATTCTATACAAGGGAAGGAGGTTACGGCACTATTGACTAAATTCTCTAGTTTGTTTGCTGAGCCCGTAGGTCTACCCTTGCAAAGGACACACGACCATTGTATTCCGTTATTATCCGAGAATACACTTGTTAATGTTCGACCCTACCTTTATCCACATTTCCAAAAAGGAAAAATTGAGAAAATTGTTAAGGAGATGTTGGAAGTGGGCATTATCAGACCGAGTGTTAACCCATAGTCATCTCCTGTCCTTTTAGTAAAAAATAAGGATGGTTCTTGAAGGATGTACGTGGACTATCGAGTACTTAACCACATCACTGTAAAGGATAAATATCCTATTCCCGTGGTCGACAAACTATTAGACGAATTGGGTGGTGCTCAATTATTTACTAAACTGGATTTAAGGTCGGGCTATCACCAAATCTAGGTCCATAAGGAGGATATTCAAAAAATAGTTTTCAGGACACATGATGGCCATTACGAGTTTTTGGTTATGCCTTTTGGGCTTACCAATGCACCTTTAACATTTCAGAGTTTAATGAACGATATCTTTCGACCATATTTACGTAAGTTTGTCCTGATATTTTTTGATGATATTTTGGTGTATAGTTCTTCCCTTGAAGCACATTTGTCACATTTGTGGACTATGTTCACTACCCTGCATAAGAACTTTCTATTTGTTAAGAAGACAAAATGTAGCTTTGCTAGTCCAACAGTGGAGTGTCTTGGCCATGTTGTCTCCAAAGAAGGTGTGGCAGTTGACTCTTCCAAAATTCAAGCGATGTTAAATTAGCCAATTCTAAAGACGATCAAGGCACTATGAGGCTTTTGGGGATTGATTGGTTATTATCGCAAGTTTTTTTTGTGACTATGGAAAGATTAGCGCTGAATTGACAACTCTTTTGAAAAAGGATTCATTTAATTGGAACGACAAAGCAGATGAGGCATTTGCTCAACTCAAGCGAGCCATGACCACCACCCCAGTTCTTGTCTTACCAGACTTTAGTAAGGTATTTATTATTGAATCTGATACTTCTGGAATTGGAATTGGTGCAGTATTAATGCAAGAAGGTCACCCTATTGCCTTCACCAGTAAGGCATTATCACTAAAACATCTCAATATGTCTGTCTATGATAAAGAGATGTTAGCTATTGTTCATGCAGTCTCGAAATGGTGTCCGTATCTCATTGGGAGGCGGTTTCAAATTTGGACCAACCATAAAAGTCTGAAATATTTATTAGAGTAGCGAATCTCTTCTATGGAACACCAAAAATGGATTTCTAAATTGTTAGGCTACGATTACGAAATTATTTATAAAAAGGGGAGCAAGAATTTGGTAGTTGATGCATTATCTCGTATTCTAGAGCAGGCAAAAGTGGTGGCACTCTTTATCCCTACCTGCATTACAATTGTACAAATTAAAAGGGAATGGTAGGAGGATCATAAAACTTGAAAGGTCATTGAAAAGCTACAGATAGATCTTAATTCGGTTGCTCATTACACTTGGAATTCTCAAGATTTATGTTATAAAGGGAGATTGGTACTTGTTCCTCGTTCTCACTACAAGGACACAATCATGCAAGAATATTATGCATCCCTGACTGTCGGCCACTCAGGATTTCTTTGTACCTATAAGTGTGTTAATAAGGAGTTTTATTGGAAAGGTATGAAGAGGGAAATCAGAAGGTTTGTAGCTGACTATGATATATGCCAACGTCATAAGAGTGAATCTGTGGCATCTCCAGGACTTCTTTAACCTTTACCTATCCCAGAAGAAGTTTGGACAGATATCTCTATGGATTTTATTGAGGGACTCCCATTGTCCCAAGGTAAATCCACTATTTTTGTTGTTATCGATCGCTTGACTAAATATGCTCATTTTTGTGTAATTAGTCACCCTTATACTGCTGCTAGTATTGCTCGGGTTTTTGTTGACAATATTGTAAGGCTCCATGGTGTTCCTAAATCAATTGTCAGTGACCGAGATAAGGTCTTCACCAGTAATTTTTGGAAGGAACTATTCCGCTTGCAAGGGACGCAGCTAAATATTAGTACTGCTTATCACCCACAAACAAACGGACAAACTAAGGTAGTCAATCGATGCTTGGAAAACTACCTTCGTTACTTTGCAAGTGACAAGCCAAAGAATTAGGTAAAATGGCTTTCTTGGGCTGAATGGTGGTATAATACTACTTACCATTCCTCTACAAAGATGTCCCCATTTCAAGCAGTTTATGGGCAAGTTCCACCTACTCTTACAAGGTATACAGCTGGATCATCTAATGTGGATCAAGTCGATAAGGACTTACAAGACAAAGATAGGTTGCTCCAACTCCTGAAAGACAACCTTATTGCAGCCCAAGCCCATATGAAACAACAAGTGGATATGCATCATACGAAGCAAGAGTTTTTAATGGGAGATTGGGTCTACCTTAGACTCCAACCATATCGATAAATATCCATCATTGTCCGCTCAATGAAATTATCTCCTCGTTTCTTTGGGCCATACCAAATTCTGAAACGCATTGGTCCTGTTGCCTACCGTCTTAACTTACCAATAAGATAAAAAATACATCCCGTCTTCTATGTCTCTTGCTTGAAAAAGAAGGTAGGGGATGGTGTGGTGACACAAAGCCAACTGCCTGACATTACCTGCACAGGAGAAGTCCACCTTCAGCCGCAAGCCATCCTAGACCGCTGTATTGTCAAACATGGAAATTGAGCTGTTGTCCAAATCTTGGTTCAATGGACTAACCTCCCTGTTGAAGATGCTACCTCGGAGTTATATCATTCTTTTGCTAATCAATTTCCAAACTTTATTGCTAGTCAGCCTTGAGGACAAGGCTATTTTAAAGGACAACAGAATGATGTGATCCTTAATAGGTGGGATTGTATCCCTAATAGGTGGGATTGTCTTTTATTATTCCTGAATTAGTAGGCGGGATTATATTCCTAATAGTAGTCTGTCAAGTTTATATAAGTGTATTACTTGTGAATTTTGGATTCAACTAAGTAATAATATTACCAAAGCATTTAGCTTATTGGAGGCCGATTTCCTCGAAGTAATCATTGGAGGCTGATCCCCTCGAAGCGATCAATCTTATCTCTTTTATTTCTACAAAATCCTTGTTTTCAATCCCTATTCCAAATCCTTTGTTCCAAAACCCTAGGTTCTTATCATTATTTTGAACTATGATATGTTCTCTTAATTTGATGTCAAATTATGATCCCAATTGCAGTCACTAAAAGAATGTACCCAATTTAATGGTTTTTGCGCTATATTTGTTGTGCTTTACCAGCAAATTTGATTTTTTTGGTCTGGTAAAACCTAATACGTCTTGCATTGGCAATTCTGTCCTATTATGGTGAAACAAAAGATCTTTGAATTATAAAGAGCTTTCACGCATTTTCTCTAAATAACTTCATCAGCAATATATGGTTGTGTGGAAAAAATTTGTATATTATACTTGAAAATTTCTTAGGTCAACACCTCACTAATTGGTTGAAAGAAATTTTTTTGTGATAAATATTTTTTTATACATTTATTCTAAAAGTTTACCAAGACCAAGTGAGTTTTATTTATTTGTTGTTTCTGAATAGGTTGAATTTTTTTACTAGATGATCAGCTTACATGTGAATCTAATATATTCTCATGTTATAATGGATAGGAATTGTTTGAAATTGCGGTGGGCTTTTTCATCATTTGTACACTTCGTTTGTCATACAATTTGAAAATATGTATATTCTTTGGTAGGCAAATGAGGCTGGTAGCACACGATTTTGCATGGGTGCTACATGGAGAGACACAATAGGAAGGAAGACCGACTTTAACTGGATCCTTGATTATGTAAAAGAAATAAGGTAATTAATTGTTTAGGGAATATATTGTGCACAAAAGGCAATGTCTCGAGTAGAAGAAATTAGTTTTGCTTGTTATGTTTCATATTATCCTCTAGAAATTCCAGTCATTTCTGTTTTCTGACTCAATAATGAGCAATACTTATTCATTCTATCATTTTTTTTTTCCCATCAAGCTTTTAGCCTAATATCATTGTGTTGAGACTCTTGTGTTTGCAACCTAGGACTAACATGTGATAGTGAATGCTTGCGAAAATATACCTTGCCAATTTTTTCTTTCTATTATTTTTGGTGTGTTTTTGTGTGTTCTCCTGCAAGCCTCTCATACAAATGTCTGCTGCATTGTGGGGACATGGGGATGAAGGTTTGCTGCACCTTGCGCATGCTAGAGAAGCAGCAAGCCTTAGAACTGAAGAAGGCTGGACTTACAGCTTATAACCATAATCTTGACACCTCAAGAGAGTATTACCCTAGTGTAATCACTACAAGAACATATGATGAACATCTGGAAACCCTTGAATATGTCCCTGAAAAAGGCATCAGTGTCTGCTCAGGTGATTTTATAAATCTCTGATATAAATTTTGTTTGAATGTAGTTTGTTGACCATAGAGCTATGGTTAAGACTCTCAGTCAAACTGGGAATTGTAGATTGTGTAGGAGGCTTTAGTACAATTTAAGTTGGTTATCAGTGGAAAAGGTTGCAATTAATTTATAACTTTGGACAGAGTGCTTCTATTTGGGAGTATGCATTCTCCTTCTAATTTGGCGAGGGAACATTTTCAGCAAGGAAGGCAAATAATTGTGCACTTAACCATCCATTTTCCTCCTAATAGGAGGCACAATAGGGCTCGAAGAAGCAGAGGAAGAGAGGGTTGGTCTGCTACATACCTTGCCAACACTTCCCACTCACCCAAAGAGTGTTTCAGTAAATGCACTTGTTGCAGTGAAAGGCACATCACTAGGAGAGCCGAAGTTATGTGAACTATAACAGAGGAGTGCTAAAACACTCTGGCTCTTATTATAATTGCTCTTTAAACTACATTTCTGCATATGTTGTCTCCTACTTGATTTCCTAACTATTGTCAATTGTTTAATAAATAGTACTTATTGCTGTTATTCATCCATTATTGATTACTGTATTAGGAGGAGTGAGAATAGTTGACCTTGCATCGATAGTTGTTTCCCCTGCAACTGCACCTACCACAAATTTTCAAAATGAGATTTTTGCCCTTATATTATATATGATGCACAGAGATTGCTTTTGAGTAGTACTGCCATAAAAATTATCCATGTCATATCTTTTCCTCTTTGTTCAGCCTGTAGAAATATGGGAAATGGTTTGAATGATCAGCATTGCCCATATAGTCATTCCCAAAGAAATGGTGAGATTGTTGGCTGGTAGAGTTTTTTTCTGAATGGCTGAGCAGGCTTTATGTTTTCTTGCTGGTGTAAACTCCATATTCACTGGTGAGAAGCTGTTGATGACTCCTAACAATGACTCTGATGCCAACCAACTCTTGTTCAAGGTGCTTGGACTGATCCCAAAAGCTCCTAGCTTTTGTGAAGATGAAGAGAGAGCTTTTGAATCAGAAGATTGGAAGGAAGCTGTTTCTGATTCAATTAAAATTACTAGTCCAATGTGCAACTGCCCCCTTAGTTCCAAGTTGTAAGACTAAAATCTTTTACTTTTCCTGGGGAACCATTTTTGTCCACCGCATCTTGCCATCGATTCCAACTGCACATGTTGGGTTCAGATCCACAAGTACATGGAAGTGGAGCCAACCTAAGAATTGGTTGCATTAGCATTCAAAGTGGCCATAACTTAGTGCAGAGGTGAAGGTTTGCAGTTTGTAGCCCTAAAGATAGGCTACATCACCCGCCAAATGCTTCTCAAGCACTGGTCTCATAA
Source organism: Ceriops tagal (assembly GCA_021533255.1). NCBI lineage: Eukaryota > Viridiplantae > Streptophyta > Magnoliopsida > Malpighiales > Rhizophoraceae > Ceriops > Ceriops tagal. The sequence continues at coordinate 6,839 of JAGSHU010000065.1, read as the reverse complement.
ACTGAAGCAGCCATCCAAATGTTACAGAGACCACCACTTGGTGTTAATGGAGGAGCTTAAGCTTCGGTGCATAGAGTACTACTGGGTTACGGTGTCAGTGCTCTTAAAGAAGAACAGCCCCAACCCCATTAAAATGATCAAGTTCGTGACATTGGTATTGAAGTTATCGGTGAAAATTACAACGGCAATGGAAATATTTTGGATCGGAACTTGGAATTGAAGAACAATTACAGGTATTTGTTTGTGGCATGTAGGATAAAGACCTTGGCTTTGATGCTTTTGACATTTGCATAAACTCTCTTATGCCAAGCAGAAGCTTTACGGGCCCTGTGGTTATGTCATAAAAAGGTTCATTCTTTTTTCTTTTCTCCTTCTCTCTTGATATTTTGGTTCATTGACTTTCTCCTTAGCGTGTATTCTTTCTCTCTTTCCTTTTTTTAAAGTGAAATTGATTGTTTGCTTGAACCAACATTTGAGTGAATTTTGTCAGGGGCATGCCAGAGTTAGCTACCGCAATTGAGTTGCAAAGTCGGTTAATGTTTGTGGTGGCTATTAGGGAACAGAGTCACTGACTATTGGTTCGGTATTCATTATGGAATTAAGAAGAGTTGTTGATGAATCCATGTAGTACCCTTTTGGCCACAATGGGTTTCATTCAATTTTAGGGTCAGCCACCTGGGTTCTAATGTACCTCATGCCCACTTTGAACCTTTCTTTCTCCTTTATGTGAAACTAGACCTGTTCTGATATTGAAACTATAAGACTGTTGGATCATATTCATTTGCAAGATCAAAGCTTGGAAGCCAGAACTGCAGAAGATGCTTTGATATCCAAACTACCAAATTGTTTGCAACAAGTTTTGGGAGAAGTTAGGTCCTCCACATCTCATTCTGCTTCTAGAGGTGCGAATGGAATGAGCCATGATGACCAGGTAGTAGAAGATAGGATAAAGAAAGAAGAGGACCAAATATAACTCAAGTTAGATTAACTTCTGCATTGGTGAGACAGAGCTACTTGCTAGCAATACCATTTTGTCCTGCATCTTTGGGAGTAGAAAGGGCAAAAAAGATCTCTGAACTTTGATTAGTTTCATTAAAATTTATGTCTACTTAAGTTGAGAGGAGAAGTTGGTTGGATGTATCTGCCAAAATAGGAGAATTCTGATTTTGTTTTGTTTCTCAAGATCATTAAATTTGAAAATTGCATGTGTTCTACACGATGATATTAATATTATGTTTAACTCACATGCCAAGTTTCCATTGACCATTCTTAAATATCTGGCTGCAAATGGACATTCCTTTCAATCTTTCTTATGATCTATTATTTCCAATATCATGCTTGGAATAAAAGTGTTAGTCTATCTCTTACATATTTTTGCGTGACCTTTTTGATTTTTTTTCTTTTTTTTATTCATGATGCCTCTAGATGCTAGCAGTTTAGCAAGTCTCAGGAAACATTGGAATACCCCCTGGCCTCTGGGGGTCAAGGATTTGGCTGCACAGATTGTGGTGAAATGTGAATATGAAAGTGATAACGAAGTTTCGCACAGCACCGGCAAAAAATGGTTATTTTTCAATAAACCTATGGTGGTACCAGGTGCTCGGGGAACGGCAGTTGTAGGAGCTTCATCTTTCTGTAATGCGGTTCCAATGTCAACCTTCTTGAAAGGCCTGAGGCTCAAGCAGCCTGCTTCTGTTAAGTTTATGCTTTTGCAAAGCTAGAGGACTATGGGAGTAACTCTAAGCAAGACTCTTTTGCCATAAAAAATGGTAGTTCCATGAATGGTCAATTCTGGAGCTAATGCTACATCTGTCCCAAAGGTGGTTGCTTTGGCTGAGAAAAATCAGACAGTAGTCCATAGTATCATAGCCTCTTTCAAGAAGTGCAGTTTTTCTACCATGCAAACTGCATTTAATGAAATAATGAAAGCATGACAAGCACAATCTGTTGCTGTCCTTTGTGTAACATTTGGTTGCAGTATTTCGACTTGCTCGGGGTTGTTTGTATATGGAGACAATGTTGAATCTTTTCCTCTGACACCTTAAATTGCTAGTTTGAGTTACACATGAGGCATCTCAAGTAGTGAAACAGACAAATGCTAGTCGAATACAAAAATCTGTAGAGTTGTTGATGCATGAATTGAGGAGGAGAGGAAAATAAAAGTTCAATAAAATATGACTATGATTTCTCTGTTCTCTATATATAAGTTTATAATATTCAAAAAAGATTGTTATTCTAATTTAGAGGATTCTTCTTTTTATAGAGTCCATATAAAAGAGGTGATTTGTATCATAGAAAGATACTTGTGCAGATTAAATTTACCACTTTGTCGTTACATAATTAAGAAAACCCTTTACAGTTATTCCTTTTTTGCTCTGTTTATTTTTCCTTTTTACATTTCACCTCCAATTTTAACTTCTTCTCTGTTAGTTTCAAACTTTCCATTGTTTGTCAATATCTTTCATTCATGCATAGACTGTAATTGGATAAAGGTAAAAACCTTTTGAGCTATATGATTAAGTGTGATCAGGTTGCACCTATGAAAAATCTATGGGTTGCTGACCAAGGATGGAAACGTTGCAAATCACCTGGGCATTTGTGCTCTTCGGCGGTGACAGAATGTTTTCTCAATCTTTTGAACTTTTTTAAATTGCTGATTTATCTAAAATGACTCTTATACTATTATTTTTTGAACTTTTTCTTTTTTAGGAATTAGATTCATTTTTTCTAAATATTTAATTTTTTCATCTGGATGTTCGATGGTTTTCAGCATTTCAGCTTCAATTTTGGTGACCTGTTTTCTTTGGTTTCAAGCACTGGTTTCTTAAGAAAACTTGTATGCTTGATGCCTATACATGTAATTAGCGGCAATTTTACATTTTCATTTCTTTATTTTTCTTTCCTTTTTCTGCTTTTCTTTCTTTTCTTTTTTCCTTTTTTTTCTGGTACAACTCACTGCACCATTGCTAACCAGAGAAGAGGTTCAAGTTTAACTTGTTCTAGGAATCGTATGATCCTTGTGCAACATAGAATTGTCAAATAAATTCTTCAAAATATATTTTCTTTAAGTTATATCAATTATTTAATTTGACTTATCTATTACTTTTCAATGAAACAGTTGTGTGTCAGTGTTTCTTTCTACGTAGTTTCTCGTTGGCTACGAAGCGTCGATGCTGAGGGAGCCCACCTTGCGCAATTTGTTTTCGTAGCATCAACTTTTGGTACAGTTGGGCAAAATTTCATGCGATTTGCCTGCTATTGACTCCTTTAAAATTTTCTGGTCATGAGCCTTCGAAATTGTGATTGACGTTGCGGAGCAGGGACCACAGAAAGTGGTACCACACCCTGATAACGGCATGCCACCTACTTGCTGAAAATTTCAATGGTCCGCCAGTATCAATGACCCCCGTAATCCGATAGGATGTCATTCTTGCATTCTTGTGGTAATCCAAGCAAGTCAAGCCTTCAATCTCAATCTTTGTAGAAAATTGAATTAGTATAAAAAGTTTGAATCTCAATCTTTGTGAAAAATTGAATCGGTGTGAAAAGTTTAAACATTTCAATTGGTATAATATTTGAAAATTTTTAATTATTTTCAAATTAAATTAACATAAAAGTCCTGCAAATTAACTTTTAGCATTATGTATTCACACGCTTCAAATTTTTATTTTGATAGGTATGATAACTACTTATTAATAATATTAAAATTTTGAATATTTTTATCAAGTTTTCTTCATCACTTATATGCAATATTAGTTTTTATATATGACTTTAATCACTAAAATTTTATGAAAAAATATTTATAATTTGATTAAAAAATTAATAAAATAATTTAAATTTAAATTTATTATTTTAATTTTAAAATTAAAACTATTAATTAAAATATTCAAAGATTTTTTTATATTACTGAAATTAAAATCTTTAGACATGCTTTTAAAAATATGTGAAAAAAAGTTTAAGCTCTTTGTTATCCCCATACTTTTTAATTAAATTAAAGTATAGAAATTATATTATAATTTTAATTCTTCAAATTAAGAAAAAAAATAAAAAGATCTAAGCTCCATTAGTAGACTTGTTTTTGACTTTATGCAACAAGCCATCAATTTAAAAAGATAATAGTTTCAAAAAATATATATTTTAAATATAATTTTACGTATTACTTTATTAAAATAAAATTTATATATTATACTATTATAATAAAATTTATACATTATATTATCATAATAAAATTACAAATGTACAGCACTTACAACAGTATAATATCAATATGCGTAATAAATGGAATACAAATTTTGCTTAGCTCTAATATTTAAGATGCATACATACGAAGGAATTTTATCCTCCTGCCCCCTCTGTCCTGGTGTCTTACCCATCCCGCGAGATAAAAGACCCGAGATGATGTTCAAAGAGGGAGGGCTCCCGTTTGCCAGTTACACTGCGTTGCTTTTCCTACTGCTAGCGTTCCAAAGCTGCAATGCTAGGAAGAGCAAAAATAACAATGATTGTCTCCCTTCTTCTTGCGGTACTATTAACATCAGTCACCCTTTTCGTCTGAATACCCATCCAAAAACCTGTGGAGAGAAAAGATACACCCTTTATTGTGAGAACAACGTAGCGCTGTACTTGAAACACTCAACAAATCAAAAGTACTACGTGCAGACAATTGACTACAACAGCCACACAATCCGAGTGGTGGACGCTGGTTTTGACAAACACGATTGTTCCTCTGTTCCTCGTGTTCCTCGTGTTCCTCTTGATATTGCGGTAGAAGGTTACAGGAATTTCTTTGGATATGATCCAAATCCATATCTGCTGCTTTGGCATCGTCGTTCCAAGGTGCTTTTCGTCAAATGTGCAAATCCAGTGAATCATTCTCTTTACATAGACAGCAGAGCTTCTTGCCGAAATGGGTCGTCCGCCGCGGTTGCAGCGGCGACTTATCTTGATGGACCAGTGCGCCATAGAAATGATCTTCCCCTTGTTGCCGCACTTCAAAAGTTCTATTAACACAGCTTTTCTGGAAATCCACGGGCAAGTGGCATATGGGTTTGAGCTTAAATGGTGTGATTGCAAATATGGTTACTTCATCGATTCATCAGACAAGGTTATCTGCTATGATTTTGGTACGTTGCCCAGCTATCTAAAAGGTTGATTTGTTAAAAAATCAGAAATTAATATGATTAAATTTGCTAAGTAAATATTTTGATTCAAAAATTAATAAAATTCACTCTTTATACTTAATTTTCGTATTTCTTCTTTTAAAGGAAGTTAGGGTAACTCATGTTTTTCTGTTAAAACTTATATTTTGTGAAAATTTTAAATCAGTAAGAATAATAATAATATTGTTAATAAAATTAACAATTAACTTTTGATTCTTATGCACTTCTAGAGCAAACTAAAAAATAGTACGGTTGAAAACAAAATTAAAAAAATTAACTATGCACATAATATTCACTTACTAAAGATAATCATTGTTCACCTACACACCAGCACGTTAAAATTGAGAAAATGGTGCTAGAGAATTATTCCCCCAATATATATATATATATATATATATATATTTGTATTTGTATTGCTATGCTGTCGAATTCACCCTAAAGATGGTTGCTGGTTTTCTATAGGTATCGAAGTGATGCGCCGGTTTGGAGGTAAGAATTCTGCTTTTTTTGCGCAATTAATGGTAATTTAACGATATGTTTTAATTTTAGTAAGTAATTTGCATTTAAATAATTTTATTTTTCTTTAATTTTCTGTTAGTATTAAAATATGAGATATGAAATTTGAAATTAATAATAATTTTAAAGTCAATAATTATTTTTTATGATGATAAAATTTTGAGTAAATTAAAAAAATTAATAAAATTAAAATTAACAGTAATTTTAAAATGATTTAAAATATTAAAATTAAATAATTAATTTATTATTTTTTATATTATTATTATATAATTAAATTAATATTAATAATAATTTCTTGTTTGTCTTTTTAGGGTGGATAACCATGTCGGCCGTACTTATTGGTAAGAATTATGCTTTTGTGCGTGTGTTTTTGGATTTGGCCACGCTTATGTTATTTTTTTATTATTTTTTCAGTCGTGATATTCAAACGAGTCGCATTTATTGATAAGAATTCTACTCTTATATATATAATAATAAATATAGATAATCTTATTATTTGTCAAAAAATTTTTATATTATAACATTAAATAGATCTTTATTTTAGGTAATATTAAATATCATTTTCTCATACCTTCTAATCTTTTAAATGTTAGAAGTAATATACTAATAATGATATTATTATGTTATATTTATTGAATAATTTATATTACATAAAATTAAAATTATTTTTTATTCTATTTCTTTTTTTTTCATTGTCAATAAATATAAATGTCAATAATTTTTTTATTATTTAAAAAATAATAAAAATTAACAATTTTTATAAAATTAATTCTTAAAAAATTAAAAATCAATTTAATTAAATTATATTTATCATGTAAATTATAATCAATTAATTTTATCCTTTTAATACAATTGATATTTTACAGTGCTACTTCAAGCAACAAAAACTGTGTGCGGGACTCCATTTGTGATTGCGTTTTTGGTCTACAAGTGGCGTAGGAGACATCTATCAGCTGATGATTCCATAGAAAAGTTTTTGCAAAGTCAAAATAACTTCGTACCAATCAGATATTCTTACTCAGATATCAAGAGGATGACTGCAAATTTCAAGGACAAGTTGGGAGAAGGAGGCTTCGGCTCATTGTTCAAAGGAAAGCTCCGTAGTGGGAGCCTTGCTGCCATAAAATTGTTGGGTCAGTCTAAGAGTAATGGACAAGATTTCAT
>JAGSHU010000064.1:0-28765 GCA_021533255.1 Ceriops tagal | reverse complement strand
AGCATAGATGCAATACGAGGTGCACTATTGCAAGCATGGACGTCGTTTCTGTAGCGAGAGATTACCATTTCAAGTTTGAAATAGTTGCAAGTGTAAAAGGGAATCATCTAACTTCTAAGGAGGGAAAGTTGTACGGAACATGGATTGATCGCTTTTTAATTTGTCCATTAATGGTGCTTTCATTTGACCGTAACAATGTTTATCAATGTATATATATATATATATATATATATATATGACCTGATATTTAAAGCGTGTAAAAAAAGTAAAGAACATTATGGATAAAGTAGAAAATGAAAAAGTTCTGATGTCTTATTTTTTGGCTATAGAAAGAGGAGGGCAAGTCTAAGTAGTGTCAAGACATACTAGAAGGCAACATGATGAGACCTTTGCGGCGGAAAGAGAAGAAGATCAAGATCATGTGTGTATAAGCGTCAACTACGAGACCAAGATCAATCCAAAATTTTGGTTTTCTATCAGTTGGATTTGGATAAGTTAATTTTGTTGTGTTAAGCCTCACAATTTCTTTCCACTCAAAAGAACCAGAAGCAACAAATTGACCATCTACATACACACTAGCAATGTTTTTTGCCCTCTTTTTCCAATGCTTGATGTCAACTTGCTTTCCCTGCTTTTTGCACAGCTCAAAAAACAATGTCACTGGTTGTGGTTGTTGTTGCAAGAGCTCCAGTGTGGGTTCCAACAGGCCCCTAAATATCTACATAGAAAAATGTAGAATATCAAGCTAAACACTAAACTCATACATCAAAATCATCCAAAACTATATATTCAAAACAAGTAAATATATTTTTAGGCCATCTCAGCTGCAGTAGATCATTGGCTGGAATAGCTTTCAATAGGTAATGAGAATCGACCTTAGGTCACATGAGACAATGCAAAGAGACTTTGCTAGCTAAGCAACACCCGCCAATCTTCTCTCACCCTAACCCACCACCAGCATTACAAGAAAAGTTAGAATTAGCAGCGAAAATTGTGTGGCAATTTGAATTTTGCTGTCAAGAAGCTTGTATAAGCAGAATTAACTACCCTCTAATACTCACCACCCTTAGCCGTTCAAGGTCAAAATCAACATCAACATCAAAATAAACAGTAGCCCTCCACAGCTTCCACGATATCGGATAGAATCTTGGATGCTTTCACTGACCCACCATAAAACACCGCATCATCTTCCCTCCTCAGAGCATCACTATACTCTAACCCCAACAAGAATTAAAAATTTCATATTTAATTTTATTTTAAAAAAAAAGACAAAACAAAGAAATATGAGAATTTGATAAGATTCCTTAATAATAAAATTTCTTAATTTTAGAATTCCTTAATAATAGGATTTCTAAGATCTCTAATTTATATGATAAGATTAATTTTATATTCATATACAATTAAGCTATGATTTATGGATTTAAGTAATAACATCTATTCAAGCTTTTTGGAAGCCGATTTCCTCAAAGCGATCATTGAAAACTGATCCCCAAGCGATCAATCTCTTCTCCCTTATTTTCACAATTGTCTTTTTCCCAAAACCCAATTTCTCACCATCTGGTATTAGAGTGATGTTTGTAAGGGCTTCATTTTTATTTCAAATCCCCTCGCTTTTGTTCCAAATCCCTAAACCAAAAAAAATATGAAAAATTTGTTTTATGTCCCTTACCTGACAACAAAAGAAAAATCTTGATATTACCGATTTACAATCTTATACCATGTCTTCACGCAACTCAATGGATTCTGACACTAAAATATCTTATCTTGAAGAATCAATGTTTCTCATTTAAGAGTCTTTTAAAAAGGCTCGAACAAGCGATCCTAACCATAACAAACAATTAATCAAGAAACAATACATAACAAAAAAAATCAGGAGTATCCTCTGGAGGCATTGATTGTGACTATACACAATCACATCTGAGGTGGAATTCCCTTATTGGGATGAGTGATCTTGTCGATTGGATTTCCAGGGCTAAAAAATACTTCCGTTTCCACTGTATAACAAAGCAATCTAAGGTGGAAATTACTTCTATCTAGTTGGAAGGTAATGCTATCCAATGGTATGATTGGTTTGAAATGTGTGTTGGAGTTCTAATATGGGCTAACTTCACCAAAGGCCTTCTTGTGTGTTTTGGGCCTTTAAAATATCACAACATTGATGAACTTGCAAAAATTCATTAAACATCAACTATCTTGGGGTATCATAGTCGTTTCAAACAGCTCGTTAATCAAGTTAAAGACTGGTCAGAAAGATAGTTAGTGGGCACCTTTATCGAAGGGCTTATTCCTGACATTCGATGAGAAGTTAAAGCTCGTCAACCTCGAATAATAGTAGTAGTTATCTCTTATGCTCGCCTATAAGAGGAAAAGTTGGGTGTTGAAAATTGTTGCCTCATTACTAAGGGAGTTAGCAAACCAACAGATGGAAACAATAGTTCATCCTCTTCAAATCATCCCATTAATCCTAGACACTTGACTCAAAAACAATTGAAAGAGTAGATGACAAAGGGAATATGCTGGTATCGCAATGAGAAGTGGCATAAGAAGCATCAACGTAACCAAAGGAGGCTTTTAATAATTAAGCCCGCTAAGGAAGCTAATGAGGCTGATGATGATCACACTTATTCCAAATGTGATGACATTCATGTTAAATACACTGATAAGCCTACGGTTCACATTTTGGTAGGGTATTCCAATCCATAAACTATGAAAATTGATGGGCTTTTTAAAAAATGACTAGTAATGGTACTAGTTAATTTAGGAAGTACCAATAATTTTGTGGATGAAAGAATTGCCAAAAAATTTGCTTTTCCAATCGAGGATTGTGACAAGTTTGTTGTGAAGGTTGTTGATGGTAGGAATTTGACATGCCAAGGTAAGTGTACAAAGGTAAAACTCTTATTGCAAGGTCAAACTATTTACATTGACCTCTTTTTTGTTACTTTTAAATGATTATAAGATTGTTCTTAGCATTGACTAGTTAAGAATTTTGAGAGATATTACTTCGAATTTTTCCCAGCTAGCAATGAAATTTCAGTTAAATGGGTATGCAGTTGAGTTCTTTGTAAGGCCAGACAAGGATTGTTTGTGCAGCTATACAGTGTAAGAGCAACAAAATCTTATTTCACAAATGAAAAAGATGTCAATACATTATTGACCAAGTTCTCTGATGTATTTGTGGAGCCTATGAATTTACCTCAACGGAGGGCATATGATCATTGTATTCCTCTATTGCCTAGGAGTACACCAATTAATGTTAGACCATATCGCTACCCATATTTTCAAAAGGGAAAGATGGAGAGAATTGTAAAGCTGCACGGTGTTCTTAAATCCATTGTTAGTGATCGAGATAAGGTCTTCATTAGTAAATTTTGGAAGGAGTTATTTTGTCTACAAGGAACACAATTAGAATATAAGCACTGCTTACCATCCACAAACGAATGGGCAGACTGAAGTCATTAACAGGTATTTGGAGAATTACCTTTGTTGTTTTGTAAGTGACAAGCCAAAGGACTGGGTGAAATGACTTCCTTAGGCAGAGTAGTGGTACAATACCACTTGTCATTCCTCAACGAGAATGTCCTTATTTGAGGCTGTTTATGGTCAAGCTCCGCCAACCCTTATAAGGCATACAACTAGGTCTTCTCATATAAACTAAGTTGATAGAGACTTGTAGGATTGAAACAAGTTGCTTCGACTTCTTAAAGACAATTTTGTCACAGCCCAAGCTCAAATGAAGAAGCACAGTGATACACATCACATTAAACGCGAGTTCACCATAGAAGATTGGGTCTATCTTAGACTTCAACCATATCGATAGTTATTTATTATTGTTCGTTCATCAATGAAACTATTTGCTTGCTTTTTTGGGCCATTTGAAGTCCTTGAACTCATTGGTCCTATTGCTTATCATTTGGACTTACCACCAGAGTCCAAAATACATCTTGTCTTTCATGTTTCTTATCTAAAGAAAAAGTTAGGGGAGCATGTGATTGCACAAAGTCAGCTACCTAACATTTCCTCTACAGGAGAAGTTAAGGTTCAGCCATAGGTCATTTTAGACCGACAAATTATCAAATATAGAAACCAAGCTGTTACTCAAATTCTTGTTCAATGGTCTACTCTTCCTATTGAGGAAGCAATTTAGGAGTTCTATCACTTTTTTACGGAGCAATTCTTGGAGTTTATTGTTGCTCATCCTTAAGGACATGGCTATTTTGAAGGGTGAAAGAATAATAAGATTACTTAATAATAGGATTTCTTAATTTGCATAATAGGATTCCCTAATTGATAGGATTCCTTGATAATAGGATTCTGATCCCTAATTTATATAACAGGATTTCCTTAATTTATATGATAAGATTAATTCCATATTACAATTAAGCACTATGTTGTTCCCACAACCTTGTATGGGTTGTAATTGTTGTCAACTAGGTTTAAGTGTGCAAGAAAGTAAAGCCATATGGAAGGGTAAGAAGGTAAAAGCCATATGAAGGGGTAAGAACGTAAAAGCCACATGGAAGGACAAGACATTAAATTTACTGCAAGTAAGCCTTATTAGGGTTTCATGGAAGAGAGTATATAAAGACCTTGGAAGACAAAACTAGGGTAAGGCCAACAAAATTGAATACACAACATAAACACAAAGAGTGAGTTCGGTAAACACAAGAGAAACCGTTCAACCAAGGGAGTTGGCCAAAACCTAGAGACAAACCATCCAACACAAGGGAGCAAAGTCGGCAATTGAGCAAAACGGACAGCAAACCTAGACAACCAGCTGACCAAAGAGAGAAAACGAGGGAAGACACAGCTGGATAGCAACCAAAGGTGAACGGCAAATCACAAATCAGAAGGTGCTGGACGACAAAACACAAATGGTGACCGGTCAAAAAGAGAAAACAAGGGAGGAATGGCAGGACAACAAGAGCTGGACGGCAAAACACAAAGGGACAGCCAAAGGGAGATAACTGGCCAACCAAAGGTGAACGTCCAAACCAATTTACACGGCCAAAGGTGAACGTCCAAACCAACCTACACAGCCAAACAAGGTAAATGTCTAAACCAATCTATACGGCCAAACATAACCAACAGCAAAGGGGTAGACAGCCAAGCAAGGAGGAGAACGGCCAAAGCAAGGCTGGACGGCAAGGGAGAACACACGACAAAGAGGTGTGACAGCTGGAGAAAACCGTGTGACTCACACAAGAGAGAAGACAGCACACCGTCCGTAAGGGAAGAGAGGAGAAACCTTGAAAGAGGAGACCACCGGGAGAGCAAACCAAGCTGTCCGGAGGTGTGGAACAAACAAATGCAAACCAGAAACGGTGGTAAGGCATGTGACCAGCAAGGCGTGTAAACCAGAAACGTACGTGAGACGTGAAACGCCAAACCAGAAACGTGCGTAAGATGTGTAACGGCAAACCAGAAACGTGAGGTAGGCTGTGAGACATGAAATAGGAGATGGGTGAGACCATGAGACGGTGAAAACAGGAGCTATGTGAGACAACCTAAAGAAGGAATTCGGCGAAGCATTGAAAGAACTTAACGTATTTCCAAATTTCTTCAAGAGAGGTTCGAGAGCGTTGTGGTGAACTTCAAAGCGGCAGTGAAGCAACCTTTTCAATTCAACAGAGGTAAGACAAGTTAGAAGAAGGGTAGACACAATAAGTGACACTCTTTGTATTGTACTTGCTTAGTATTTGCAATAGTAAAAGGAGCAGAGGATTAAGACATCCATTGTAACTAGTATTCTCAAGTATAGTGGATTGTTTCGGTAGAGGGAGAGTCCCTACCACCATGGATGTACGTCACATTGACGGAACCATATAAATCTCATGTGTCCTTACTTTGATTTACATTCTGTGTTTTGAATTGAGTTGTGAATGCGACTAAAGTATTAGCCAACCCATAACCTAACAAAGACCTAATAGGCAAGGTGTTTAAAAGGTGACTTTGGGGACTATTGTGATTAGTAGGTAGTAATAGATCTATCTTAGTCGAATCTGAGAAAGAGTTCGCTTTTAAGAAGAGGTTGAAGTTGTTTACATACCTGCGAATTGTGGTGATACTAATTCACCTCCCCTCTCAGTATCACAAACTAGTAGATCTTAGGGTGAAGTCAGGAACTTTAATTGGTATCAGAGTACAGGTTCACCAGTTTGAAGCTTAACAGCTTGGTGTACTAGTTTGAAGGGTTTCAGAAGTTTTAGCTTGTTCAGCATGCTGAGAAATGGATGCAAGTACCAGCACCAGCACTACTTACAGCAAGAAGGTTCCAATCTTCAACGGAACCAACTATCATATGTGAAGAGTGAGAATGCAGGTGCTATTTGCAACCATGGGCATGAACTTGGTGAAATTCGTACAGGAGGGTTTTATGGCTCCAAAAGAAGGTAAAGACCTAACCCCAGAGGAATTAAAGCAGTTTGAGATAAATGGGAAGGCCTCAAACGTCATCATTTCAGTATTGATAGATGCTGAGTATGCTAAAGTTATGGATTGTAAATCTGCTAAGGAGATATGGAACAGATTGCAGAAAGTCTATAAAGGGGATGGCAGAATGAAGGAGGCCAAGCTTCAAGTTTTTAAGGAGAGATATGAATCTCTCAGAATGCAGAAAAATGAGACAGTCCAAGAGTTCTTCACCAGGGTTATTGATGCTGTAAATGATCTTAGAAGTCATGGGAAGAACAAGAAGGACTCATCTATTATGAAGAAAATTCTGAGAATTCTACCTGAGAGGTTTGCCTCAAAGGTGGCAGCCATAGAGGAGAGTAGAGATCTTAATTCTATGTCTCTGCATGATCTCCAGTGCAATCTCATTGCATATGAGATGAGGATAAAGTCAGTTGAAAGCCCTGCAACAATGAAGGTATCAAAGGAGGCAGCTTTCAAAGCTATAAAGCACTTGAAGATAAAAGAAGAGGAAGAATCATCCAGTGAGGATGATGATGATGATGATGAGGAAGATAGTGAAGGTGAAGTATTGGCTTACTTCACAAGGTAATTCAAAAAGGGGTCTAAGGAGGGAAAAGGACAGTTGTCCTTGAGATGTTATCGTTGTGGGCAGACTGGACACTTTGCTTCTCAGTGCAAAGTGAAACTTGATGATGAAGATGAGGATGGTGATGATGAGCAGAATTTAAGATGGAGAAGATCATCATTCAAATTAAAGAAGTCCAGTAAGAAGATTGCCAACCCACAGAGGAAGAAGAGAGGCTCATTTAAGAGTTATGTGAGTCAGACAAAAGAAGCTGATGAGGAGGAAGATGAAGACTCATCAGATGAGCATGTCTTTATGGTATCAGCACAAGGTGGTAGCTCAACCTCTGAAGAGGAAGAGAAGGTTGATGAAGAAGAGCCAGATCTTGAAGCTGAGCTGAAAGCAGCTTCAAAGGAGATAATCAGAAGGGGCAGAACCATAAGAAGGTTAGAGGCCCGTATAAAACAAGTTGAAGCAAAGTCTGAGGAAGCTGAAAGTCAAAAGGATGAAATAAAGGTTGAGCATATTGACTTGAAGAGAAGATTTGAGCAAAAGATCAAAATATGTGAAGACCTTATAGTAGAGTTTGGCTTAAGGGCTTCAAAAATTAAAGAAATAGAGAATGAGTTGCTGAGACTTCAGCAACAACTCAAAAGTAGCAAAGAGACCTTGCAGAAGCTTGAAATGATAGGAGAAACAAGTTTTGCAAAAGGAGAGAATAATGTAGAGAAAGTGCAGCAATCTAAGGCTGCATTGGCTAAAGAAAATAAGAATGTGCCACAGAAGTTGAAAGAGAAGGTTGTGACTCAGAAGAAGATAGCTGAGAATAAAGAAGATCTGAAGAAGCAACCTAGGGTGGCAAACAAAAATGAAGAAAAAAAGGTCAACCAATAAAGGGCTACGACTGAACAGAAGAAGGAGAAGAAGGTGACTGAAATGAAAGTCACACAAGCAAAGAAGCTAGCTACTTTGCTTACACAGCAAGTGATGAACAGAAGAAGACAAGCTGTGATCAGACCCAAGAAGAGGCAGTTTCAAGGTCATTGCCTTTATTGTGGAGTTTGGGGTCATAAGGTGAGTAATTGCTGGTGAAGAAGGCCAATATATGTCTCCAACTTGAGAAGATACGACGCTGCATACAGGGGGAGACAATACAAAACTCAGAGGAGGACACCTGTTATGAGTTCTTGCACATAGTGTAAAAGGTAAGGACACACTGACAAGGATTGTTGATGGAAGCCTAAACCAGTAGTTTCAAAGAACAAGTTTGCTATATTGGCAGACTTAGAACAGTGTGAAAGGTGCGGGCAGGATGACCATAATGCCAAGAGATGCATGAAACTTCTCCCTGAGCAAGAGAAGGCACTCAATGGCACAGTGAAAACAAGCGGTGCAGTCAAAGTTGAGAAAAAGGCTTCCAGCCAGTTCAAAAGAAGGAATATAAAGCAAAAAGAGAGGTGGCTAATATAGCTAAAATTGCACTAAAGGCTGATTGCAAGGATAAGCAGTGGATCCTTGATAGTGGATGCACTTCGCATATGACGAGAGATAAGAGTAAATTATCAAAGCTAAACAAATCAAGAGAAGACAGAGTCAAGTTTGGCAATGATGATTCATTCAACATCAGTGGTCAGAGGTCAGTGAATATTGGAAAAAGAAAGCTGAAAGATGTTTTGCACGTTGAAGGACTCAGATATAATCTAGCATTTGTCAGCCAACTATTCAACGATGACTACAAAGTGATATTCACAAAAATAGGTTGCCAAGTAAAGAGTAAAGAAGGCAATACTATTGTAACTGGGAAGAGAACAACTGGAAATTTGTACGTGATTGATGAGGACAAGACAAACAACTATTTACTTACAAAGGAAGAAGAAAATTAACTCTGACATAGGAGGCTGGGACACTTAACATAGAAGAACATGAGGAAGTTGACCACTACTCATGCAATTAGAGATATTCCCAACCTCAGGAGAGAGAGAGAGTATGTTTGCTCAGCATGCTCTAAAGAAAAACATACTAGAAAGCAATATAAGACCAAAGAGTTCAGTTCTAAAGCAGTGCTTGACATTGTGCATACTGATTTGTGTGGACCGATGAGGACAAAAGGGTTGAATGGTGAGAGGTACTTCATCTTGTTTGTTGATGATTATTCTAGAAGGACCTGCATCATGCACCTCAAACACAAGTTAGAAGTTCTGAATTGCTTCAAGAGATACAGAAGATTGACTAAAAATAAGAGTGGAAGGAAGATCAAAGTATTAAGGTCAGATCAAGGCACTGAATTTACAAATGAAGCTTTTGAAGATTACCTTGAGAAGCATGGTATTCATCACCAAATGGCAGTAGCAAGAACACCTTAACAAAACGGGGTGGTAGAAAGGAAAAATAGAGATATGGTTGAAATGGCAAGAACTCTACAGCTGGAATCTAAACTTCACACAAGATTTTGGACAGAAGCAACATTTACAGCTGTACATCTACTGAATAAAGTCTTACTAAGGCCCAATATTGATAAGACTTCATATGAGCTATGAAGTGGGAAGAAGACAACAGCCACGTATCTCAGAATCTTTGGTAGCCCATGTTTTGTGAAGAACAAGGAGCAAAACTTGGGAAAATTCAATGCTAGTTCTGATGAAGGCATCTTTGTGGGATACTTAGCAAAGACAAAAGGTTACAGAGTTTTCCTGCATAAGCTGGGAAAAGTGATCACATCCAGTGATGTGAGAATAGATGAGAACTAGAAAACAATGCAGAATGGAGAAGTTGAGGACAATGAAGAAGATGACTTCAATATAGATGAAGAATCAGACCAACCTGAAGAAAAGGAACAAGAAGTAAGTTCAGACTCAGAGAAGAGTGAGTCTGAAGATGAAGAAAGAGATCCTCTTGCAACTAAGACTGTGCAAGAAAGAAAGCCAACGAAAATGTGGACCAGTGCTTATCAAGAAAATCAAATCATAGGTGACTCATCAGCAGGAGTTATAACAAGAAGAAGAATTGTAGGAACTACTGCATTACTCTCACAAGTTGAACCTAAATCTGTTAAAGATGCTACACAAGATCTAACTAAAACTCTGTCCATAGAGCTGTTTGAAAAGCACAGATTGAGTCTATCTGTGCAAATGCCTCCTCAAGCCTAAAGTTCAGGTGAATGCTCCATCTTTACTTTGCGAGTTTTTCAAATTTGTAATTGGTTGGCAAAGGGGGAGAGAAGCAACAGTGCAGAGGGAGCTGTTAAGAAAGAGGGAGTGCATATTTAAGGAGAGTTGAAATTGCTGCATAATGGCTTTTGTTGTAAGTGTTGCCAACAATTACAAAGGGGGAGATTGTTGTTCCCACAGCCTTGTATGGGTTGTAATTGTTGTCAACTAGGTTTAAGTGTGCAAGAAAGTAAAGCCATATGAAAGGGCAAGAAGATAAAAGCCACATGGAAGGGCAAGACAGTAAATTCGCCACAAGTAAGCCCTATTAGGGTTTCATGGAAGAGAGTATATAAAGACTTTGGAAGACAAAACTAGGGTAAGGCCAACACTATTAAATACACAGCATAAACATAAAAAGTGAGTTTGGCAAACACAAGAGAAACCGTTCAACCAAGGGAGTCGGCCAAAACCTAGAGAGAAACCATCCAACATAAGGGAGCAAAGTTGGCAATTGAGCAAAATAGACAGTAAACCTAGACAACCAGCTGACCAAAGAGAGAAAACGAAGGAAGACACGGCTGGACAGCAACCAAAGGTGAACGATAAATCATAAATCAGAAGGTGTTGGGCGGTAAAACACAAAGGGTGACCGGCCAAAGAGAGAAAACAAGGGAGGAACAACTGGACAGCAAGAACTGGATGACAAAACACAAAGGGACAGCCAAAGGGAGACAACCGACCAACCAAAGGTGAACGTCCAAACCAATCTACACGGCCAAAGGTGAACATCCAAACCAACCTACACGGCCAAACAAGGTAAATGTCTAAACCAATCTACACGGCCAAACACAACCAACGGCAAAGGGGTAGACGACCAAGCAAGGAGGAAAATGGCCAAAGCAAGGCTAGATGACAAGGGAGAACACATGGCAAAGAGGTGTGACGGCTAGAGAAAATTAGGTGACTCACGTAAGAGAGAAGACAGCACACCGTCCATAAGGGAAGAGAGGAGAAACCTTGAAAGAGGAGACCACCGGGAGAGCAAACCAAGCTGTCTAGAGGTGTGAAACAGACAAGTGCAAACCAGAAACGGTGGTAAGGCGTGTGACTAGCAAGGCGTGCAAACCAGAAATGTACATGAGATGTGAAATGCCAAACCAGAAGCGTGCGTGAGGTGTGTGACCAACAAAGGGTGCAAACCAGAAACGTGCGTGAGACGTATAATGCCAAACCAGAAACGTAAGGCAGGCCATGAGACGTGAAATAAGAGACGGGTTAGACCGTGAGACAGTGAAAGTAGGAGCTATGTGAGACAACCTAGAGAAGGAATTTGGCGAAACATTGAAAGAACTCAACGTATTTCCAAATTTCTTCAAGAGAGGTTAGAGAGCGTTGTGGTGAACTTCAAAACGGCAGTGAAGCAGCCTTTTCAATTCAACAGAGGCAAGACAAGCTAGAATAAGGGTAGACACAGTAAGTGACACTCTTTGTATTATACTTGCTTAGTATTTGCAATAGTGAAAGGAGCAGAGGATTAAGACATCCATTGTAACTAGTATTCTCAAGTATAGTGGATTGTCTCGGTAGAGGAAAAGTCCCTATCACCATGGATATACGTCACGTTGACGGAACCACGTAAATCTCATGTGTCTTTACTTTGATTTACATTCTGTATTTGGAATTAAGTTGTGAATGTGACTAAAGTATCAGCCAACCCATAACCTAACGAAGACCTAATAGGTATGGTGTCTGAAAGGTGACTTTGGGGACTATTTTGATTAGTAGGTAGCAAATTAGATCTACCTTAGTTGAATCTGAGAAAGAGTTCGCTTTTAAGAAGAGGTTGAAGTTGTTTACATAGCTGCGAATTGTGGTGATACTAATTCACCCCCCTCTCAGTATCACAAACTAGTAGATCCTAAGGTGAAGTCAAGAACTTCACACTATATATATATGTAAAGCCTATGACTTATGGATTCAAGTAATAACATCTATTCAAGTTGTTGTTCCCACAACCTTGTATAGGTTGTAATTGTTGTCAATCAGATTTAAGTGTGCAAGTAGAAGTGGCTCATTCAAGCATTCAAGGGATGAGTTTTTCAGTAGAAAGAAAAGAGCAAGAAAAACAAATTAAGAAGGAGGATAAAGTTGAATTTTGAATGGAACAGTAATATGAAGCCACATGGAGGGGCAAGAAAGGAAATTCGCCACGGCTCCAATAAACCCTACTAGGGTTTGCATAGAAGGGAGTATCTAAACCAAGACTTATCTCTTTATTGAAGTAGCCATCGAAAGATAGAGCAGACCAGACATGAAAACGTGAAACCTGGAGAAGGGGAGATGTGAGAGCAGACCACCTGGAAAATAGTGAAACAAAGCATACCAGAATCGGGGAGAGCAAACTAGAATTGGTGGAACCACTGTAAGATAAAGAAACACGTTGGAGTAGACCAGAAAGAGAGAACGTGAGACCTGGAGAAGGTGAGATGTTAGAGCAGACCAGACCTAGAAACTGTGAGACGTGAGACCAAAGAAGTGTGCAACGGGTGAGACCAGACCAGAACGTGAGACCAGGTGAGACTTGGAAACGTGAGACCAGGTGAGACCAGACCAGACCTAACTAGAACGTGAGACCACGTGAGACCAGACCTGACTAGAACCGTGAGACCAGGTGAGACCTGGAAACATAAGATCAGGTAAGACTAGACTAGACTTGGAATAGGTAAGACCAGACCAGACCTGGAATGGGTGAGACTAGATCAGACCTGGAGCAGGTGAGACCAGGTAAGACTAGAACAGAAACATGCGACAGTGTGAGCCGACCAAAAACGTGTGACGGTCAAAGTAGACCAGAAACATATGACGGTGTGAGCAGAACAGAAACGTGTGACGGTGAGAGCAGACTAGAAACATGCGATGGTGAAAAACAAACCAGAAATGTGGGAGACGAGAAAAGGGTGAAACACCGTGAGACTAGGTGAGGCGTGAGACTAGAAAAGGGTGAAACGGGTGACGCCAGAACACACCGGAAGACTAGAATTGGTGAGACCAGAAAAGGGTGAACGTGTGACATCAGAACACACCGTGAGACCCAGAATCGGTAAGACCAGAAAAGGGTGAAACGGTGAGACAGTGAGATGGTGAGACCAGGAGACGGGTGAGACCATGAGATGGTGAGACTAGGAGGCGTATGAGACAACCTAGAGAAGAAATTCGGTGAAGCATTTGAGAGAACTCAACGAATTTTCAGATTTCTTTAAAAGAGGTTAGAGAGTGTTTTAGTGATCTTCCAAGCGGCAGTGAAGCAGCCTATTCAAATCAAACAGAGGCAAGGCAAGCTAGAAGAAGGGTAGACACAGTAAGTGACACTCTTTGTATTGTGATTGCTTTGTGTTTGTAATAGTGAAAGGAGTAGAAGATTGAGACATCCATTGTAATCATAGGGGATACCACACTGGTATTCTCAAGTATAGTAAATTGTCTTAGTAAAGGAAGAATCCCTACCACCGTGGAGTATTTCTCATGGGCAGAACCACGTAAATCTCTTGTGTCCTTGCTTTGAATTTACATTCTGTGTTTTGAATCAAGTTGTGAACAAAGCTAAAGAATCATCAAACCCATAATCTAAAAGAAGACCTAATCAAGAACAACCAATCTGTTTAATAAGCAAGGTGTTTGAAAGGTAACTTTAGGGACTATTGTGATTAGTGGGTAACAATAGATCTACCTTAATTAAATCTGAAAAAGAGTTCATTTCTAAGAAGAGTTTGAAGTTGTTCACCTACCAATTAAAAAGGGGGTAATACTGATTCACCCCTCCTCTTAGTATTACAGACTAGTAGATCCTAAGGTGAAGTTGGGAACTTCAATTGGTATCAGAGTACAGGTTCACCAGTTTGAAGCTTAACAGCTTGGTGTACTAGTTTGAAGGATTTCAGAAATTTTAACTTGTTCAGCATACTGAGAAATGGATGCCAGTACCAGCGCCAGTACTACTTATAGCAAAAAGGTTCCAATCTTCAATGAAACCAACTACCATATGTGGAGAGCGAGAATGCAGGTGGTATTTGCAACCATACGCATGAACGTGGTGAAATCTATATAGAAGGGTTTTGAGCCTCCAAAAGAAGGTAGAGATCCAACCCCAAAAGAATTAAGGTAGTTTGAGATCAATGGGAAGGCCTCAAATGTCATCATTTCAGCATTGATAAATGCTGAATATGTTAAAGTTATGGATTGCAAATTTGCTAAGGAGATATGAGACAGATTGCAGGAGGTCTATGAAGGTGATGGTAGAATGAAGGAGGCCAAGCTTCAAGTTTTCAAGGAGAGATATGAATCCCTCAGAATACAGAAGAATGAGACAGTCTAAGAGTTCTTCACCAGGGTTATTGATGCTATAAACGACCTTAAAAGTCATGGGAAAAACAAGAAGGACTCATCTATTGTGAAGAAAATTTTGAGAATTCTACCTGAAAGGTTTGCCTCAAAGGTGGCAGCCATAGAGGAGAGTAGAGATCTCAATTTTATGTCACTGCATGATCTCCAGTGAAATCTCATTGCATATGAGATAAGAATAAAGTCAACTGAAAGCTCCTCAACATCAAAGCTATCAAAGGAGGCATCTTTCAAAGCTATGAGACACTTGAAGATAAGAGAAGAGGAAGAATCATCCAATGAGGATGATGATGAGGAGGAGGAAGAAAGTGAAGGTGAAGTGTTAGCTTACTTCACAAGGAAATTCAAAAAGTGGTCTAAAAAGGGAAAAGGACAGTTGTCCTTAAGATGTTATCGTTATGGGTAGACTGGACACTTTGCTTCTCAGTGCAAAGTGAAACTTGATGATGAAGATAAGGATGGTGATGATGAGCAGAATTCAAAATGGAGAAGACCATCATTCAAGTCAAGGAAGTCTAGCAAGAAGACTGCTAACCTACAGAAGAAGAAGAGAAGCTTATTCAAGAGTTATGTGAGCCAGACAAAAGAAGCCGATGAGGAGGATGATGTAAACTCATCAGATGAGCATGCCTTTATGGCATCAGCTCGATGTGGTAGTTCAACCTCTGAAGAGGAAGAGGAGATTGATGAAAAAGAACCAGATCTTGAAGTTGAGTTAAAAGTAGCTTCAAAGGAGATAATCAAAAGGGGCAGAACCATAATAAGGTTGGAGGCCCATATAAAACAAGTTAAAGCAAAGATTGAGGAAGCAGAAAGTCAAAAGGATGAAATAAAGGCTGAACATATTGACTTGAAGAGAAGATTTGAAGAACAGATTAAAATATGTGAAGACCTTACTATGGAGCTTGGCTCAAGGACTTCAACAATGGAAGAAATAGAGATAGAGTTGCTGAGACTTCAGCAACAACTCAAAAAGAGTGAAGAGAATTGCAGAAGCTTGAAGTGGTAGGAGAAACAAGCTCTACAAGAGAAAAGAAGAATGAAGAGAAAGTGTAGCAATCTAAGGCTGCATTGCCTAAAGATAATGAGACTTTGCCACAAAAGTTGAAAGAGAAGGTTAAGTCTTAGAAAGAAAAGATTGATCAGCCAGGAACAGTGAAGGCGAAAAATAAAAAAGATTTGAAGAAGCAACCTAGGGTTGCAAACAAAAATGAAGAAAAGAAAGTCAACCAGCAAAGGGCTACGACTGAACAGAAAAAGGAGAAGAAGGTGACTGAAATGAAAGTCACACAAGCAAAGAAGCTAGCAACCTTGCCTACACAACAAGTAATGAACAAAAGAAAATAAGCTGTGATTAGACCCAAGAAGAGGCAGTTTCAATGTTATTGTCTTTATTGTGAAGTTTGGGGTCACAAGGCAAGTAAATGCTGGTGGAGAAGGCCAGTATATGTCTCCAACTTGAAAAGATATGATGCTGCCTACAGGGGGAGACAATACAAAATTCAAAGGAGAACACCTGTTGTGAGTTCTTGCACATACTGTAAAAAGCAAGGACACACTGACAAGGATTGTTGGTGGAAGCCTAAACCAATGGTTTCAAAGAAAAAGTTTGTTAGATTGGCAGATTTGGAACAGTGTGAAAGGTGTGGGCAGGATGACTATAATGCCAAGAGATGCATGACACTTCTCCCTGAGCAAGAGAAGGCACTCAATGGCACAGTAAAACCAACTGGTACAGTCAAAGTTGAGAAAAAGGAGAAAGCTATCTTCAAGCCAGTTCAAAAGAAGGAATATAGAGCTAAAAGGGAGGAGGCTAATATAGCTGAAATTGCACTAAAGGCTGACTACAAGGATAAGCAGTGGATCCTTGATAGTGGATGCACTTCACACATGACAGGAGATAAGAGTAAATTATCAAAGTTGAACAAGTCAAGAGAAGGCAGAGTCAAGTTTGGTAATGATGATTCACTCAACATCAGTGGTTAAGGGTCAGTAAATATTGGAAAAGGAAAGTTGAAAGATGTTCTGCACATTGAAGGACTTAGATATAATCTAGCATCTGTTAGCCAACTATGCAATGAAGACCATAAAGTGATATTCAAAAAAACAAGTTGCCAAGTAAAGAGTAAAGAAGGCAATACTGTTGCAGCCGAGAAGAGAATAGCTAGAAATTTATATGTGATTGATGAGGACAAGACAAACAGCTGTTTACTTACAAAAGAAGAAGAAAATCAACTCTAGCATAGGAGGCTGGGACATTTAACACAGAAGAACATGAGGAAGCTGACCACTACTCGTGCAATCAGAGACATTCCAGACCTCAAGAGAGAGAAGGAGTATGTCTGCTCAGTATGCTCTAAAGGAAAATAGGTCAGAAAGCAGTATAAGACCAAAGAGTTCAGTTCTGAAGCAGTGCTTGACATTATACATACTGATTTGTGTGGGCCGATGAGAACAAAAGGGTTGAATGGTGAGAGGTACTTCATCTTGTTTGTTGATGATTATTTCAGAAGGGCCTACATCATGCACGTTAAACATAAGTCAGAAGTTTTGAAATGCTTTAAGAGATACAGAAGATTGGGTGAAAATGAGAGTGGAAAGAAGATCAAAGTATTGAGGTCAGATTAACATACTGAATTCACAAATGGAGCTTTTGAAGATTACCTTGAGAAGCATGGAATTCACCATCAGATGGCAGCAGCAAGAACACCTCAATAGAACGAGGTGGTAGAGAGGAAAAATAGAGCTGTGGTTGAAATGGCAAGAACTCTACTGCTGGAATCCAAGCTTCACATAAGATTTTGGACAGAAGCAACATTTACAGCCGTACACCTACTGAACAGAGTTTTACTAAAGCTCAATACTGATAAGACTCCATATGAGCTATAGAGTGGGAAGAAGACAACAGCCAAGTATCTTAGAATCTTTGGCAACCCATGTTTTGTGAAAAACAAGGAGCAAAACTTGGGAAAATTCCATGCTAGGTCAGATGAAGGCATCTTTGTGGGATACTCAACAAAGACAAAAGGTTACAAAGTTTTTCTGCATAAACTAGGAAAAGTGGTCACTTCCAGTGATGTGAGAATAGATGAAAACTGGAAAACAATGCATAATGGAGAAGCTAAGGACAGTGAAGAAGATGACTTCAAGATAGATGAAGAATCAGACCAACATGAAGAAGAGGGAAAAGAAGTAAGTTCAGACTCAGAGAAGAGTGAGTCTGAAGATGAAGAAAGAGATTCTCTTGCAACTAAGACTGTGCAAGAGAGAAAGACAAAGAAGACATGGACCAGTACTCATCAAGGAAATCAGATCATAGGTAACCCATCAGCAAGAGTTACAACAAGAAGAAGAATTGTGGGAGCTACTGCTTTACTCTCACAAGTTGAACCTAAATTTGTTGAAGAGGCTGCACAAGACAAAGCCTGGGTCAAAGCTATCAATGAAGAGCTAGATCAAATCGAGAAGAATGAAACATGGGGACTGGTTCCAAGACCCACTAACAAGAATGTCATAAGAACAAAATGGGTGTTTAAAAATAAACATAATAAAGATGGCAAGGTTGTGAGGAATAAGGCTAGGCTGGTTTATAAAGGCTACACTCAGATAGAAGGAGTAGATGCTGATGAAACTTTTGCACCAGTAGCAAGGTTGGAAACTATTAGAATGTTCTTAGCTTTGGTAGCACATAAGAGGTACAAAGTTTACCAGATGGATGTGAAATCAGCCTTTCTGAATAGGCTTCTGAAAGAAGAAGTGTATATTGAACAACCCGATGAAGTACAAATTAGTAAGGATGAGACACACGTGTGCAAGCTGAAGAAAGCCTTGTATGGCCTTAAAGAAGCCCCAAGAGCATGGTACAACAGGCTGGACGCGTATTTAAGAAGGTTGAACTTTAGAAGAGGAACAGTTGATAATAACCTATATGTGTTCAACTCAGAGAAAGGCCAATTGATAACCATAGTATATATAGATGACATTATCTTTGGAGGGGATCACTCTGAGCTATGCCAAGAATTTGCACAGAAGATGAGTGAGGAATTTAAGATGTCATTGATTGAGAAATGACTTACTTTCTTGGATTATAGATAAAACTGTATGAAGAATGTATTTTTATTTCTTAGACAAAATATGCCAAAGAGATGCTGAAAAAGGTTGGCATGGAAAATAACAGACTTGTCAGTACCCCTATGATAGTAAGCTGTAAGTTAACAAAAGATTAGGAAGGAAGGAGTACAAGCCCCACAGAATACAGGAAGATGATAGGGAGCCTTCTGTACCTTACAGCGTCAAGGCCTGATCTCATGCAAGCTGTGTGCATCGCCAACAGATTCCAAGCTGATCCTAAGGAATCTCATGTGTTGGCAGTGAAAAGAATCCTAAGATACCTTAAAGGGACACTGGAAATGGGTTTGTGGTATCCTGCTATGGATTCTGTAAAACTACGAGCATACACTGATGCAGGCTGGGCAGGAAGTACAGATGACAGAAAATCAACTAGTGGCTGCAGCTTCTACTTGGGTTCAAAGTGTGTTTCATGGCTAAGTAGAAAGCAAAATAGTGTTGCTTTGAGCACAGTGAAGGCTGAGTATATGGCTGCTTGTGCAGCATGTACTCAGGTGATATAGATGCAAAGACAATTAGCCGATTTAGGTGTTGAAGTGAAGTTACCAGTGAGTGTACTTTGTAATAATCAAAGTGCAATTGATCTCAGCAAGAATCCAGTTCAACATTCAAGGAGCAAGCATATTGACATCTAGTCTCACTTTATCAAGGATCAAGTGGAAGAGGGCATAATTCAGTTGGAGTATGTCGGCACTAAAGATCAAATCTCAGATATTCTAACTAAACCTCTGTCCACAAAGCTGTTTGAAAAGCACAGAATAAGTCTGTTTGTGCAAATGCCTCCTCAAGTTTGAAGTTCAGGTAAATCCTCCATCTCTACTTTGCGGGTTTTTCAAATTTGTAATTGGTTGACAAAGGGGGAGAGAAGCAACAGCGTAGAGGGAGCTGTTAAGGAAGGGGGAGTGCATATTTAGAGGGAGTTGTAATCCATCTGCTTTTGGATTATTACTCTAAGAAGATTATGAAGAACTGCTGCATAATGGCTTTCGTTGTGAGTGTTGCCAACAATTACAAAAGGGGAGATTGTTGTTCCCATAGCCTTATATGGGTTGTAATTGTTGTCAACCAGATTTAAGTGTACAAGCAAAGGTGGCTCATTCAAGCATTCAAGGGATGAGTTTTTCAGTAGAAAGAAAAGAACAAGAAAAATAAATTAAGGAGGAGGATAATGCTGAATTTTGAATGGAATAGTAATATGAAGCCACATGGAGGGGCATGAAAGGAAATTCGTCACAACTCCAGTAAACCCTACTAAAGTTTGCATATAAGGGAGTATATAAACCAAGACTTATCTCTTTGTTGAAGTAGCCACCGGAAGATAGAGCAGACCAGACCTGAAAACGTGAAACCTGGAGAAGGGGAAACGTGAGAGCAGACCACCAGGAAAATAATGAAACAAAGCATACCAGAATCCGGGAGAGCAAACCAGAATTGGTGGAACCACCGTAAGATAGAGAAACACGTTAGAGCAGACTAAAAAGAGAGGACGTGAGACCTGGAAAAGGTGAGACGTTAGAGCATACCAGACCTGGAAACCATGAGACATGAGACCAGCAAAGCGTGCAACGGGTGAGACCAGACCAGAATGTGAGACCAGGTGAGACCTAGAAACGTGAGACTAGGTGAGACCAGACCTGACCAGAATGGTGAGACCAGGTGAGACCTGGAAATGTGAGATCAGATGAGACCAGACCAGATCTAGAACGGGTGAGACCAAACCAGACCTGGAATGGTTGAGACCAGATCAGACTTGGAGCAAGTGAGACCAAAACAAAAACGTGCCACGATGTGACCATACTAGAAACGTGCGACGGTCAAAGCAGACCAGAAACATGCGACAGTGAGAGTAGACCAGAAATGTGTGACGGTGAAAAACAGACCAGAAACGTGGGAGACGAGAAAAGGGTGAAACATCGTGAGACCAGGTGAGGCATGAGACCAGAAAAAGGTGAAACGGGTGACACCAGAACACACCGAAAGACTAGAATTGGTGAGACCAGAAAAAGGTTAAACGGGTGACACCAGAACACACTGGAAGACCAGAATTGGTGAGACCAGAAAAGGGTGAAACGTGTGACATCAGAACACACCGTGAGACCCAGAATCGGTGAGACCAGAAAAGGTGAAACGGTGAGACAGTGAGATGGTGAGACCAAGAGATGGGTGAGACCGTGAGACGGTAAGACTAGGAGGCGTGTGAGACAACCTAGAGAAGAAATTCGGTGAAGCATTTGAGAGAACTCAACGAATTTTTAGATTTCTTTAAGAGAGGTTAGAGAGTGTTTTGGTAATCTTCCAAGCTGCAGTAAAGTAGCCTATTCAAATCAAACAGAGGCAAGACAAGTTAGAAGAAGAGTAGACACAGTAAATGACACTCTTTGTATTATGATTGCTTTGTATTTGTAATAGTGAAAGGAGTAGAAGATTAAGACATCCATTGTAATCATAGGGGATACCACACTGGTATTCTCAAGTATAATGGATTGTCTCGGTAGAGGAATAATCCCTACCACCGTGGAGCATGTCTCATGGGTAGAACCACGTAAATCTCTTGTGTCCTTGCTTTGAATTTACATTCTGTGTTTTGAATTGAGTTATGAACAAAGCTAAAGAATCATCAAACCCATAACCTAAAAGAAGACCTAATCAAGAACAACCAATCCGTTTAATAGGCAAGGTGTCTAAAAGGTAACTTTGAGGACTATTGTGATTAGTAGGTAACAATAGATCTACCTTAGTTGAATATGAGAAAGAGTTCATTTTTAAGAAGAGTTTAAAGTTGTTCACCTACCAATTAAAAAGGGGGTAATACTGATTCACCCCCCTCTCAGTAATACAGACTAGTAGATCTTAGGGTGAAGTTGGGAACTTCACAAGTTTTTCCAACTATTTAGAGGCCGATCCCACGAAGCAATCATCGAAGTGATCTTTTCTAATATTTTCACAATTTTCTTTTTCCCAAAATCCTAATTCCTTATCAGAATTATGAACACAACTGTTGTCCTAAGTTGATAATAACATTACCTCATTGTCAAGATCATATGCATTGTGTCGAACAAAACCGTAAAGTCCATGCTTGATGGCCACACGGGCCAATTTCTCTGCGCTGTCGTTGGTGGCGCCTAGTGAAAGACAATTGTCCCGATTTGAGATTGTGGTAAGCAAGGAAGACGTGGTTACTCAAAGCCACGCCCAGCATGGCGTCACCGATGAACTCTAGCCGCTAGTAACTGGCGGAATTTGTGAATGAGAGGTGTATCAATGCCTCCTTAAGATTGCATTCGATCTACATTGCAATGAATCAGGAAAAGCCAACTGA
This sequence comes from Ceriops tagal, assembly GCA_021533255.1. NCBI lineage: Eukaryota > Viridiplantae > Streptophyta > Magnoliopsida > Malpighiales > Rhizophoraceae > Ceriops > Ceriops tagal. Next base: position 6,789 of record JAGSHU010000064.1, on the reverse strand, counting down.
CAAGAACAGAGAAAGACTTGCTTGGAGGCAGATAAATAGCTTGAGTCTCAAATGCATTGAAATCACTACAAACAGAAAATTTGGCATGAAAAGGGATAGGTCACACTATTGGACTAGCTTTCCTCCTCTCTATGTTGTGAAAAGCTTGAAACTTTTACCTACTTTTTTACTTCTTTTGAGTTCTCTTGGAGAAGCTTGATGGATTCTAGATACCCATCTCATCAACTCAACAAAGGTCTTTTCGTATCAAGTCCACTTAAGTAGCATAATAATATCTAATAATATCTCAAGCTATGTTCTTTTGTTTATCTTTTTGTTTTAAATTTTTATGTGCGGTCTTGGAAACAAAAAAATGTAGGAAAAGTCAATGAAAGGTATCTTAAGCTTGGGTGAAAAGAGTAGAGATATATTGGCTAATAAGGTAATATTTAGTTTCCATTAATTACTCTTAACAATATATTTATGTATTCCATTATTTCCATTTGCCCATATAGAGAAAAGCAGTGTTTATGTTAAATCCTTCTCGTGTGTTCTCCTTCATGTTTATGTAGATGGATGAACTAGCATGGTTTGCTCCCAAAATGCTTGCTTTAGGATCATTTGATTATGGGCTTATTGACTCACAAAAATTTCTTTAAATAACAGAAGAGGCACTCTTCTTCAAAAACTTGGCCTATATTTATGCAATTTTACTTGGACAGAATTTTCTCATAATAGCATAGCTTGTCTTCACTCTTCCCAAATAACCAAGTTGAAAGGATCTTTCCTTCTCTTCCCAGTAAAGGGTTTGATTTGGTTAATGGTTAGCCTTTCATTTTCTATTTACGTACCAATTTGTTTATAAACATATATACAAACATAATTCACAAGCATGTGATTGATGCATATAATGTTTGTGTGTGAGCATGTGAGAGCGCTCATGTAATTTTTTCTCATTCTTGCACAACTTGCCTGGACATGTTGTAACTTCTACCAATCTACCTCGGCAAAACTAGCTGGAGAGAATTATTTTTTCCATTTTGGATAGGTTAGTTATCCTTAACTTCATGATATAACAAAATATTGTACCATTCTCTGATTGTTTCCCATGTGAAACTCTCAAGACATGAGTATGGGTATGTCTTGTAATATTTTGAGACCTAAAACAGTTGAATCCCTTTTTTATCTATGGTGTTTAATGGGCAACAAGATGCATTAGGAATGGGGTTGGAATACTTTCCAGGCATTTGAAAAGAATTCTCACATTGAATCAGGATATGCTAGATTACAGGATGTCAAGGGTCATAAAATAGCATTATAGATTCTCTATTTTTTATTTTTACTTGGAATATTTTAATAATGGCATCATTCTATTTATCACACTCTTAACTGTTTGGCATGATGATGTTTAATTTCTGACTAAATTATTGCATGCTTTACCTAAGTGCAACAATCTTATGCAATTGTTCTTAATTGAGGGCTCTTATGCTATGCCAAGGATATTTTCTTGGGCATCTATTGTTCATCGTTACTTTTAAAAGTTAAACTCATTGACCATTTTGGATAGTACATTATTTAATTTTTAATGTATTTTAAGAATGTTCTTCCTATGTTTTTTTTCTCATTTTTTATTCTATTAAGAAATTTATTAGATTATAAACTTCATCATAGGAAGTAGTTTTTTTTTTTTTTTAATAAATCTCACGGTCCTTCCAAGAAGAATAATTTGGCCTTTAACCACTAAGGTAATCTTTAAGAGACTTATATTTCTATTTTCTTTAGATTCAAGTTCATAGATATAAAAGTATGATGGTTACAAGATTTTCATATTGTAGAGATAATTAACTAAATTTCTCTAAAATAATGATTAACTAATTATTTTTTCCTTCTTTTTCCCTTTTACCTTTGTCGGGATGCAAGACACTACAAAATTGGATAGTTTTCTTTTTGCATGGATGCTAATACTGGCTAAGTATTGGTATTTTCAGTTCAATACTGGAGTCAAAGACAACATGATGCAAAGTTTTTTCCTCACAAGGCACTAAAATATCTATACTCCCTTAGAATTGTGACCCGACACGATGGGAAAATTTTGGGACAATCAGAGAAACAGACAAGTAATAGTCATGGTAAGAAAGAAGGTCAATTTAATACTCATTAAGGGTTCATTAGCTGATCATAAGGGGTCTATTTGCTGCCTGTTTTCTCAGTTGAACCCATTCAATGATTTTAAGGCATTGATTTGGACGAGAAGCAGCAGAACTATAAGACCATTGTTATTGAACTTAAGATCAGAAGCCGCATGGAGTAGTGTTCCCATTGATGTGAAATGTGGTTCAACAAATTTTCTCCATTTCAAGCTGATAAAAATTGTTATATTTAATAGCAAGCAACTTTTGCTACAACATGATAGATTGTGTACCATATAAACAATTAATTCTCAATATTTTATACAGCAAGTTTCCAAATTAGCTTAAGATGTTTTTTGGCGTATTGATTATTTGTAATTTTTGAAACAACACCAGCTTAAATCTTGAAATCTTTCTAATCATCTCTGTGTTGGTTTTTCATCTTTGACCCTTTAATTTTGAGCAAATTTATGAAGTAACGCAAGCATGATACTTATAATTTTTAATTTTATAATTTTACAAACTTGTATAGTGTGTAAAAATCTATTAAGATAACCATTACAAGAGGCTGATCTCATAATTTTATCCAAGAAAGACTGAAAGTGATTGACACAAATATGATTTAGAAATTAAGGTATCTCATTTTTAATTGAGGTTGATCATACCAAGTAAATTCAGCTTTGTTCTCTTTTGGTGGGTCTAATGTGCTTGAAAGGCCGCATGAATACGATGTATAAATTATGATAACCTAGTCGTTGGGACCAAGAGAAAACTTGGTTTATAAAATTTGGGGCTGTCCATCGTGGAAAAAATTGGCATCGGCATGAAGTAGAAATATGCGAGTTCATACCAGTGGCTTCCTGTGTTGTCATATTTTGTCCCCTGAAAGTTTATCATAATTTTAATTGTAAAATGTAAGTTACGATGAAAACTTTATGGTAACCTTGTAAACTTGGTATGATGCAAATTTCTATTTAGATAAACATCACACAACGCCAATCTCTTAATTTTTCAGGACGAGACAAAACTTGATGAAACTTTGATGGCTGACAATGTAAGTCATTTGCAAATTCACAGAAAACTTTGATGAAACTTCACACGATTGTCATGGAAAAAAAAAGACAAAGAAAAAGGTTAACCGTGAGTGAATGGCTGACACAAAAATCGTTTGCTGTTTGCAGAAAAATTTGATGCAATAAGTAAATAAAAAAAGGGTGTACCGCGAGTCAATGGGCTCTAATAAATTGCTGATCAAGTTGGTTTCTTATACTATGGTTGTCTATTCTTTCATAACTAAAAAGGAGGTGAAGAGTCACTTACAATTCTTCCGTCTGCACGCACTGCCCTCTTAATTATGAGTTATAATTATCCGATGACTTTGGCTTCTTCTGCTTCATACTCTCCCTCTAGTCTTCCAGCCACCCATGCTCACAATCAGCATCAATGGAAGTATGACGTCTTCTTGAGTTTCAGGGGTGAAGACACTCGCGACAATTTCATCAGCCATCTCCTTGCTGCCTTCTCTGAAAAAGGTGTTGAGACCTTCACAGACTACCAGCTTCGTAGAGGAGACGAAATCGCTCCGGCCCTTTTGCAAGCAATCCAAGAATCAAACGTTGCCGTCGTCATTTTCTCCCAAGACTATGCGTCTTCTTCCTGGTGTTTGGACGAACTCGTCAAGATCATGGAATGCCGTGACACCCACGGACAGATTGTTATGCCAGTGTTCTATTATGTGGATCCATCCGACGTCAGGAAACAGACTGGGAGCTTCGCTGAAGCAACTGATCGTAAACGCAAGAGAAATTTTGAGATCAACTCCGACAAGGTCCCCAAATGGAAGGCTGCTTTGACCAGAGCTGCCAATCTATCCGGGTGGGATTCCAGTGTCATCAGGTAACTTTACGAGGTTCAAGTTTCAGTTACTTATAGGCTAAGTGAAAAACTATAAGTTTTCAACTCCACCTAGCTAGTTCATTGAAGTGGAATCCATGCTGTCCCATTTTGAAATTTAACACTTGATAACGCTGATGACATTTTTGTTCCTTAAAGTTTTATAAATCTGTTGCAAAATTGCTACGGGACATAATTGATTTGCAACTGAAACATGTAGAACACCCAAAAGAGACATCAAGTAATGCCTAAGTATGTTGCAACATCAATGTGCATTGCATATTTATGAAACTTTGGCTTATTTATGACAGGCCAGAGCGTAAACTTACTGACCAAATTGTCAAAGATGTTTTGGAGAAACTGGATCAAGAATTGCCTTTGCATACGGAGCGCCTGGTGGGAATAAATTCACATCTTGAGCAAATCAAAAGGGTGCTAGCTATTGGGTCCCAAGATGCTCGCATTTTAGGGATTTGGGGCATGGGCGGTATAGGCAAAACAACTATTGCTGAAGCTATTTTTAGCCAAATTTCATGTCACTTTGAGGGCTGCTGCTTTCTTAACAATGTTAGGGAAGAATCAGAAAAAAATGGCATGAAAAAGTTATTAGAAGAGCTCATTTCACAAGCATTGGGGGACTGTCATACTAAAATTTCTATTGGACCTGGAAAATCTTTAATTAGGAGATTATGTTGTAAACAGATATTAATTGTTTTAGATGATGTTGATAATTTGCAACAATTAGAATGTTTAGTTGGAAACCCATGTTGGTTTGGGGCAGGAAGTAGGATTATTGTAACAGGCAGAAATAAGCAAGCTTTTGAAAGTATGGCTAATTATATATATGAGGTCAAGACATTGGATGATAACGCAGCTCTTCAACTTTTTAGCCAGTATGCCTTCAAGAAAAATCATCCCCTAGAAGGTCACAAGCCCTTGTTAGATTTGGTTATTAGATATTGTCAAGGTAATCCTTTGGCTCTTAAAGTTATGGGCTCTTTTTTATCTGACAAAAGGGAAAAAATACTGTGGGAAAGTACTGTGAATAAACTGAAAACGGTACCTGTGAATGACATTCAACAGGTGTTGAAAATTAGTTACAACGCCCTAGATAGGGAAGAGAGAGAAATATTTCTTCACATTGCATGTTTCTTTAAAAGTTATGACATGGTTTTTGTGGTACAAATACTGAATAGTTGTGGCTTTTCTGCGGAGATTGGAATACGGGATCTTATTGACAAGTCCTTGATAATTGGTATTGGGAAACCAATAGTGAAACTAGAAATGCATGATCTATTACAAGAAATGGGTAAAGAGTTTGTACGCGAGGAATTGAAGGAGCCAGGCGAACGTAGCATACTGTAGGATCCACAAGAGATATATGACGTATTCAAGAATAAGACAGTAAGATTTTAATGGCTGTAGAACTTTTCATGTTTACTCATAGCTACTTTTCCTGTTATTTTTTAGGGAACGAGAAAAATTGAGGGCATATTCCTCAATACGAGAAAGCTAAGTAAAGAAATCACTTGAATCCTAATGCCTTTGAAAACATGTCTAACTTGAAACTGCTAAAATTCTACACCATAATGGCAGAAGAAGAAGAATGGAAAGTGCACCTTTCTCAGGCCTTGACTATCTTCCCAGTGGGCTGAGGTATCTTTATTGGTATGGAAGTATTTACCAACAGAGTTTTGCCCCGAGTATCTCTGGTCGATTGAGTTACCTCATAGCAACATTAAAGGACTTTGGAAAGAAGCAGAGGTACAAATTACTCATTAACGACCCCTTTCTGGTTGACCAAAAGCTCTCTATGATTTACTAATCAATTTACGCATAATTCTCTTTCACTACATGCAGCCTCTGAATATTGTTAGGCATTGCTCATCCTTGAGGCAATTCGGTGTGGTCACGCACATAAGTTTGCGCAACTGCCAAAACCTGACGAGTCTTCCGAATAATGTTGATATGAGATGTCTGGATACTCTTGACCTCTCCGCTTGCTCAAGACTCGTTGTGTTTCCAGAGGTCTCAAGGAACGTAAGGTACCTATACTTAAGCAGGACTGCAATAAAGGAAGTGCCTTCCTCTGTTGAGTATATGGATCGACTGGTCAAACTGAGGTTAGATTGTTGCTCCAAGCTTGCGAGCCTCCCAACTAACTTTTACAAGTTAACAAGTCTTCAGACTCTCAGCCTGGGAAGTTGCTCTAACCTGAAGGTCTTTCCAGAAATCTGGGAGAGCATGGATAATCTAGAGGATCTGAGATTGTCCTACACAGCCATTGAAGAGCTACCATCCCGTGTGGAGAACCTAAAACGGCTAAAATGGTTGAATATGTATAGTTTCAGAAACATTGCTTCATTAACTTCGTGGTTGGGGATGGCTTGTTCAACCTTGTCTTGTTTAACCTCATTAAACTTGACAAGGTCTAATCTGCGGCAATTACCTGCTGACCTCGGGTGTTTATCCTCTTTAAGGGACTTATATTTAAGTGAGAACAACTTTGAGAGTATCCCTGAAAGCATCAAACAACTTACTCAACTTGAAGAACTTTGGATACGCCACTGCAAAAGGCTTCGATCTTTGCCAGAGCTTCCAGCGAGCCTATATGGGCTACATGCGAACGATTGCACATCATTAGAAAACGTATCTTCCCTTGATCAACTACTTTTCAATAAGGCATCTTTAGACCTCAGAGTCGGCCTCTGTAATTGCTTCAAAGTGGATAAAAATGAAAGAGATCCTATCTCTCAGTTCAGGAATCGTTATTTAGCGGAGTATGTGG
>JAGSHU010000063.1:0-29421 GCA_021533255.1 Ceriops tagal | reverse complement strand
TTTTTTGGTGGAATTAGCAACATGACCTCAAAAGATAAGGAAGTGAATGAGATAGCTAGAGAGGATGATTCATTTATCCTTCAAGCTATGAAGCAATAGTTTGAGTACTAGTTGGTGAGGAATATAGACGTGGGCACTACACACCGCAACAAGTTGCCTTTTGGGGAGAAGGTAATAGCCCCGTGACAAGTGGTATTAGAGCCTACCACTGTCCACCGTGGGACCCTCGACTTGGCGCGGAATGCCGAGAACCCCCAGTGTTGTTCCCACAACCTTGTATGGGTTGTAATTGTTATCAACCAGATTTAAGTGTGTAAGCAGAAGTGGCTCATTCAAGCATTTAAGGGATGAGTTTTTTAGTAGAAAGAAAAGAGCAAGGAAAATAAATTAAGAAGGAGGATAATGTTGAATTTTGAATATAACAGTAATATGAAGCCACATGGAGGGGTAAGAAAGGAATTTCGCCGCAGCTCCAGTAAGCCCTACTAGGGTTTTCATAGAAGGGACTGTATAAACTGGTAAACAAGAGAAAAAGTGGGGAAATTCACCACCGAGAGAGCAAAATCTGAAATTCACCATCGAGAGAGCAAAGGCGACATGTACACACCAGAAAAAAGGGAAAGACAGATCACCGTAAGAGAGAAACACCACCGGGAGAGCAAACCAGAAAAACCATCGAGAGAGCAAACTAGAAACACCACTAGGAGAGCAAACCAGAAACGCACCACCGGAAGAGAAGAAATCAGATCCGTGAGACCTAGAGAAGGTGAGACGTTAGAGTAGACTAGACTTGGAGAAAAAGAGGACGTGAGACCTGGAGAAGGTGAGACATTAGAGCAAACCAGACCTAGAAACCAGACTAGGTGAGACCAGATCAGGTATCCATGAGACCACCTGGAAGAGAAGACAACAGACCAGAATGTGAGATATGAACCAGCAAAACCAGAAGTGGGAGGCAGGCTGAGAAACGTAAACTAGAAAAACTAGAAGCGTAAGGCGGCTAAGAAACGTGAACCAGAAAAATCAGAAGCGTGAGGCGGCTGAGAAACGTGAACCAGCAAAACCAGGAGAGTGGTGCAGGCCAAGAGACGTGAAACGGTAAACCAAGAGCGTGGTGCAAGCCAAAAGACGTGAAACGGTAGACCAGAAGCGTGAGTCAGTCCGTAAGACGTGAAACGGCAAACCAATAGCGTGAGGCAGGCCGTGAGATGTGAAATGGCAGACCTAAAGCGTGAGTACAGACCGTGAGACAGTGAGACGGTAAGACCAGAAGTTGGGTGAGACAACTTAGAGAAGAAATTCGGTGTAGCATTCGAGAGAACTCAACGTATTTCCAGATTTCTTCATGAGAGGTTAGAGAGTATTTTGGTGATCTTCCAAGCAGTAGTGAAGCAGCCTATTCAAATCAAATAGAGGCAACACAAGCTAGAAGAAGGATAGACACAGTAAGTGACACTCTTTGTATTGTGATTACTTTGTATTTACAATAGTGAAAGTAGTAGAAGATTAAGACATCCATTGTAATCATAGGGAATACCACACTGGTGTTCTCAAGTATAGTGGATTGTCTCGGTAAAAGAAGAAACTCTACCACCGTGGAGTACGTCACATTGACGGAACCACGTAAATCTCTTGTGTCCTTGCTTTGGATTTACATTCTATGTTTTGAATTGAGTTGTGAACGCAGCTAAAGAATCATCAAACCCATAACCTAAAAGAAGACCTAATCAAGAACAACCGATTTGTCTAATAGGCAAGGTGTCTGAAAGGTGACTTTGGGGACTATTATGACTAGTAGGTAACAATAGATCTACCTTAATTGAATCTGAAAAAGAGTTCATTTCTAAGAAGAGTTTGAAGTTGTTCACCTATCAATTAAAAAGAAAGGGTGTAATACTAATTTACCCTCCCTCTCAGTATTACAGACTAGTAGATCCTAAGGTGAAGTAGGGAACTTTACCTGGTTTCATTGACTCGGTACGTGTCCAAGAATATCGACAAGGACGTCGATGAATTCGGTGTGGGAGAATGTAACGGCTGCACACTACCCAACTCCCACATTGTTGAGGAAGAAAGGGATCTTAGGCCATATAGACATGGGCACTACATACCCCAATAGGTTGTCTTTTGGGGAGAAGGTAATGGCCCCGTGGCAAGTGGTATTAGAGCCTACCTTTGTTCATTGTGGGACCCTCGACTTAGCATAAAAAATAATGTCATCAATATAAATTTACACAATCAATAAATCTTTATCTTTTACCTTTGTGAACAATGTGAGGTCCACCTTACCTTTTATAAAACCTTTTTGAATTAAAAAAATGCTTAGTTGCTTATACCAAGCTTAAGAGCCTTGTTTTAATCCATATAGATCTTTAGAGAGCTTAAACACATTATTAGAAAATTTAATGCTTTCACAGCCTAGAGGCTATTTAACATTCACTTCTTTATCAATAATACCATTAAGAAATGCATTATTGACATTCATTTGATATGAGATGAAATTCATGAAAGATGCATATACTAGTAAGATGCAAATGACTTTTAATTAAGCCACAAGTGTAAAGATCTCATTGTAGTCTATTCTTTCTTCTTGATTGTATCCCTTAGCCACTAGTCTAGTCTTGTTTTGAACTATTTTCCCATGCTTATCTAATTTGTTGCGAAACATCCATTTGTGCCTATAACAAGATAGTCTCTAAGTCTAAGGACTAAAGTCCATACTTAGTTTCTTATAAATTATTTTAACTAATCTTCCATGGCATGCACCCATTACTTATCACTCAATGCTTTTTTTATATATTTGGATTCTATTTAAGAAATGAATGCTAAGTTGGTGTACAAATGCCTTGATGATGATATAGTTTTAAAAGGATAAAAAACATTACCAATAAATTGATCTTGAAATGATTTACTTACATGCTTCCATTTTCTTGGCATGATCTTATACAACATTGGTATTAGGTTTCATTTACATATAATTGGAGTCTGTATCATTTGATATCAAAGCTATAAAACTCCAATTATATGTAAACAGAACTTAACACCAATGTTGGTATTAGATCATTTTAACATAAGTTAAAGGATTGAAATTTTAAGTCAACAATTATAAAATAACCAACTATAACTATAGGATTTAGACACCACTCTTAACAACAATAACATTGAAGAAGATAAGTCTATTGAACCAACAGATTCAAGTATGAAAGTTCATAGTTCTTAAAGAACTAAAGAAACTAGCTTATTCACTTATAAAAAAAGTTCTCCCTTCTTCAGTCATCCTTTTTTTCTTTTTATATGTTAACTACCAAAACCCTAGCTGATTAGTTGTTTTAAACTAAATAACTTAGTAATACATAAGCTACCAAGATAGGCATATTAATAAAATTCGTTCAACCTATTACATGATAATAAAAACTCATGAAAATAACCCATTAAGATGCTGAAATTCACCTAGCCCACTACATAACAATAAAATTCCTAACTCCAACTTCCTTCTTAAAGCCATAGCTTTCCATATTCCTTTGTAGATGACACATTTGCAAGCCTTGGTGGAGCCTCCATCATCCTCAATTCATGTTTAATAGTTTCTTACAAGTAAATGTTGCATAACAAGTTATTGAGTACTTCTTTTATTTTCTTTGACCTTACCCTTCTCCTTGACCCTCTAAGGTTTTGTAAAGCATCAACTTTCTTATTAATTTAAACTAATGCAGTATTCCTTCCATCATTCCCTTTCTCTTTAAAATGATTTATCCTCAAATTAGCACCTACATCATCAAAGACAAAAAATGAAAGGTCAAAAACATTAAATGTTGCGTTTACATTATATTCACATAGTAAGTTAAGTTTATATACATTATCATTGACTCTTGCCAGCATTTGAAATGGACCATCTCCCCTGAATTGCAACTTTGATTTCTTTTGCATAGGAAATCGAACCTTTTGTAAATGTACCATAACCCAATCACTATGGCTGAAAGCGATATGCTTATGTCCTTTATTAGTCAATGTTTTATATGATTTGGTTTTCCTCTCAATGTTAAGCCAAGCTTTCTTATGAAGATGCTTAACCACTTCGGCCTTCTTTTTTCCATCTAAATTAATCTTGTCTTGTATGGGCAATGACACTAAGTCCAAAGGAAATAATGGGTTAAAAATATAAACAAGGTTAAAAGGAGAATAACTTGTAATACTATAAATAGCACGATTATAGGCAAACTTTACAAAAGGCAAACATTCTTCCTAGATTTTATAGTTTTTAGCAATAATAACATGCAACAATATACCAAGAGTTTGACTTATTACCTCATTTTGTCTATCTGTTTGTGGGTGGCAAGTAGTAGAAAACAACTTCATTCCAAGCTTACCCCATAATGTCATATAAAAGTGACTCAAAAATTTTGCATTATGGTTACTTTGGCACTCAATGTAGGTAAACAATCTCTCTAAAAAATAAGTCTATAATGTATATGGTATCATCTATTTTGATACAAGTAATGAAATGCACCATTTGTGAAAACTTATCAATTACAACAAGAATAAAATCTCAACCTTTTTTGGACCTAGCCAATCCAAGAATAAAATCCATAGAAATGTCAATATAAAATTCTTAAGGAGTTTCTAAGGGCATACACTTACTATGGGGCAAAACCTTAAACTTAACTTGTTTACATGTAATACACTTGGCACAGACTCTCTCAATATCCCTTTTCACATGTGGCAAAAAAAAAAAAAGCTTATTCAAAAAATTAAAAAAATTTTGAATGTCAAAGTGTCCCATTAAACTACCCCTATGTGTTGTTCTCATAATGAGCACCTTTATAGACTTTTGAGGAAAACCAAGCTTATTCTCTTTAAGCAAATACCCCTCATATCTATAGAACTTGCCAAAAGTTACTTTTTCAGATGCAACATACATACCAGAATTAACATCATTAGTATACAAATCAATAATATTCTTAAACTCTAACAACTTAATGCTTAAAGTGCTAATCAATGTATGCCTATGTGACAAAGTGTCAGTAACAACATTTTCCTTACCTAATTTATATTGAATCACATAAGGAAAAGTTTTGATAAACTGAACCCATTTTGCATGTCTCATATTCAACTTACCATGCCCTTTAAAGTGTTTTAAAAACTCATGATTAGTATGAATTGCAAACTCCTTAGGGTAAAGGTAATGCTGCCATATTTCTAAAGCCTTAACAAATGAATACATTTCTTTATCATAACTTGAATAATTCAATGTTTTCTTACTCAACTTCTCACTAAAGAATGCAATAGGTCATTTCTCTTGCATGAGAACTTCCCTATTCTTAATGCCCAATGCATCATATTTAATGTTGTTCTCACAGCTTTGTATGGGTTGTAATTATTATCAACTAGGTTTAAGTGTGCAAGAAAGTAAAGCCACATGGAAGGGTAAGAAAGTAAATTCACCGCGTAAGCCCTATTAGGGTTTCATGGAGTAGAGTATATAATGATCTTGGAAGACAAAGATCAAAGGGTCGGCAATATTGAGCATTCAGCAAAACCTAGACAACTAGCCAACCAAAGAGAACACCAAACCCTACACGGAAGAACACCACCGGCAAGGACGAAGAGAGTGAACAGTGCAATCGACGGATGAATCGAGTGAACAGTAACCTCGTGAATAGTACCTGTTGTGAACAGTACGATCGAGAGAGAAAGAAGGAGAGAGATGGTCGATGGTTGGGCTGAACAAAGAACAAAGGTGGACGGCCAAAACAATTGAGCAGCCATCGACGGGAAGGAGAAGAAAACGCAGCCATCGACGGTCGGAAAATCGAGCAAAAGGCAAATCCGTTGAGAGAGAAGGAGGCGGCCGAAGGGGGGCTGAACGTTGAACGTAAGACGGACAAAAGGCGGCTGAGGAAGGTGAGTCGTGAGGGAGACCAGATCCGAACTGGAACGAGATGAGACCAGATTGGGAACGGGTGCGAGAGATCCGACGGCTAGACGTTGGAAGAGAGAGAAACAGACGGTCGGAAAAACAGAGAAACCGATCAACAAGAGAGAAAACCAGGAATGGGCGAAGATGGCTGGACGGCAGGACGAAGATAAATAGACCACTGGCAGAAAAGGGAGGAAATCCGGCCAAATGGGTGAACGGAAAAGAGAAATCTGGTGAAGAAAGAGAAATCTGGTGAAGAGAGAGAAATCCGGTGGGAAGAGAGAGAAATCCAGCGGTAAGAGAGAGAAATCCGGCTGGACAGCAAGAGAGAGAGAAACGGACAGGCGAGCCGTAAAACAGTAAAGCTGTGAGACAAGGAGACGGGGAGACAATGAGACAGTGAAAGCAGGAGTTGTGTGAAACAACGTAAAGAAGGAATTCAGCGAAGCATTGAACTCAACGTATTTCTAGACTTCTTTAAGAGAGGTTAGAGAGCGTTGCGGTGAACTTCTAAGCGGCAGTGGAGCAGCCTTTCAATTCAACAGAGGCAAGACAAGCTAGAAGAAGAGTAGACACAGTAAGTGACACTCTTTGTATTGTACTTGCTTAGTAATTGCAATAGTGAAAGGAACAGAGAATTAAAGACATCCATTGTAACCTGTATTCACAAGTATAGTGGATAGTCTCGGTAGAGGGAGAGTCCCTACCACCGTGGATGTACGTCACATTGACGGAACCACGTAAATCTCGTGTGTCCTTAATTTGCTTTACGTTCTGTGCTTTGAATTGAGTTGTGAATGCAGCTAAAGTATCAGCCAACCCATAACCTAACGAAGACCTAAACAAGAACATCCGTATTGTCTATTAGGCAAGGTGTCTGATAGGTGACCTTGGGGACTATTATGATTAGTAGGTAGCAATAGATCTACCTTAGTCGAGTCTGAGAAAGAGTTCACTTTTAAGAAGAGATTGAAGTTGTTCACTTACTTGTGAATTGCGAATTGTGGTGATACTGATTCACCCCCTCTCTCAGTATCACAAACTAGTCGATCCTAAGGAGAAGTCAGGAACTTCAATTGGTATCAGAGCACAGGTTCACCAGTTTGAAGCTTAACAGCTTGGTGTACTAGTTTGAAGGGATCTAGAAGTTTGACTTGTTCAGCATACTGAGAAATGAAAGCCGGTACCAGCACTAGCACCACTTACAGCAAGAAGGTTCCAATCTTCAACGGAACCAACTACCATATGTGGAGAGCAAGACTGCAAGTGGTATTTGCAACCATGGGCATAAACGTGGTGAAATGCGTACAGGAGGGTTTTATGGATCCGAAAGAAGGTAAAGACCCAACCCCAGAGGAGTTAAGGTAGTTTGAGATAAATGGGAAGGCCTCAAACGTCATCATTTCAGCATTGACAGATGCTAAGTATGCTAAAGTTATGGACTGCAAATCTGCCAAAGAGATATGGGACAGATTGCAGAAAGTCTATGAAGGTGATGGCAGAATGAAAGAGGCTAAGTTTCAAGTTTTCAAGGGGAGATATGAATATCTCAAAATGCAGAAAAATGAGACAGTCCATGAGTTCTTCACCAGGGTTATTAATGTTGTAAACGACCTTAGAAGTCATGGGAAGAACAAGAAGGACTCATCGATTCTGAAGAAGATTATGAGAATTCTACCTGAGAGGTTTGCCTCAAAGGTAGCAGCCATAGAGGAGAGTAGAGATCTCAATTCTATGTCTCTGCATGATCTCCAGTGCAATCTCATTGCATATGAGATGAGGATAAAGTCAGTTGAAAGCTCTGCAACAACAAAGGTATCAAAGGAGGCAGCTTTCAAAGCTATGAGGATGATGATGATGATGATGAGGAAGAAAGTGAAGGTGAAGTATTGGGTTACTTCACAAGGAAATTCAAAAAGGGGTCTAAGAAGGGAAAAGGACAAGTGGCCTTGAGATGTTATCATTGTGGGAAGACTGGACACTTTGCTTCTAAGTGCAAAGTGAAGCTTGATGATGAAGATGAGGATAATGATGATGAGCCGAATTCAAGATGGAGAAGATCATCATTCAAATCAAAGAAGTCTAGTAAAAAGACTGCCAACCCACAGAGGAAGAAGAGAGACTCATTTAAGAGTTATGTGAGTTAGATAAAAGAAGCTAATGAGGAGGAAGATGAAGACTCATTAGATGAGTATGTCTTCATGGCATCAACACAAAATTGTAGCTCAACCTCTGAAGAGGAAGTTGATGAGGAAGAGCCAGATCTTGAAGCTGAGCTGGAAGCAGCTTCAAAGGAGATAGTCAGAAGGGGCAGAACCATAAGAAGGTTGGAGGCCCATATAAAACAAGTTGAAGCTAAGTCTAAGGAAGTTAAAAGTCAAAAGGATGAAATAAGGATTGAGCATATTGACTTGAAGAGAAGATTTGAAGAACAGATTAAAATATGTGAAGATCTTACAATAGAGCTTGGCTCAAGGGCTTCAAAAATTGAAGAAATGGAGAAAGAGTTGCTGAGACTTCAGCAACAACTCAAAAGTAGCAAAGAGAACGTGCAGAAGTTTAAAATGATAGGAGAAACAAGTTCTGTAGAAGGAGAGAAGAATGTAAAGAAAGTGCAGCAATCTGAGGCTGTATTGGCTAAAGGTAATAAGAATGTGCCACATAAGTTGAAAAAGAAGGTTGTGACTCAGGAGAAGATAGCGGAGAATAAAGAAGATCTGAAGAAGCAACCTAGTGTGGCAAACAAAAATGGAGAAAAGAAAGTCAGCCAGCAGAGGGCTACAGTTGAATAGAAGAAGGAGAAGAAGGTGACTGAAATGAAACTCACACAAGCAAAGAAGCTAGCTACTTTGCCTACACAGCAAGTGATGAACAAAAGAAGACAAGCTGTGATTAGACCCAAGAAGAGGTAGTTTTAAGGTCATTGCCTTCATTGTGGAGTTTGGGGTCATAAGGCAATTAACTGTTGGTAGAGAAGGCCAGTATATGTCTCCAACTTGAGAAGATCCGATGCTGCATACAGGGGGAGACAGTACAAAATTCAGAAGAGAAAACCTGTCGTGAGTTCTTGCACATACTGTAAAAGGCGAGGACACACTGACAAGGATTGTTGGTGGAAGCCCAAACCAGTAGTTTCAAAGAACAAGTTTGCTATATTGGTAAACTTGGAACAATGTGAAAGGTGCAGGCAAGATGGCCATAATGCCAAGAGATGCATGACACTTCTCCCTGAGCAAGAGAAGGCATTTAATGGCACAGTGAAAACAAGCGATACAGTCAAAGCTGAGAAAAAGGAGAAAGCTATCTTCCAACCAGTTCAAAAGAAGGAATATAGAGCAAAAAAGGAGGTAGCTAATATAGCTGAAATTGCACTAAAGGCTGATTGCAAGAATAAGCAATGGATCCTTAACAGTGGATGCACTTCACACATGACGGGAGACAAGAGTAAATTGTCAAAGCTAAACAAGTCAAGAGAAGGCAAAGTCAAGTTTGACAATGATGATTCACGCAACATCAGTGGTTAGGGGTCAGTAAACATTGGAAGAGGAAAGCTGAAAGATGTTCTGCATGTTGAAGGACTCAGATATAATCTAGCATCTGTCAGCACACTATGCAATGAAGACCATAAGGTAATATTCACAAAAACAGGTTGTCAGGTAAAGAGTAAAGAAGGCAATACTATTGTAGCTAGGAAGAGAACAGTTGGAAATTTGTATGTGATTGATGAAGAAAGAGATCCTCTTGCATCTAAGACTGTGCAAGAAAGAAAGCCAAAGAAAACGTGGATTAGTGCTCATCAAGAAAATTAGATCACAGGTGACCCATCAGTAGGAGTTACAACAAGAAGAAGAATTGTGGGAGCTACTGCTTTACTCTCACAAGTTGAACAAAAATTTGTTGAAGAGGCTACACAAGATCTAACTAAATCTCTATCCATAAAGCTATCTGAAAAGCACAGAATGAGTTTGTCTGTGCGAATGCCTCCTCAAGTCTGAAAATCAGGTGAATCCTCCATCTCTACTTTGCAAGTTTTTCAAATTTGTAATTGGTTGGCAAAGGGAGAGAGAAGGAACAATGCAGGAGGAGCTGTTAAGAAAGGGGGAGTGCATATTTAGGGGGAGTTGAAACTGTTGCATAGTGGCTTTTGTTATGAGTGTTGCCAACAATTACAAAAGGGGAGATTGTTGTTCTCACAGCCTTGTATGGGTTGTAATTGTTGTCAACTAGGTTTAACTGTGCAAGAAAGTAAAGCCACATGGAAGGGTAAGAAAGTAAATTCACCGCGTAAGGGGTTCATGGAGTAGAGTATATAATGGTCTTGGAAGACAAAGAATAAGGGGTCAGCAATATTGAGCATTCAGCAAAACCTAGACAACCGACCAACCAAAGAGAACACCAAACCCTACACGGAAGAACACCACCAGCAAGGACGAAGAGAGTGAACAGTGCAGTTGATGGACGAACCTCGTGAACAGTACGATCGAGAGAGAAAGAAAGAGAGAGACGGTCGACAGCTGGGCTGAACGAAGAACAAAGGTGGACGGCCAAAACAATTGAGCAGCCGTCGATGGGAAGGAGAAGAAAACGCAGCCATCGACGGTCGAAAAATCGAGCAAAAGGCAAATTCGTTGAGAGAGAAGGAGGCGGCCGAAGGGGGCTGAACATTGAACGTAAGACGGCCGAAAGGCGGCTGAGGAAGGTGAGTCGTGAGGGAGACCAGATCCGAACTAGAACGAGATGAGACCAGATCGGGAACAGGTGAGAGAGATCCGACAGCTAGACGTTGGAAGAGAGAGAAACAAACGGTCGAAAAAACAAAGAAACCGATCAACAAGAGAGAAAACCAGGAATGGGCGAAGTTGGCTGGACGGCAGGACAAAGATAAGTAGACCACCGTCAAAAAAGGAGGAAATCTGGCCAAGTGGGTGAACGAAAAAGAGAAATCCGGCGGGAAGAGAGAGAAATTTGGTGGTAAGAGAGAGAAATTCGGCTGGACAGCAAGAAAAAGAGAAACGGACAGGCGAGCCGTAAAACAATAAAGCCGTGAGACAAGGAGACGGTGAAAGCAGAAGTTGTGTGAAACAACGTAGAGAAGGAATTCAGCGAAGCATTGAACTCAACGTATTTCCAGACTTCTTTAAGAGAGGTTAGAGAGCGTTGCGGTGAACTTCTAAGCGGCAGTGGAGCAGCCTTTCAATTCAATAGAGGCAAGACAGGCTAGAAGAAGAGTAGACACAGTAAGTGACACTCTTTGTATTGTACTTGCTTAGTAATTGCAATAGTGAAAGGAACAGAGAATTAAAGACATCCATTGTAACCTGTATTCATAAGTATAGTGGATAGTCTCAGTAGAGGGAGAGTCCCTACCACCGTGGATGTACGTCATGTTGACGGAACCACGTAAATCTCATGTGTCCTTAATTTGCTTTACGTTCTGTGCTTTGAATTGAGTTATGAATGCAGCTAAAGTATCAGCCAACCCATAACCTAATGAAGACCTAAACAAGAACATTTGTATTGTCTATTAGGCAAGGTGTCTGATAGGTGACTTTAAGGACTATTGTGATTAGTAGGTAGCAATAGATCTACCTTAGTTGAGTCTGAGAAAGAGTTCGCTTTTAAGAAGAGATTGAAGTTGTTTACTTACCTACGAATTGCGAATTGTGGTGATACTGATTCACCCCCCCTCTCAGTATCACAAACTAGTAGATCCTAGGGAGAAGTCGGGAACTTCATAATAGTTAAATTTGAAGACTATAATAGAAGAAAATTAAAAAAAAGTGATGCATTACATAACTTAGATTTAAGCAAATCAAAGACATCTTGTTATTCCTTACCCCACTTAAAACCTACTTTTTTTAATCACTTCAATCAATAGTGCAACTATAGTATTAAAATCCTTAATGAACTTCCTGTAAAAGTTAGCCAAATTATGAAAACTCCTTACGTCACTCATGCTCTTAGGTATAGGCCATTCTTGAATAGCTTTAATCTTCCCTTTATTAACCTCTATGCCATGAGTAGACATGATATAACCCAAGAAAATGACATAATCTTTGCAACAATCACATTTCTTCAATTTGACATACAATTTCTCTTTTCTCAACACATTAAACACACAACACAAATGTTCAACATGTTTTTCTAAATTCTTATTATATACTAATATGTTATCAAAATAAGTCACAACAAATTTTTCTAGGAAAGGTGTCAAAACATGGTTCATTAATCTTATAAAAATGTTAGGTGCTATAGTCAAACCAATGGGCATAACTAACCATTCATACAAACTATGCATAGTCTTGAATGTAGTTTTCCACTTATCACCTTCCCTTATCCTAATTTAATGGTACCTACACTTATGGTTAATTTTAGAGAAGTAATAAGTACTATACAATTCATCAAGCATATCATTAAGTCTAAGTATATGATGTTGATATTTAACTATTATTTTGTTAATAGCTCTGCAATCAACACACATTTTCTAAGACCCATTTTTCTTTGGCATAAGCAACACTAGCACTGCACATAGGCTTATGCTCTCCCTCACATGACTTTTTATCAACTCAACTTGCCTTTAAAGCTTTTTTGTTTCCTTATGATTACTTCTATATGCTAGCTTGTTGAGAATGGGAGTTTTAAGAATAAGATCAATGTGATGTTTAATTGCTCTTCTTAATGGTAAGTCATTTGGGATCTCCTTAGAAAATACATCATTATAATTCTACAACAAAGATGAAACAATAATAAGCAAAGAAGAATCAAGGTCTGTGTTAGAAAAATAAGAATCCTTGTAAATGGATGAAGATCATTTGCCACTTAACTTGGAAGGCAGTCCTAACATCCATTCCTTATGCATACACAGTCACTTATTTTCTCTTATTTTCACTATTTTGAGCATAACTACTTTTATATTTATCATTTTCAAGTGTTTTCACCTTATTTTTCTCTCTACTCTCTTTTTCTTTTCACTCATTCACCTTTGCTTACTCTCATAAAGTCTCATATGATCTTCATACACCTATCTTGATGTTAATAGAAAAAGTGTGAATGGTTTTCCATTCATGGTGAAAGAGTAATGATTCTTGTAACCGTCATACAAAACTCTTCAATCAAATTACCAAGAATGACTCAATAACAAATGTCTTGCCTGTATAGGTACAACACCACAAAACACCTTATCCTTATATCTACCAATAGAAAATGAAATCACAACTTGTTTAGTCACTCTTACCACTCCACTATCATTCAACTACTATAGATTATATGGTTTAGGATGTGTGGTTGTGGGTAGACCCAACTTCTCTACTAACTTTATGCTAGTTACATTGGTATAAGTACTCCCATTTATAATTAAACTACAATTACTATCTTGTACTAAACACCTATTATGAAAGACATTCTGTCATTGCATTTCAATATCATCTAACTCCTTAACTTGTACACTAAGAGCTTCTTTTTTTTTCACTAAAAGTTTTCTATTATGCTTTAGCTATTTTGCTCCTTCATCGACATCACTAAAATCTATTAATGGTGGCAAATAAGTTATATCATTAGACTCACATCTAGTCTTATATTCATCATCATCCCTATGGATCATTGACCTTTTGTTAAGGCATTGTGACACTGCATATCCTTTACCAAAATACCTAAAATATTTGATGTCACTAGTTTTTCCTTGGATATCCTCAGGTTTATCTTCAAATTTGCTCTTATGAAGGCTACCCCCATTAGTCTTGGGTTTATGTGTATCAATTTTAAACTTAGGAGTTGTCTTTTCTTCCTTCATCCCTCTATTTGGTTTCCAAAAGATATACCTGAATTTTGATTACATCTAAAAGTACTCCTTCCCTTTAGTTACATCTCAATTTTCATGGCAATATGTACCATATCTTCAAGCTGTATATAGTGTTGTAATTCTATCATATCAATTATATTTCTATTCAACCTTTGGATGACCTAGTCATGGTCACCTCTTTGTTTTTCACTACAATTGCCCTTACCATAACAATCTTTATTTTCTTATAATACTCTTCCATACTCTTGGATCATTACATAAGACTTTAAAACCTATTATACAAATTCTTATAATAAGAATTAAGAATAAACCTCCTTCTTATTAAGTCTTTAACTTATCCTAAGTCTCTATTGGTTTTTTAAAATTCCTCTTTCTGGTAGTAATTTGTTGGTCTTACCATACCATTGCATAATTAGTAAACTTAATCACAGCTATCTTAACATTCTTCTCCTCAAAGAAGTTATGAGAATTGAATAGTAGCTACACCTTTCTCTCTTAGACTAAGTACACATTTAGGTTAACTTTTCCCTAGAAAGAAAGAACCTTTAGTTTAATGCTATTGAAATTTCTATCTACTCCTTCCTCCATTCTATTTTTGTTATCCTAACCTCTATTGTACCTAGCATAACCATTCTCATTGCCTTAAATTCCTCTACCATTCTTATTATCACATCCTTCTCTAAATCCACCTTTAAAGTTTCTACTAGCATTATCACCCTCATCATAGTCATCATCATCTTCTTTACCTAAATCATGTTCTATTTGTTCCTTCACAACCCTCCTAACTACCACTTAGGGTTTACACTTAATTCCCCTTCAATTTTATCCATACTGTTACTGACTTCCCAAAACATTTGGTCAATCCTGTTAAACTTTTGCTCAAAGGATTTCATAAGCAATTTGAAGTTTAGAAAAACTACTTCCTCCTTTTCACATGAAAAATTACCTTCTAAACTATTAGATATTATACTTATAAATTTGTTAGTAAAAAAAAAAAGCCTTACAAAACTTACTTTTTTCTATGTTTACTTTCCATTTAACTATAGTAGTCCTTAACTCTTATGTTTCACACAATGAAATGTAATGTCACACTTTAAGAGTTTTTTTAATAGTTCTAGGTAAATTAAATTCAAAACTTGAATATACCAGCCCTACACCAATCCCTTTAAATAAGTGGCATGATTAAGGAAAGTAATCAATAAAACTATATTCAACCAAGGCCAATAGAAATAAGGAATGTAAATGACATGATTAACTTGCTAAGGTAGAAGAATAGTCAATAGGAGTAAAAGCTAGAGTTGTGAATCACTTAAAAACAATTTAAAGTTCATTTTTTTATGACATGAACCCTAAATTTTCATAAATAATAGCTTGATTATTGATAGTTACTAGTTCATTATGCCAACCAACATAATAGACCAAATAGCATGAGAAAAAAAAGGTACAATCTGATTTTTTTTCTTTCTTTTTTTTATGGATTAACAACCAAACATTAATGACCAACAATAAAATAAATTAAAATAGGGATAGGTAACCTAAATTAGAATTAAAGCTTTGATACCAAATAATACAGACTTTGATTATATGTAAACAAAATTTGACACCAATGTTGGTATAAGATTGTGCTAGCATAAGTTAAAGGATTGGAGTTTTGACCAATGATTATAAAACAACCAAGAATTAAAATTATAGAATTCAAATGCCACTACTAACAACAATAACGTTGAAAAAGATAAGTTTATTAAACTAACACACTCAAATATGGAAGTTTAAAATTAGTTCTTAAATAACAAAAAAAACATAGCTCATTCACTCATAAAAAAAGTTCTTCCCTCTTTAGCCATCCTTCTTTTCTTTTTATATGTTAACTACCAAAACCCTAGTGAATTAGTTATTTTAAACTAAACAACTTAGTAATATAGAAGTGACCAAGATGGGCTTATTAATAAAATTTTTCCAACTCATTACATAATAATAAAAACCCATCAAAATAGTCCATTTAGATGTTGAAATTCACCTAACCCATTACTTAACGATAAAACTTATGAAAATAACAGGCTACTAGCTCCAACTTCCTTCATAAGGCCATGATTTTCCATATTTTTCTATAGATGACACATTTGCAAACTTTGGTGAAGCCTTCAATGTCCTCAATTCATACCTAGCAATTTCCTATAAGTAAATGTTGCGTAAGTTGTTGAGTGCTTCCTTTATTCTCTTTAACCTTGCCTTTGTCATTAACCCTCCAAAGTTTTGTAAAGTGTTAACTCCCTTATTGATTTGAGCTGATGCAGTATGCCTTCCATCACATTTAATAACTCGTAAGGAGTCTTTTTAAGTAAGGGATGAATTAAAACCTAGTTTGACACTTAACATGCCATATAGACAGCTTCAACCCAAAAATATTTAGGCAAGTTAAATTCATTTAACATTATTCTAGCCATTGTTTGCAAGGTTTTATTTTTTTGTTCAACCACCTTATTTTGTTAAGGTATTCTTGGGGTTGAAAAGTTGTGAGAAATTCCTTAGGTATCACAAAATTTTTCGAAGCCCTCATTATCAAATTCTTCTCTATGGTCACTTCTAATTGAAGTGATGGGGCATCCTTTCTCATTCTACAATTGTTTTCAAAGTCTTTCAAATGCTTGCAATGTCTCATCTTTGTGTGTGAGGAACAAGACCTATGTAAACCTAGTGTAATCATCTATTATGGCAAATGCGTAATACTTGCCACCTAAGGTGGAGACTCTAGATGGACTAAGAAGATCAATATGCAATAATTGAAGAGGTTTAAAAGTAGACGATACTTATTTGCTCTTGAAGTTCTTGACTTCTCCCTAGGATCTAGTTTCTGATACTAAGAGGGGGGATGAATCAGTATCACCACAATTCGCAATTCGCAGGTAAGTAAACAACTTCAACCTCTTCTTAAAAGCAAACTCTTTCTCAGACTCGACTAAGGTAGATCTATTGCTACTTACTAATCACAATAGTCCCCAAAGTCACCTTTCAGACACCTTGCCTAATAGACAATTCAGATGTTCTTATTTAAGTCTTCGTTAGGTTATGGGTTGGCTAATACTTTAGCTGTGTTCACAACTCAATTCAAAACACAGAACATAAAGCAAATTAAGGACACACGAGATTTACGTGGTTCCGTCAACGTCACGTACATCCACGGTGGTAGGGACTCTCCCTTATCGAGACTATCCACTATACTTGAGAATTCCAGTTACAATGGATGTCTTAATCCTCTACTCCTTTCACTATTGCAATTACTAAGCAAGTACAATACACAGAGTATAACTTACTGTGTTTACCCTTCTTCTAACTTGTCTTGCCTCTGTTGAATTGAAAGGCTGTTCTACTGCCACTTAGAAGTTCACCGCAACGCTCTCTAACCTCTCTTGAAGAAATATGGAAATACGTTGAGTTCTTCAATGCTTCGCCGAATTTCTTCTTTACGTTGTTTCATACAACCCCTGCTTTCACCATCTCACGATCTCACCCGTCTCCTTGTCTTACGATCTCACTGTCTGTTTCTCTCTCTTGCTGTCCAGCTAGATTTCTCTCTCTTTGTCCACCCGTTTCAACTCGGTTTTGGTCTTACCCGTTCCCGATCTGGTCTCGTCTTACCCATTTCTCTTTTTTGCTGTGTCGTTTCCTCGTCGACCGTTGGTGTGCCGGTGGTCTGTCGTCACACACGGGTCTCTCTCTCTTTTTTGCTAACGGTTCGTTTTCAATAGTTCTCTCTCTTCCATAACATTCTGCCGTCGCTCCCCTTTTCTGATTTTTGGTCGTCGTCTCTCTTTCTCTCTCTCGACGGGCTCCTGTTCTTCGTTCAGCCCGGCTGTCGACCTCTCCTATTTCTGACAACCGACCTCTCCTCTTCTCCCTTTTTTTCTCTCCTTCATCTGACGGCTACTTCATTTTCTCTCTCTTCCAAGTGTTTTCTCTCTCTTCGTCTGACGGTTTCACTGTGTGGCTACTGTTCACTCGATGGCTGCTTCTTTTCTATTTTGCCGTCCCCTGTTCTACCGTTTGCTTGCTGTCAGTGTGCTTTGGCCATATGTTGTGTTTTTTTGTTTTCTCTATTTGGTCGTCCATACACTTTTGTGTTTTGCTATGTATTCAATTGTATTGGCCTTACCCTAATTTTGTCTTCCAAGGTCTTTATATACTCTCTTCCATAAAACCCTAATAGGGCTTACGTGGCGGATTTACGTTCTTGCCCTTACGCGGCGGATTTACTTTCTTGCCTTTCTATGTGGCTTTACTTTCTTGCACACTTAAACCTAGTTAACAACAATTACAACCCATACAAGGTTGTAGGAACAACAATCTCTCCCTTTGTAATTGTTGGCAACACTCATAAAAAAAACCATTATGCAGCAATTTTAACTCTCCCTAAATATGTACTCCCCCTTTCTTAACAACTCCCCCTGCACTGTTGCTTCTCTCCCCCTTTGCCAACTAATTACAAATTTGAAAAACTCGCAAAGTAGAGATGGAGGATTCACCTGATTTTCAGGCTTTAGAAGGCATTCGCACAGACAGACTCATTCTGTGCTTTTTAAATAGCTCTGTGGACAGGGATTTAGTTAGATCTTATGTAGCCTCTTCAATAGATTTAGGTTCAACTTGTGAGAGTAAAGCAGTAGCTCCCACAATTCTTCTTCTTGTTGTAACTCCTGTTGATGGGTCACCTATGATCTGATTTTCTTGATGAGCACTGATCCACGTTTTCTTTGGCTTTCTTTCTTGCATAGTCTTAGTTGCAAGAGGATCTCTTTCTTCATCTTCAGACTTACTCTTCTCCGAGTCTGAACTTACTTCTTGTTCCTTTTTTTCAAGTTGGTCTGATTCTTCATCTACATTAAAATCATTTTCTTCATTGTCCTCAGCTTCTCCATTTTGCATTGTTTTCCAGTTCTCATCTATTCTCACATCATTGGAAGTGATCACTTTTCCCAGCTTATACAAGAAAACTCTGTAACCTTTTGTCTTTTCTGAGTATCCCAAAAAGATGCCTTCATCAGACCTAGCGTTGAATTTTTCCAAGTTTTGCTCCTTATTCTTCACAAAACATGGGCTACTATAGATTCTGAAATACTTGGTTGTTGTCTTCTTCCCACTCCATAGCTCATATGGAGTCTTATCAGTATTGGGCCTTAGTAAAACTCTGTTCAGTAGATGTACGGCTATAAATGTTGCTTCTGTCCAAAATCTTGTGTGAAGCTTGGATTCCAGCAGTAGAGTTCTTGCCATTTCAACCACAACTCTATTCTTCCTCTTTACCACCCCGTTCTGTTGAGGTGTTCTTGCTGTTGCCATTTGATGATGAATACCATGCTTCTCAAGGTAATCTTCAAAAGCTTCATTTGTAAATTCAGTGCCTTGATTTGACCTCAATACTTTGATCTTCCTTCCACTCTCATTTTCAGCCAATCTTCTGTATCTCTTGAAGCAATTCAAAACTTCTGACTTGTGTTTGAGGTGCATGAGGCAAGTCCTTCTCGAATAATCATCAACAAATAAAATGAAGTACTTCTCACCTTTCAACCCTTTTATCCTCATCGGTCCACACAAATCAGTATGCACAATGTCAAGCACTGCTTCAGAACTGAACTCTTTGGTCTTGTACTGCTTTTTGGCATGTTTTCCTTTAAAGCATGTTGAGCAAACATACTCTTTCTCTCTCTCTTGAGGTTGGGAATGTCTCTGATTGCATGAGTAGTGGTCAGCTTCCTCATGTTCTTCTGTGATAAGTGTCCC
Source organism: Ceriops tagal (assembly GCA_021533255.1). Lineage (NCBI taxonomy): Eukaryota > Viridiplantae > Streptophyta > Magnoliopsida > Malpighiales > Rhizophoraceae > Ceriops > Ceriops tagal. The sequence goes on along the minus strand of JAGSHU010000063.1, from coordinate 9,931 downwards.
AGCCTCCTATGCCAAAGCTGATTTTCTTCTTCCTTTGTAAGTAAACAGCTGTTTGTCTTGTCCTTATCAATCATGTGCAAATTTCCAGCTGTTCTCTTCCCGATTGCAACAGTATTGCCTTCTTTACTCTTTACTTGGCAACCTGTTTTTGTGAATATCACTTTGTGGTCGTCGTTGCATAGTTAGCTGACAGATGCTAGATTATATCTGAGTCCTTCAACGTGCAAAACATCTTTCAGCTTTCCTTTTCCAATATTCACTGACCCTTGACCACTGATGTTAAGTGAATCATCATTACCAAACTTGACTCTGCCTTCTTTTGATTTGTTTAACTTTGATAATTTACTCTTGTCTCCCGTCATGTGCGAAGTGCATCCACTATCAAGGATCCACTGCTTATCCTTGAAATCAGCCTTTAGTGCAATTTCAGCTATATTAGCCACCTCTCTTTTTGCTCTATATTCCTTCTTTTGAACTGGCTTGAAGATAGCTTTCTCCTTTTTCTCAGCTTTGACTGCACTGTTTGTTTTTACTGTGCCATTGAGTGCCTTCTCTTGCTTAGGGAGAAGTGTCATGCATCTCTTGGCATTATGGACATCCTGCCTGCACCTTTCACACTGTTCCAAGTCTACCAATATAACAAACTGGTTCTTTAAAGCTACTCGTTGGGGCTTCCACCAACAATCCTCGTCAGTGTGTCCTTGCCTTTTACAGTATGTGCAAGAACTCACGACAAGTGTTCTCCTCTAAGTTTTGTATTGTCTCCCCCTGTATGCAGCATCATATCTTCTCAAGTTGGAGACATATATTGGCCTTCTCCACCAGCAGTTACTCACCTTATGACCCCAAACTCCACAATAAAGGCAAAGACCTTGAAACAGCCTCTTCTTGGGTTTGATCACAACTTGTCTTCTTCTGTTCATCACTTGTTACGTAGGCAAGGTTGCTAGTTTCTTTGCTTGTGTGGCTTTCATTTCAGCTACCTTCTTCTCCTTCTTCTGTTCAGCCATTGCCCTTGGCTGGCTGAATTTTGTTTTCTTTCTGAGTCATAGCAGCTATGGGCTGCTGCTCTTTAACCACATACATCATTTTTGGCCCTGGCTTTGGTTTGATAACTGTCTTCTCTTCTTCAGTTATCTTCACCTGAGTCACAGCCTTCTCTTTCAACTTCTGTGGCAAAGTCTCATTGTCTTTAGGCAGTGCAGCATCAGATTGCTGCACTTTCTCTTTATTCTTTTTTTCTCTTGCAGAGCTTGTTTCTCCTATCACTTCAAACTTCTGCAAGTTCTTCTCACTCTTTTTGAGTTATTGTTGAAGTTTCAGCAACTCTATCTCCATTTCTTCAATTGTTGAAGTCCTTGAGCCAAGCTTTATTGTAAGGTCTTCACATATTTTGATCTGTTCTTCAAATCTTCTCTTCAAGTCAATATGTTCAGCCCTTATTTCATCCTTTTGACTTTCAGCTTCCTCAAACTTTGCTTCAACTTGTTTTATGTGAGCCTCCAACCTTTTTATGGTTTTGCCCCTTCTGATTATCTCCTTTAAAGCTACTTCCAGCTCAGCTTCAAGATTTGGCTCTTCTTCATCAACCTCCTCTTCCTCTTTAAAGGTTGAGCTACCACCTTGTGCTGATGCCATAAAGACATGCTCATCTGATGAGTCTTTATCTTCCTCATCATCATCATCATCATCATCATCCTTACTGGATGATTCTTCCTCTTCGTTTATCTTCAAGTGCTTCATAGCTTTGAAAGCTGCCTCCTTTGATACCTTCGTTGTTGTAAAGCTTTCAGCTGACTTTATCCTCATTTCATATGCAATGAGATTGCACTGGAGATCATGTAGAGACATAGAATTGAGATCTCTACTCTCCTCTATAACTGCTACCTTTGAGGCAAACCTCTCAGGCAGAATTCTCAGAATTTTCTTCACAATCGATGAGTCCTTCTTGTTCTTCCCATGACTTCTCAGGTCGTTTATAGAGTCAATAACCCTGGTGAAGAACTCTTGAACTGTCTCATTATTCTGCATTCTAAGAGATTTATATCTCTCCTTGAACACTTAAAGCTTAGCCTCCTTCATTCTGCCATTACCTTCATAGACTTTCTGCAATCTGTCCCATATCTCCTTGGCAGATTTGCAGTCCATAACTTTAGCATACTCAGCATCTGTCAATGCTAAAATGATGACATTTGAGGCCTTCCCATTTATCTCAAATTGCCTTAACTCTTTTGGGGTTGGGTCTTCACCTTCTTCCAGAGCCACAAAACCCTCCTGTATGCATTTCACCACATTCACGCCCATGGTTGCAAATACCACTTGCATTCTTGCTCTCCACATGTGGTAGTTGGTTACATTAAAGATTGGAACCTTCTTGCTGTAAGTGGTGCTAGTGTTGGTACCGGCTTCCATTTCTCAGTATGCTGAACAAGTCAAACTTCTAGATCCCTTCAAACTAGTACACCAAGCTGTTAAGCTTCAAACTAGTGAACCTGTGCTCTAATACCAATTGAAGTTCCCGACTTCTCCCTAGGATCTACTAGTTTGTGATACTGAGAGGGGGGGTGAATCAATATCACCACAATTCGCAATTCGCAAGTAAGTGAACAACTTCAACCTCTTCTTAAAAGCAAACTCTTTCTCAGACTCGACTAAGGTAGATCTATTGCTACTTACTAATTACAATAGTCCCCAAAGTCACCTTTCAGACACCTTGCCTAATAGACAATTCGGATGTTCTTGTTTAGGTCTTCATTAGGTTATGGGTTGGCTGATACTTTAGCTGCTTTCACAACTCAATTCAAAACATAGAACGTAAAGCAAATTAAGGATACACGAGATTTATATGGTTCCATCAACATGACGTACATTCACTGTGGTAAGGACTCTCCCTTACTGAGACTATCCACTATACTTGAGAATTCCAGTAACAATGGATGTCTTAATCCTTTGCTCCTTTCACTATTGCAATTACTAAGTAAGTACAATACAAAAATTGTCACTTACTATGTCTACCCTTCTTCTAGTTTGTCTTGCCTCTGTTGAATTAAAAAGCTGCTCCACTGCCGCTTAAAAGTTCACCGCAACGCTCTCTAACCTCTCTTGAAGAAATCTGGAAATACGTTGAGTTCTTCAATGCTTCACTGAATTTCTTCTCTACGTTGTTTCACATAACCCCTGCTTTCACCGTCTCACGGTCTCACCCGTCTCTTTGTCTCACAATCTCACTGTCCATTTCTCTCTCTCTTGCTGTCCAGTCGGATTTCTCACTCTTATCGCTGGATTTCTCTCTCTTACCGCTGAATTTCTCTCTCTTCCTCCACCCGTTTCAACTCGGATCTGGTCTCACCCTAGTTCCCCATCTGGTCTCATCTTACCCGTTTCTCTCTCTTGCTGTGTCGTTTCCTCGCCGACCGTTGGTGTACCGGTGATCTGTTGTCACGCACGGGTTTCTCTCTCTTTTCTACCGATGGTCCCTTTTCAATGGTTCTCTCTTTTCCATGACGTTCTACCGTCACTCTCCTTTTCTGATTTTTGGCCGTTGTCTCTCTTTCTCTCTCTCAACGGGCTCCTGTTCTTCGTTCAACCCGACCGTTGACCTCTCCTATTTCCAACAGCCGACCTCTCCTCTTCTCCTTTTTTTTCTCCTTCGTCCGACGGCTACTTCGTTTTCTCTCTCTTCCCGTCGACGGCTTCTTTTCTCTCTCTTCCAAGTGTTTTCTCTCTCTTCGTCTGACGACTTCACTGTGCAACTACTGTTCACTCAACGGCTGCACTGTTCATGATGACTGCTTCTTTTCTATTTTGTCGTCCCCTGTTCTGTCGTTCGCTTGTCGTTAATGTGCTTTGGCCGTATGTTGTGTTTTTCTGTTTTCTCTATTTGGCCGTCCACACACTTTTGTGTTTTGCCGTGTATTCAATTGTATTGACCTTACCCTAGTTTTATCTTCCAAGGTCTTTATATACTCTCTTCCATAAAACCCTAATAGGGCTTACATGGTAGATTTACATTCTTGCCCTTACACTACGGATTTACTTTCATGCCCTTCCATGTGGCTTTACTTTCTTGCACACTTAAACCTAGTTGACAACAATTACAACCCATACAAGGCTGTGGGAACAACAACTCTTAAAATGACTTTTTACTTGTTTTCCTATTTGACAAGCATTGCAAAGTTTGTCTTTCTTAATTTTTTGCTTAGGTAACCCTTACATAAGATTGAGGTTATTTACCTTGGATAGCAATTTCATACTTACATGTCCCAAATGTCTATACCATATCCATAACTCTTCATTTATAGAAGCTAAGCACTTAACAGTTTGGTTAGTAAGGGAATGAAGATTAATAGCATAAATATTATAATATCTATTTATAATTGAACAAAGTTTCATTTGATTTAAAATGAAAAATAACACATATATTAGACTCAAAAGAAACTTTGTAACCACTATCACAAAGTTGACTAATGCTAAGTAAATTAAATTTAAGACCATAAACTAAGGAGACATTATTAATAGTAGGAGAACCTCCCTTACCAATCTTTCCAATGCTTATTACCTTACCTTTAACATTGTTACCAAATGTTACATTTTCTCCATAAATGATTTTGAGAGAAAGAAAGATTTTTGCATTGCGAAGCATTCGCTATTTAAGTATCATTTGTTTTTCTTCATACAATTTTTCACATGTACCTATATAAATTTTATCTAATTTTAAGTACCCAAATTTGTTTCAGTCCTTTTGAGTGAGTTATGGAACATTTTGCATTACTATAAAAACTTCTAATGCCATGAATGCTTTTTCTAATGTTACATGCATGAATCATATGTTCAAAATCACCGCAATAATGACATCTAATATGATATTTCTTATGTAAAAATGAATGTGATGCTTTAATAAAATTGTGCCCATGAGGTTATGAGGCATTAAAAAAGGTATTGGTTATACCATTATGTGTGAAATGGTTATGACAAAATGATTTTCTAGTTAAACTATGAGGTGCTCTAAGTTGTTGTGATGCATATCCATACATAAATGCATGATTTTTACTTCTTGATGATGAGGATGCATATAATTTTGTGTGAACAAGTGTAACTTAAATTTTATGTGAATGACATAAGTGATTAAAGTCCAATCCAGATTTATCATTGATTAGTTTTTAAGAACAAAGTAATGAGTCAAGTTTTTCTTTTCCTTTGACAAACTTTAAAAGGAAATTTTGAAAGTTTTCATTTTCTTTCTTTAAATGAAAATTTTCCTCCTTAAAGCAATATCATGTGCCTTTTGCAAATACTTATTTTCTTGTATAAGTGATTCATTTTTATTTTTTAAGATCTCATTTTCATGTTCTATTACTTTAAAGCGAGCATTGAGATTACTAAATTTGGTTGCTTGTTTGAACATTTCCTTGTTCATACATTTAAGCATGCTAATCATCTCAATATCATCACGAGTCATAGTCAGAATTTACCTTGTTGTCTTTTCCCATAAAGCACACGTAGTTTGCTTCATTATTGAAGGATTCGTCATCTGAATCACTAAAGTCATCCTAAGTGGCCTTGTATGTTTTCTTAGTTGGCCTTTTACCTTTCTTCTTACTAGGACAATTTGTTGCAATGTGTTAGGGTTTGTTGCACTTATAACAAATAATTTCCTTTTTTATTGTGCATCATTTTTAATAGATCATTTGAACGACTTTCTACTAGGTCGTTTTCTCCTTTTAAAAATTTAGCAAATTCTTGTGCAAGAATTATAAACTCTTTTTGATCATGTTCACTGAATGAACTATCATCCTTATCGTCTTCTAGACATCTTTGGCTATTCTTTTAGTTAAGGTTGAGGCCTTAAATGTTAAGTCTTTCTTTTTTTCCATGACTTTTATTTTGAATGTCATTTTATATGTGAGTAGTAAACCCACCAGCTTATTAAGTGGCAAAATTTTTAGGTCCTTCGATTTTAAAACTGCAATCACCTTTAGGCTCTATGATTCTGCACTAACCTAAGTAACTTTTTTATGAGTTCTACATTATCAAGGTTCTTTCCAAAATTTCTCAATAGTTAACAATGTTAGTAAACCTTGAATACATTTCAATAATATTTTCATCATTACTCATTTCAAATAATTCATACTCACATATAGAAATATCAATCTTAGTGTCCTTGACTTAGGTGGTTTCTTTATGTGTTAACACATGATTGTCCTATATCTCTTTAGCTAATTAACAAAAAGAGATATAGTTATATTCGTTTAAGGTTATGACACAATAAAGGAAGTATTTGGTTTTGGAGTTAAGATTTTGGATTTTGAAATCTTCTGAAGTATTTGGTATTGATTGTCTTTAACCAGATTCAAACTCGAAGCCTTCCTCTTTCAGCCAGAAGACTAAATATGTTCTCTCATGTGCCTTCGAATGCTTAACACCGCATCTTTCTATCAAATTCTTTATATACCAACAAAGAAGAAGTTTTGCAAGCTTGGCTATTCTTTTTCTCGATTCCCCAACATCATCTCCAATTCTAACCCAAGTTTTCGCCAACATCTCCTTTCATCAATACACTTCCACGTGTTAGTGTCACCAATTGACATATTTACATGTTTGAGTTGGAAAACAGTATCTTTGTGAAAAACAAGGATATGGTTATGTACATGTCCTTAAAACTCATATTATGGAAATCGAGTCTATTGATACTGTACTTTTTTTCATCATTACACCCAATTACTTACCTAGTGGTCATTCAGTCATTTTCATTATTTAGGCTCAATTTCTTTTTTCTAAATTGAATAAACAACATATTGCTAACTGAATGTAAAATAAATTTCAATTGAATTAATTAAAATGGTTAGCGAAAAATAAAATGCTATAATATATAACCAAAAAAATATAATATTTAACACATACAATATACTATAATAAAATATTTTTATGAACAATAAAAGTCCATAAAAAATATAAAAACAAATTTTTTTGTCAATTTGATTTTGTAGATCCAAAACCCAATAGAAACAAAAAGAAAAAAATAAAGAAAAGAAAAATAAAAAAAAGTTAAACTGAATTTTAAACTAATTTCTAAATTAACTGAACCATATTAAACAAATTAATTTAATTTGTGAAATATTATAATGGAAAAGCATGCTAAATATGTTAGGTATAACGTTTTTTAGCAAATACAGCCTTAAATGAGATAAAAAAATAGATAAATATTAAACTAATAATGTCTCTTGATCTTTCCTTAAAAGAATATCAGCTTTAAAATAAATATTAAAAGTAACCATAATTTGTTAATTATTTTTAAGATTTTAGATAAAAATGTAGATAATGTATAATAAGCTAAAATATCAATCAATCAAGTATTTCTCCTTATCAAAAGATCAATCAAAAATGAAAAAAAAAGGAGTAAATTTTATTATTACATGTTAATCACAAATAAATTAATAATCAAAACCTTAATTTATAATATTACTGTATTCAATTGTAGGCATCAATTTTAAAGGGAAAAATATTACTTGCACGAAAAAATTAATATGTGAGATTGTGTAATTTGATTGACTAAAAGCAAAAAATAAATAAATAAATAATTCAAGCTAAATATATTTGATCTTATAGTGTGAAAAAAATAATTAGATGTCACGAGAGCATACTAAGAAAATACTAATATTAAACAAATATCGAAAAATAAGCTTTTTTGGGCTAAAAAAATTACTCATAGTTACACTTTCTCTCAACACTAAAATAATATGAAATTTATAATTGTGATTCAAAACAAAAAGAAAAGAACGAATGTTGTTATAAAGTATTTTCATAAAATAAAAAATTTATAAAAAAAGAAAATAGTAAATTAAAAAGAGCTCCAAAAATTAATTGGATGTTGTTTGCCACTTCACCATGTGTTTTCCTTTTAAAAAAAATAAAAAAGAGAATTTGTTTCTAATTTTTTAAAAAAGAGATTATAATAAAAAAAGAAATTCAGGAACAACTTTTTTTATAATAGGTAAATTTTTAGAATTGTTTTATTTATTTTCTCTTTTTCTTAAGAAAAGAAAAAGATAGAGAAAAATTTTTGTTCATATAAAGGGAGATTTGTGAATAGTTATGTTCCCTTGAATTATTTCTTTTTAAAAAAATTAAAAGAGAAATTTGGGATTTATCTTTTTTTTATTTCATTTTTTCCTCTTACTTATTTTTAATTTGCAATTAGGAAAATGTCATTATATAAGTAAAAGTTGATAACTTGACCAACAGAAATAAGATTTTTTTTAGTTTATTAATATAGATATAATAAAATTTAAGAAAAAGAAAAACAAATTTCCATGTTAAATGTTAAGTAAATCGAGAATCTAAAATGAATTTGCATATACATTAAATAAGGATAAAAAATCGGAGGACATTATGCAATAACACTCCCTATTAACTCCTTGTTGGGGAAGAGGGGGGCCTTCAGATCAATTTTATCGTGCAACTCTGAAAGAGAGGAAATGGAAGAAGGAAAAGTTAGATTCATATTGGTTGTTTGTGTGCTGTTGGGGCTACTTTCAGCGCAATCCAAAGCTTCGACGATTGACTCTTTCGGGAAATGCTACAGAATTTGCTTCAGAGACTGTTTCCTCCAGGAGGGTAGAGTAATTGAGTACTGTACCATCAAATGCATGAAAGATTGCCTCTCTCCATCTGCTCGTTTGGATACCAGCGGAGAAGAAACCCAACAAGAATTCTGCAAGTTTGGCTGCGCATTTTCTATGTGCACCAACATCAGCTCCATATCTAACCCAGGTTTTCCTCCAACATCTCTTTTCAAATATAGACTCTGTCTGTTCCTGAGATACTACAATTTGAGTCCCTTCATTAATATCATGATTGTGTCCACTTGACTAGACCATATTAAAAGCAATATTTCTAGTTTAATAAAATATTCTTTAAAACAATTAGAATCCATAAAACATTTAAAAACTTTCTAGCAAATCTAAAACTAATTAGAACAAAAAATAAAGAAGGTAGAAAATTTTAAGAAAGTTATTTGAACGAAACCAATTTCTTCTTTTGTTTTTTTTCTCCTTTTTTGTATTGTAATGGGGGAAGGAATTTTACCTATTAATAAAATCTAGAGTTTAAACTTTAGATCTTCCACCAAGTTATAAATTCAGTAACCATTAAGATATACCTAGTGGTTAATTGAACTAATTCTAAAAATCGAGTTAGATTGGTTCGTTTTTGGGTCAAAATCGTGTCTGACTATAAGCCTAATTTCTTTGCATCTCTTTCTACAAATAATATTCAAGGTTTTTTCTTTTGTACTCACCAGATGGGGAGAAATTCTTGTTCGGCCGATGCACCAACAAGAATCACTTATCATGAAGAACTAAGAATCATTCCCCCCAAAGAGGAGTTCGTAATTAAACATTTTTATTTTACTTAAGAATTGTGTACATATGAATAAAAGGGGCAAGTCCTAAATGTTTGTCTTTGGTGCAACAATATGAGAAATCAAATGTTCACAAGTTCGCCGGTTACAGCCAACCTGTTGACTTGAATAGGTTGGACATTTGTTACAAGTACCAATGATCTTGTTTGCTTTTTTGATAAATAAACCAAAGAATGCCCTAGAATAATTTGTGACAGAATTTAGGGAATCATCTCTATCATAATGACAAAAGGTTTAGAAACTGTAAAAGCCCAAATGATTTTGATATCATTATTAATGGATTATTTCAAATTATACTACACCGATAACATAATTTTATTAACCTCATAAGTTATACAATTAACTGAAAAGCATACAAATAACATACAAATCAACCATTGAAGTTGATAGGTTTAATTTTCCTGCGCAGAAATTAAAAATTCTTAGGATATAGTCATTTTGTTCAAAATTGGGAATCTGAATTGTTAGGAGTTTGTTTTTCTTAAATCTTTACACCTAAGTACCACGTTATGG
>JAGSHU010000062.1:0-29474 GCA_021533255.1 Ceriops tagal | reverse complement strand
AAAAACGTCACCAACCCAAAAGCCAGCAAACCCTTGACACTTCTCTCCATCTGGAATCGGATATGAGCAATGTTGTTGATTGGTCAAGAAGAAGCACTAGACTAGGGTTTTATATTGGTTATGGTTTAGAATGTGCTTATGCACTCTATTTATAGCAGCAAGTCCTTGGCTACATTGAGAAATACGTGCAATGGTTTTGTAAGCGTTATCAATGAGATTACCACGTAATAACAACGATACCCATTTAAAGGATTTGGCATTAATTAAAAAAACAAAAAACGAACAAACAAACAGAAGAAAAGGAACAAAAGAAAAAAACAAAAAAAGAAAAGAAATGAAAATCCCATGTTATTAGAACCTGTATCTGATTATCAAACGCAGGATAATTGTTATAACAAATACATGTATTAGGTGTCAATGATGGAAACAATATATTTTTTGTTAAATTACAATAATTATCATAATATTCTAACAATTTTGTGGGGAGGGGGCTTTCCATCCTGGTGCTATTTTGAAAGATGTGCAAGATAATGATAAAAATCATATCATGAACGCACAAAGATATATTGGGGAACAAGGAGGATTTGACCATAAAGTTTCACATAATTTGCATAATGCTTTTCTATTGAACATTAAGAATCTGAATTAAACCCTGTTTCATATTAAAATAAATCTGAATTTTTCAGTGTCAAAAATGTCTTGCCGATGAGTTAAAACAGCATGTCGAAAGCTGGCCAAGGTTCTCATGTTCCCTATTTTCTCTTCTTTTTACCTTTTTTTTTTTTTTATCACATGAAAGTTTACGTAGCATTTGATTAATTTCAGAGAATTTTCATGTTTTAAAAAAAAATTATTTTTTAACGTATTTTACAATCTAATTAATACATTTTACGAGTAGATCTATTTTTTTTATGACAATCATTATAATTAATAATAATATTATAAATATTTATCAAACAATCACAATAATGACACGTAAATCCAAAATTTCATGTAATAATTAGCCCGTTATAGACCAGCTGACTACTTTTTTGCATGAGAAAAATAATTAGCACCACCGTAATGGGATTTAATGTAATGAAAGCAAATGTCCACCTCCCCCACCAAAAAAAAAAAAAAAGAGCAAAAGGCCACAGCTTTTTTTCTCTAACTATTTTCTCTATTTTCTCTAACTAATGTTTCTATTCGCTTCTTCCGCATCATACTTGAAGATAGGATCATTATATTTGGAAGACCAAAGGGCATTTAACTTAATAAATTATTTGTTATTGGTAACGAGGATCCATAGCATCATGTTTTGGTTAAGCTAAGCTATTGAGTCTTGAGTCTTGAGTCTTGGACAAAATAGTGAGCAATTGACCATGGAAAAACCAGACTCCAGAACCCCAAAAGGCCTAATTTAATCTTTATCAATAACTTATTAATTTTTAGAGAAAAGACAGGCCAACCAAAAAACAAAAAAAAAAAAAGGGGAAATTCTATTTCCACACCTACCAACCAAAATGCCATTCTCAAATATCGACGGCTGTCGACCCCAAGCTTGACGTTGTGTCGTATCGGCGAATTCTCCACGAATACACTGGAGGGCGTTTTCGTCATTTCTGCTTGCATCAAACCCCTATAATTAATTAGATGACTTCCTCTGCCCTGGTTTCTTGCATAACACATCTGTTCTGTTTGGTCGCCGAAGGAAGCAACGTCTCTCTCTCTCCCTCCCTCTCTCTCTCTCTCAAGGTATTTTATTTTATTGTTTTTAGTTTTTCTCGATTATTTTTTTTTAATCTTTGAGTTATTTTGTTATTAGATGGAAGATTGTCTGATGATTTCGATTTTTGATTTTTCGTTTTTCGATCTGCTCGATTGTTTCGACAAAAAAGAAATCGAATTGGTTGAATCAATTTTCTGGGGTTTCCTTTTCTTTTCTTTCGATCGTTGAGATGTATTCATTAATTAAAAAAAAGGGGATCTGCATAGATCGTTGTGAGAATTGGAATTGGATCGATTTAGGGGAATGATTTGCTCTATGTGAAGCGTTTATGAATGATAATCTCTGTGTGTGTGTGTGTGTTCGGAGATAAGGTTATCATTGTCCAAGATAAGGTTATCTTGTTTGTGTTTTTTTTTTTTCGGTTTTGTTTGTTCGGATTGTGTTGCGGATGCTGAAAATTTAATGTTTATTTTGCTTTAACAGATGCAGATCTTTGTGAAAACTCTCACTGGCAAGACAATCACCCTCGAGGTTGAAAGCTCAGATACCATTGACAATGTCAAGGCCAAGATCCAGGATAAGGAAGGAATCCCGCCTGACCAGCAGAGGCTGATCTTTGCTGGAAAGCAACTTGAGGATGGCCGTACCCTGGCTGATTATAACATTCAAAAGGAATCCACCTTGCACTTGGTGCTTCGTCTCCGTGGTGGGATGCAGATTTTTGTGAAGACCCTCACCGGCAAGACAATTACTTTGGAAGTTGAGAGCTCTGACACCATTGATAATGTTAAGGCCAAGATCCAGGACAAGGAGGGCATCCCTCCTGACCAGCAGAGGTTGATCTTTGCCGGAAAGCAGCTTGAAGATGGCCGTACCCTTGCTGACTACAATATTCAGAAGGAGTCGACCCTTCATTTGGTGCTTCGTCTTCGTGGTGGGATGCAGATATTTGTGAAGACCCTCACTGGAAAGACAATAACCTTGGAAGTTGAAAGTTCTGACACTATTGATAATGTCAAAGCCAAGATTCAGGACAAGGAGGGCATCCCACCGGACCAGCAGAGGCTTATTTTTGCAGGAAAACAACTCGAGGATGGTCGCACCCTTGCAGACTACAATATCCAAAAGGAATCTACCCTTCACTTAGTGCTTCGTCTTCGTGGTGGAATGCAGATATTTGTTAAGACACTCACTGGAAAGACAATCACCTTGGAAGTTGAAAGTTCTGACACTATTGACAATGTCAAGGCAAAGATCCAAGACAAGGAGGGTATTCCACCGGATCAGCAGAGGCTGATTTTTGCTGGAAAGCAACTTGAGGATGGCCGCACCCTTGCAGATTACAACATTCAAAAGGAGTCCACTCTTCATTTAGTCCTTCGTCTCCGTGGGGGCATGCAAATTTTTGTCAAGACACTTACTGGGAAGACAATCACCTTGGAAGTTGAAAGCTCTGATACCATTGACAATGTCAAGGCCAAGATCCAGGACAAGGAGGGCATCCCACCAGATCAGCAAAGGCTGATCTTTGCTGGAAAGCAGCTGGAGGATGGACGCACCCTTGCAGACTACAACATCCAAAAGGAATCTACCCTTCATTTGGTGCTTCGCCTTCGCGGTGGGATGCAAGTATCTGTGAAGACCCTCACTGGAAAGGCTACGGAGAGTTCAGATACAATTGACAATGGAAAGTCAAAAATTCAAAACAAGGAAGGTATCCTACCAGATCAACAGAGGCTCATCTTTGCTGGGAAGCAGCTTGAGGATGGGAGGACCCTGGCTGATTATAACATCCAGGAGTCCGACTTTCACCTTGTTGTACGCCTTCGTGGTCGTTCGTAGGTTGCAGGACTGTTTGCTTTCTGTTTCCTGTTGTGTTTCATGTGATGGCCAATGTTGATGGTCTTGAATAAGTTCTAAGAGCTTTTATGGTCTTGCTGTTGTGGTTTGTGGCTTCTCCTTCTATGTGTTTGAGACCTTGGACAAAGGTCCTTTTGCTTAATTGGCCTTCTATTGGGTCATTTGTGATTTATGTTAATAAATGCAGTTTATTTCAATTATGTGCTTGTTAGGATGTGATGATCAACTTCAAGATGATGTCACAATTGGGGAAGAATAAGGTGACAAATTATATATGGACGGAAAGATAGCTCTTCCAAATACTTGCTTTTTGGGTGGTAATAGGCTGTGCCGATGTGATGCGTTAGGAACACATGTTTTATGAAGTACGTTGCTGTCCGGTGATGTTACTGATGTGTTTCCTTTTGGTTGCAATATATCTTATCATGAAAGATGGTTGCCTTGTACAATGGTCCTAAAAATGGAAGAGTTATGCGGCGTTTGTGGCTTTGCCTTCTCTCGTTTATATTTCAATCCGATGAGTGGAACAGCAGCTGTGTTGAGAGGCTGTTTTCTCTAGTTAAATGAGTATCAGGCAAAAAGGAAATGATCTTCATATTTTTCGTATGGCTTTTACGGCCCGTCATGTGTAATTCTTTGGTGACCTTGGATCCAAAGCAGAATCATTTTGTGCCACTAGGGAGGAGCCTTAACAGTTGCTGGGTTCAATTGGTTTTCATTTGCTATTAATCTTTGCTTTCATGACTTTTGGTATTGTCCCACAACACGGGCAACGGTTTTGGGGGATTTGTGTTAACTTGCAGGAATCAACAATTCGGTATATTTAGACCCATTCTTAGTATTACCACAGACATTTACACAAACCATAGACAAGGAAACTATGAAAGAAACTGATGAGAAAGCAATTGTCTCTCACTTCTCAGAATGTACTATCATCCAACTAATGTAACTTTAGCTTCTTAGATACAGATTGGACAACAAATTGTTGTCTTGCAACGTTTTAGCTTGCAGTCTTCGGATGGCATAAACCTGCACCACATTGCAGTCTCAGGATGCCATAAAGCTGCACCACATCTTGCAACAGAAAATGTTCAGCTATAATACCATGATGATGAATATGAACTTTTTGAAAATCTACTGCTCTATTTGGATTGGTAACTGTGACATCATCTTCTATGCAGACAAATTCTTGTCTTCAGAGTGCATTCCCTCACATTGCTAGGCTCTTAGCTAAAGCCTAAGGTCAGGCACAGCGACTGAACCCTTTGGTAATTTCCTTTTTGCTGCGAAGAGATGGATCAGATCTTGAATTCCTGTGAATGCCACAAAGAATTCTGCTGCATCAACAGGGATTAACACCTTCTTAACTGCCAACTCCAATGCCTTAAATGTGATAAACATTCATAAAAATTTTCTGCAGTCAGTAGTACTAACATTTTTTCCTGATTAAAATTAAAAAAAAAAAAAAACATTTTTGTATGTAATCGAGTGATGCAAGAGAAGAGAAAAACAGAAGAAAAGGAAAAAGGAAAATAAAATAAAAAGGACATGACAAAAATCACACTAAATTAGATGCTGTCACACATTTTGTTCTAGAGTAGTGAAATAAAAACTTTAAACTGTCAAAATAACCCGATATATTTCATATAGGATTTCAATCATATGCAAAAAGGGAGAAAAAAGAAATGTGGACCTGAGTTGATTGGCCTTAACGATGACACTTCCAATCTTCTTGAACTTGCCCTGAATGCAACTCAATGTAGCAGCACCTGATAGATTATGATTGACGGGAGCAAAGGGAAGTTGAAAGACACATGTGGCCTGAAGCTCAGCCATTTCTCCATCAATTATAGCCTCTTCAATGCGTATTTCATGTACAAGCTGAGAAAGGAGCTTATCAATCTCTTTGGAGTTAGATCGACATGCTGACAAGGAGGATGAGAAGGAGCAGGCCAAGCCACGGAGGAGTTCCAGAATAGCAGAGGGCCGCCAATCCCCAAGCCATGCCAGGGCTGTAGCTCAGCTGGTGGGCCCATTTAGGCATGAGGAGCTGGGCAGCATCCTTCAACCTGGTTGGGACCATGGCATGGCTGTAGTGGGCATGGTACCTGTTCAGTTGCATCTCAATTAGCTCCTCAAAATTCCATTTGAACTTCAGTTGCTTCTCTAGTCTTGCTACTCTAGTCTTCTGTGCCTGTCTCCACAAGCCATACTTCCTCCATGATAGCTCTTTGCCTAATAACCATATTATTTGTCAGCTCGAGAGGAGACTTACAGAAAAATTCTGCACACGGACCGGCATAGATAACTCTATATGTGTATTAGAACATGTGCGTTTATCAAATGCAAGAGCATCTAATACAATAATATACTACCACAAACAATTTTTCAGTAGAGAATCTGGAGATATTTTGCTGTATCATTATGGGGATGGTTAACACTTCTTACAAAGGACTGGACTATGATTTTCAACTTGCAGGTTTAAGGTTTAAGGTTTAATTGCAATTGAAACCAGGTGGGGATGTCATAATCTCTTTTGTGGGACCAAAGGTCAGTAGGCCTGCCAGAAGACCCAAAAAGAATTAACAAGATTTCAACAGATGTTTTCTTTAACTAACTTGGCTCAAAGGAATAACCATGCGGTATAACCATTTTTGTTTTGCCTTCGTTTCGGCGAAGAAGAAACTTGTTCTTATGTGTACTGGCATAATTAGGGAAGCGCCAACTTTTTTAGGCACATCTTCATTTCATGAGAAGTCGAACTGCATAAAGCTTTCACCTGTTGGGTTCAATTAGAAGTCATGGAGGACCAAATTTCATTTCACTGAAGACGCTTCCTCTCCATCGTCACCAATCAGTGCATTCATATCAATATGCTGGTTAAGGGCATAGCTCAACTGCATCATTTTGCAATCCTATAACAGAAATTGATTCCAATTTTCACACAGGGTCCAATATAACATCAGATTTCATGGATCTCAGGAGACCATTATTACTGATTTCATATCATCCCAAGTGAACAATAAAGAACTCAAAACAATGACTAATATTGGACGTTAAATCAGATGAGAACACCAATTACATTCAATGCTAATATTCTATTCCACAAATGGAATCAAATCAAGGGTTTTTTACCTTTTCTGCTTTGCTGCCGAGTGTGGCAAGTCATGCACTGTGCATTATCCTCCTCCATATCTTCAACATCATAATCATCAACTACCCAATTTTTAATGCCTTTCCTCTTCATTCCTCCAACTTCTGGTTGGTTCCCACAGTTATCCTCTTCAAAGAAATTCCTGGAAGAAAAGGAGATTTGAAACTGTTGTTCTGTTATCCCAAAATTTTCGTTTTTCTTTTGCTTTCTTGGCAAACAAACAGGCCAATTCTTCGATGCAAATGCATAAATTTTGACATCAAGTAAAAGAATGCAATAACTCGGGACCCCAACAGTTAACTCGAATGATTCAACACTTAAGAATCAAAAAGGAAGAAACTTTCCTTTCCACAATTTTCTCAGCAACCAAACAAGAGTAAATTCAATGTTTCCAACTTACAGTTCTTTCCATTGTGATCCTAACAAGAAAAATAAGAAACCACTATAACTGCTTTTACAGTTTCTAAGATCCCATTTCTTTTGCACAATCCATAACGAAAAGATGATAATCCTTTTTCTCAATAAACCGAATCCTAATTTCCTTTCCATTGTTTTCCAGGCATCCAAACAAAGTCACTGACTTCACACTGGACTTTCCAGCGAGAAAGCAAAAGAAAACGAAACATGGGTTCTCTCCGAACAATCAATCCTTATCTCTTTTATTTCTACAAAACCTTATTTTTCAACCCTCAATTCTCAATCCCTATTTCAAATTCTTTATTTCAAAACCCTAATTTCTCAACATCTTGTATCAGAGCGGCCTTCTTAGGAATTCTATTTCTATTCCATAAAAAAAAGGAAAGTGTTTATACCCCTTACCCAACAGTAAAAGAAAAATTTAGGTATCACCAATTTGCGATCTTACAGTATGTCTTCACATAACTCTTCTGATTCTGATACCAAAATATCTTTCTATTACACAGTGGGAGTAAGGAGATAATACTTCCGGATTTGCTAACAAACAAAAATAACCTGTGGAGTCCTATGCAAGCACTAATCGTAACTATACCCAACCGCACACAAGGGTGGAATTTCCCCGCTGGAACAAGAGTGATTCTGCAAGTTGGATCTCTTAAATTGAAAAATATTTTCGCTTCCATCGTGCACTAGAGCTCTTTAAAGTTGAAATTGCTTCTATTCAATTAGAAGGTAATGCAATCCAATGGTATGATTAGTTCGAAACATGTGGTGAATTTTCAACGTGGGCTGAATTCACTAAAGGCTTTCTTGTGTGATTTGGGCCCTCAGAATATCACAATGATGACAGAGAGCTTGTAAAAATTTGTCAAACATCCACCGTCCTTGAATATCATAGTCGATTCGAGCAACTTGCTAATCGAGTTAAAGATTGGTCCGAAAGGCAATTAGTGGGAACATTCATTGAAGGGCTTACTGTTGACATCCGATGAAAAGTCAAGGCTCACCAACCACGAACAATGGTAGCCGCTATCTCCTTTGCTTGACTGTAGAAGGAGAAGTTAGGTGCTGAAATTGTCGACATTTGCTAAAGTGGCCAACAAACCTATCGAGGGTAACACCAACTCACCCTCTTTTACTTGTCCTTCTAACACTAGACGCTTAACCCAAGAACAATTAAAAGAGCAGATGGAAAACGGGTTGTGTTGGCATTGTGATGAGAAGTGGCAAAAGGAGCACCGTTGTAAGCAAGGGAAGCTTTTAATGATTAAGCCAGCTGAGGAGACTGAAGAAATAAGTGATGACCATACGGGCCCATATGGTGATGACACCTTTGTTGAATACGTAGATGAGCCTGCAGTGCATGCTTTAGCTGGGTATTCGAACCCACAAACTATGAAGATTGATGGATTCCTCAAGGGACGGCCAGGATTGGTACTAGTTGACTCGGGTAGTACCAATAACTTTATGGATAAGAAGATTGCCAAAAGGATTGCTTTTTCAATCGAGGATTGTGACAAGTTTGCTGTGAAGGTTGCAGACGGGAGACATTTGACATGTCAAGGGAAGTGCATAAAAGTAAAACTCGTGTTACAAGGTCAGATTGATTATGTTGATCTCTTCTTACTACCCTTAGAAGATTATGAAATTGTCCTTGGCATTAATTGGTTGCAGACCTTGGGAGATATTACTTGGAATTTCTCTAGGTTAAGAATGAAGTTTCTATTAAATGGACATTCAATGGAATTACACGGAAGATGCGGGAGTAAAATTACCACTGTTAGTAATTATCGAATGGAGAAGATACTACAGAAGGCAGGACAAGGGTTCCTAGTGCAGTTGATAGGTGCAGAGCTGGCCAAATCACATTCTATACAAGGGAAGGAGGTTACGACACTATTGATTGAATTCTCTAATTTGTTTGCTCAGCCCACAAGTCTACCCCCACAAAGGACACACAATCATCGTATTCCGTTATTATCCAAGAATACACCTGTTAATGTTCAACCCTACTGTTATCCACACTTTTAAAAAGGAGAAATTGAGAAAATTGTTAAGGAGATGTTAGAAGCTGGCATCATCAGACCAAGTGTTAGCTCATACTCATCTCCTGTCCTTTTAGTAAAAAAGAAGGACAGTTCTTGGAGGATGTGCGTGGACTATCGGGCACTCAACCACATCACTGTGAAGGATAAATATCCTATTCCCATGGTCGACGAACTACTAAACGAATTGGAAGGTGCTCAATTATTCACTAAACTGGATTTAAGGTCGGGATATCACCAAATCCAGGTCCCTAAGGAGGATATTCAAAAAACAGCTTTCAGGACACATGATGGCCATTACGAGTTCCTGGTTATATGTCCTTTGGGCTTACCAATACACCTTCAACATATCAGAGTTTAATGAATTATATGTTTCGACCATATTTACGTAAGTTTGTCTTGATATTTTTTGATGATATTTTCATGTATAGTTATTCCCTTGAAGCACATTTGTCACATTTGCGGACTGTATTCACTACCCTTCATAAGAACCTTCTATTTGTTAAGAAGACAAAATGTAACTTTGCTAGTCAAACAGTAGAGTATTTTGGTTATGTTGTCTCCAAAGAAGGTGTGGCGGTTGACCCTTCCAAATTCAAGCAATACTGGATTGGCCAATTCCAAAGATGATCAAGGCACTATGAGGGTTTTTGGGATTGACTGGTTATTATCTCAAGTTTGTTTATGACTATGGAAAGATCAGCGCTAAATTGACAACTCTTTTGAAGAATGATTCATTTAACTAGAACAACAAAGCAGAGGAGGTGAGTTCTCGACTCAAGCGAGTCGTGACCACCACCCCAGTTCTTGCCTTACTAGACTTTAGTAAGGTATTTATTATTGAATCTGATGCTTCTGGAATTAGAATTGGTGCAGTATTAATGCATATAGGTCGCCCTATTGCCTTCACCAGTAAGGCATTATCACCAAAACATCTCAGTATGTCTGTTTATGATAAGGAGATGTTAGCTATTGTTTATACAATTTCGAAATGGCATCCGTATCTCATTAGGAGACATTTTCAAATTCGGATCGACCATAAAAGTCTAAAATATTTATTAGAGTAGCGAATCTCTTCTGTGAAACAACAAAAATGGATTTTTAAATTGTTGGGATATGATTAGGAGATCATTTATAAAAAGGGGAGCGAGAATTTGGTAGTCAAGGCATTATCTCGTATTCCGGAGCAGGCTAAAGTGGTAGTACTCTCTATCCCTACCTGCACTACAATTGTGCAAATTAAAAAGGAGTGGTGGGAGGATCGTGAAACTTGAGAGATTATTGAGAAGTTACAAACAAGTCTTAATTCTATTGCTCATTACACTTGGGATTCTCAAGATTTACGCTATAAAGGGATATTGGTACTTGTTCTTCATTGTCACTATAAGGACACAATCATGCAAGAATATCATGCATCCCTTACTGCCTTCTTCGTACCTACAAGTGTGTTGGTAAGGAGTTTTATTAGAAATGTATAAAGAAGGAAATCAGAAGGTTTGTAGGTGAATGTGATGTATGCCAATGTCACAAGAGTAAATCTGTGGCATCTCCAGGACTTCTTCAACCTTTACCTATCCCAAAAGAAGTTTGGTTAGACATCTTTATGGATTTTATTGAGGAACTCTCATTGTCCCAAGGTAAATCCATTATTTTTGTTGTTGTCAATCACTTGATCAAATATGCTCATTTTTATGCAATTAGTCACCCTTATACTGTTGCTAGTATTGCTTGAGTTTTTGTTGACAATATTGTAAGACTCCAAAGTGTTCCTAAATCGATTGTTAGTGACCGAAATAAGGTCTTCACCAGTAATTTTTACAAAAAACTATTCTGCTTGCAAGGGACGCAGCTGAATATGAGCACTACTTATCACCCACAGACAAATGGACAAACTGAGGTAGTTAACCGATGCTTAGAAAACTACCTTCGTTGCTTTGCAAGTGACAAGCCAATGAATTGGGTAAAATGGCTTCCTTGGGCCGAATGGTGGTATAATACCCCTTATCATTCCTCTATAAAGATGTCCTTATTTCAAGCAGTTTATAGGCGAGTTCCACCTATTCTTACAAGGTCTACAGTTGGATCATTTCACATGGATCAAGTCGATAAGGATATATGAGACAGAAACAGATTGCTCCAACTCCTGAAAGACAACCTTATTGCAACCCAAGTCTGTATGAAACAACACGTGGATATGCATCGTACGAAGCGAAAGTTTTTAATGGGAGATTGGATCTATCTTAGACTTTAACCATATCAACAATTATCCGTCACTATCCGCTCTTCAATGAAATTATCTTCTCGTTTCTTTGGGTCATACCAAATTCTGGAGCGCATTGGTTTTATTGCCTACCGTCTTAACTTACCAACAGGATCAAAAATACATCTTGTCTTCCATGACTCTTGCTTGAAAAAGAAGGTAGGGGACGATGTGATGACACAAAGCCAATTGCTTGACATTACTTCCACAGGAGAGGTCAACCTTTAGCCGCAAGCCATCCTAAACAAACCTATTGTTTAACATAGAAATCGAATTGTTGTTCAAATCCTAGTTCAATGGATTAACCTCCCTGTTGAGGATGCTACCTGGAAGTTCTATCATTCTTTTGCAAATTGATTTTCAGACATTTTTGCCAGTTAGCCTTGAGGACAAGGTTATTTTTTAAGGACAGAAGAATGATGCGATCCCCATGATTTTTGCTGATGTGATCCCATGATTTGTACCTGCTATAATTCTCCTTTATTATCTAGTAATTGTTTTTTATTATTTCTGAATTAATAGGTGGAATTATATCCTTAATGGTGGTCTATTTTTATTATTTCTGAATTAATAGATGAGATTATATAGTAGTCTGTCAAGTTTATATAATTGTAATACCTTACGGTTTTTGGATTCAACTAAATAATAATATTATCAAAACATTTAACTTATTGGAGGTCGATCCCCTCGACGTGATCATTGGATGTTGATCTCTTCGAAGTGATCAATCCTATCTTTTTTATTTCTACAAAACCTTATTTTCAACCCCCAATTCTCAATCCCTATTTCAAATTCCTTATTCCAAAACCCTACATTCTCAACAGATAGACAACAAAAAATAAGAAGAAGAAGAAGGTGACGGATCTTACGAGACAGAACGTGATGGCGTCATCTCCCCTTTGCTTTCTTCTACAACACCTTCTTGCGTTAATGGCTGCTTTCTTGGACTTCCTTTCTCTCATCTTTCTAACGTTTTCCTTTTCCCCCTCCCCTGTTTTTTTTTTATAATATTATTTCATCTATTTTTCAATATATTTGAAAACTGGAAATAATTCGGTAATTGGGTGAGAGTTTATAGTCAAATGACCCCAAATTTTAGCAATTTATAAATATTATAAACAAGAGAAAATATAGACATATTTACTCATAAAGTATTGAAATAATATATATTAATGAATATTTATTTTACTGGTAATTAACCAAAAATGCTATATGTACGAGGTGTATAATGTTATGTCCAGACAATTATTATTATTTTTGTTCGCCAAAGTATTCTTTGGTATCATTGTATGGTTAATTATTTGCTTTCTATAAGGTTAAATTGCAGATTGGTATGTAAGTATAAATAATAAAAGAATTGATTTGCTGTTCTTTCCAAGATATATATAAATATAAATAATGTATTGTTTATATATATATATATATATATATGTATGTATGTATGTATGTATAGTTAAAATTGGGTGTTGAAGCATTTGAGATAATAATTTCTTTTTTATTAATTAATTCCATTAAATTCAAAATTTTTTTAATTTTAAAGGGAATTTTAGTAGTTAAAAACTTAAATAACAATTTTTAAAGTTTCATATTTTATTTTAATATTGAAAATAAAGTATAAAATTTATGAAGATAAAAAAGTTATTTTTATTGTATAGTTCATAATCTAATAAATTTTCTATGAATAAAAAAATATTTACATTTTCTAATGGTGAAATCGTTTTCTTTCTATTTTGTTATTTTTATTTATTTTTTATTTTTAGGAGGCCACAAAAACTTGGTAAAAGATTTCAAGAGGTAGATTTATCAATAGCAATGCAATACATGAGTTTCTTTTTACATCTACAAGAAGACTCGAATTCCTTTTTTATTTTTTTGCTTCTTATTACTCTAAACGAATCCTTTCAACAACCATTACATGCAAAAGCAAACTCAGGTCAAATGAAGCATATACAAGAAGATCAAGGTCATGGCCTAGGTCTTGCTTGGCAGAACGGCTTTCCAAAACTGTATTTGGAAAGCTGATTCTAGTGTTGCTATTGAGAGTTTACTGGGGGTGCGCCTAGCACGTATTGGCAAAGCTGATTTCATATAAACTGTCAGTGATCTGTTGCAGCAAAGGTGGCAAGTTCATACGTGCCATGTTTACCGCGAAGGTAATCGAGCTGTGGATTGGTTGGCGAATTACGCATCGTTTCTAGATTGGCACTTTCATATGCTGTCTTAAGCATATCAGCTCTTACGGGAGGATTTGATTGGGGTGCACTGGTCCCATGGAGTAGCTTTCTAGTTTAATGGTTGAGCTGACACGGCTGACAAGAAGGCCAGCTAAACAGAAAGAAACCAACCAACCAACTGAAACCAATCTCCAGCTCTGGTATGTCATTTGTCCAAATTAAAAAGCAACCAGAACCATCTATACCGATCAAACCTTGTATGCTTTAAGTATTGGTAGAAACAAAACAGGTCAGGCCATGCAAAATGACAGGAAGAATGACTTTGCAACAGTATCAAACTTTCCAGTATATGAAGCAATTGTAGCAGTGCACACTTCTGTTTACACAAAGCATTTAACCATCAAACATACATTTCCATTTACATATTTACAACTCCAGTATGCGGCCCCTGACCACAGACTTTGTTATCAACTTTGCACGTAACGTAACAAAAGAGCATAAGTAGAATGAATTGACCAAAATATAAAATAATAAGTACAATAATCTAATGGAAGAATTTGAAATGGACAAAAATTTTTCAAAAAATTTAACAAAGAATTTAACACCATATAGATATAAGGAAAAAGATTATGTCATAAAAAGATGTTTTAATTTCAATTTGTCGTCTTAACACAGTAATAATAATAAAACTTTACTCCAAAATTTAATTAAAGTTGGCTCTATGAAAATTTTCTCCTCATTTTGTTCTTTTTTTTTAAGACATAAACAACTTTTAATTAGCCGAAAACCAGTAAATTAATAAAAAAAAATGTATGAGAAGCCTAAATTGGTGAGAAATACTATCTAATTGCAATAAAAAGCTCTTATTTGTGCTGTCTACATTTGGGTCGATGGGGATGCGAAGATGAATATTGCACACTTGGGGAAGTTTCTTAGCAATTTTAGCAACAAAAGATAAATGACACCTCCCTAACATAGGTGCAAATATTGGTGCAAGTTTTTGGATCAATCACCATTTGGTTGTTCAATACATCTATCGCAGCACAACAAGAGTTGGGAACAAATGGAGAAATACCTGTTAAAAAGAGATTACAAGGCAATAAATCTTTTATAAGCACTAATCCAAAAGTTTTAAAAATATTTAAATTTTATTTTTTTTACTAAATTTCACAAGATGTATAGTATTTACTATTAATTTAATAGTTAGTCTATAATTTTTTTTAATATTCAAATAGATTTGAGATTTTATCATTAATTTGATTTATTTAATTATGATTTAATATCCATTTAGCGTATATTTAAAATCCACAAAATGAAAATGCTCAGAATTAAGGAAAAGAATAAGAAAACAAAAGACTAATTTCAAAAAACAAATGACACTTTCATTTCCCATGCTCAACAAAGAAACTAGGAGAGAATGTTGTTATACATGGCTAGCTGCTTGACACTAACATGACATTGAATCTCTTATTCAGCCACAAGATCCTAAGGACGGTTGAATTGTCAATGCATGAAAATCAAACAGTCACTCAAGAAGGCCACCCGTAAGCTGCACAAATCATTTGCAAAGAAAATTTTTGAGTTTGTTGTTAGTCATCCTTGTCCTCTATTAAGTTTTGTTTTGATGTACGCAACAATGATACAATTTTATATTTTTTTTTAATGAATGGAAATATTATATGTTATTTAATTTTTCAACAATTTGTTTTTATTTTGTTTGATTGGAATAATTTACAATATTGTGATGGGAGTCGATTTTGTGTCGTTATTGAGTCAATCTCATGAGGCTATGGATATATAGTGTCCGCATGTACTTTTATTTAAGCTGTCAAATTCAATTCATAACTTTTAGTTTATTAGAAGTGAATATCAAAGAGCTATTTTTGCAAATTTTTTTACCTTGATATATATATATCTTTCTGAATTTTCATGACATGAGAATGCTTCTATACAAAATTATCATCGTTGCTCTCATATAAAATTTTGAAAATAAAATTAAGAGAGAAAATTAAATAATCTCATTCATTATTATTTTTTCATTAGTACTCATTATCCAAAAACAATGAAAAATATTCCCAATAAACATTTTTCCTCAAGTCAATTCCATTTTGGCGAGCAAACATCATTGCATCTTTAGGCACATGGCTTCTAGCATGAAATACTGCACAACAAAAAAATTAACATAGTGAGAAAATCCATAGATAATTATCTGACAAGCAAAAGGTTCAAACTCAAAAAAAAAAAAAAGCCACTTGTCAATTGTCATCTCATCCCATAAAAAATATGAAAAAATAAAATTATTTTGTCACACCCCAAAATGCAAAAAAAAATAAATAAATAAATAAATAAAGAGAGAGATCATCATACTTGTCGCAGTCTATTGAAGAGTCAACGGGGACGCCGACATTAAGGTGGCACAACCTGGGAAGTTGCTGAGCATTAGCAGCAACAAATTTGAAAGTCGTAGCAGCTCCCTTGAAACAAGTGCAAAGTTCTTTGCATTCTGTTGGGTCCCTCCCAGCCTGCATTGCCAGCGATACTACAGCAGCACAACAACCAGAGCTGGGTGCTGCGGCCATGCCGACTAGATAAGGGTCACAAGGCAGCGATCGCAAAAAGGCTTCCACACATGTAATTCCATGCACAGGACGTGCACACACGGCGAAAAACGTCACCAACCCAAAAGCCAGCAAACCCTTGACACTTCTCTCCATCTGGAATCGGATATGAGCAATGTTGTTAATTGGTCAAGAAGCACTAGACCAGGGTTTTATATTGGTTATGGTTTAGAATGTGCTTATGCACGCTATTTATACCAGCAAGTCCTTGGCTACATTGAGAAATACGTGCATTGGTTTTGTAAGCGTTATCAATGAGATTACCGCACAATAACAACGATACCCATTTAAAGGATTTGGCATTAATTAAAAAAAAAAAAACAACGAACAAACAAACAGAAGAAACGAAAGGAACAACAAAAAAAAAACAAAAAAGGAAAAGAAATGAAAATCCTATGTAATTAGAACCTGTTATAACAAATACATTTATTAGGTGTCAATGATGGAAACAATATCTATTTTGTTAAATTACAATAATTATCACACTATTCTAACAACTTTGCACGTAATGTAACAAAAGTGCATAAGTAGAATGAATTGACCAAAATATAAAATAATAAGTATAATAATCTAATGGAATAATTTAAAATAGACAAAAATTTTTCAAAAAATTTAACAAAGAATTTAACATCATATAGATATAAGGAAAAGGATTATGTCATAAAAAGATGTTTTAATTTCAATTTGTTATCTTAACACAGTAATAGTAATAAAACTTTAATCCAAAATTTAATTAAAGTTGGCTCTATAAAAATTTTCTCCTCATTTTGTTCTTTTTTTTAATGACATAAATAACTTTTAATTAGCCAAAAATCAACAAATTAATTAAAAATATATATGAGAAGCCTAAATTGGTGAGAAATACTATCTAATTGCAATAAAAAGAGGGTGAAAAAGAAGAAGAAAAAAGATAAAAAGCTCTTATTTGTGCAGTCTACATTAGGGTCGACGAGGATGCTAAGATGAATATTGAACACTTGGGGAAGTTTCTTAGCATTTTTAGCAACAAAAGATCAATGACACCGGTGCAAATATTCGTGCAAGTTTTTGGATCAATCACCATTTGGTTGTTCAATACATCTATCGCAGCACAACAAGACTTGGGAACAAATGGGGAAATACCTGTTAAAAAGAGATTACAAGGCAATGAATCATTTACGACTTGACCACAAGTGATTGCAAAAACACTGGATTTGCATTAATAGTTAGCAAAAGCACTAATCCAAAAGTTTTTAAAATATTTAAATTTTAATTTTTTTTATTAAATTCCACAGTATGTATAGTATTTACTATTCATTTAATAGTTAGTCTATAATTTTTTTAATATTCAAATAGATTTGAGATTTTATCATTAATTTGATTTATTTAACTGTGATTTAATATCCATGCAACGTATATTTAAAATACACGTAATGAAAATGCTCAGAATTAAGGAAAAGAATAAGAAAAAAAAAAGACTAATTTCAAAAAACAAATGACACTTTCATGTCCCATGCTTAACGAAGAAACTAGGAGAGAATGTTGTTGTTATACATGGCTAGCTGCTCGACACTAACATGCCATTGAATCTCTTATTCAGCCACAAGATCCCAAGGACGGTTGAATTGTCAATGCATGAAAATCAAACAGTCACTCAAGTTCTAGTTCAGTATACTAAGACCCTTCCAAGAAGGCCACCCGTAAGCTGCACAAATTATTTGCAAAGAAAATTTCTGAGTTTGTTGTTAGTCATCCTTGTCCTCTATTAAGTTTTGTTTTGATGCACGCAACAATGATACGATTTTAGATATATTTTTTTTATTTTGTTTGATTGGAATAATTTACAATGTTGTGGTGGGAGTCGATTTTGTGTCGTTATTGAGTCAATCTCACGAGGCTATGGATATATAGTGTCCGCATGCACTTTTATTTAATCTATCAAATTCAATTCATGACTTTTAGTTTATTAGAAGTGAATATCAAAGAGTTATTTTTGCAATTTTCTTATCTTGATATATATATATATCTCTTTCTGAATTTTCATGACATGAGAATGCTTCTATGGAAAATTATCATTGTTGCTCTCAAATAAAGTTTTGGAAGTAAAATTGAGAGAGAAAATTAAATAATCTCATTCATTATTATTTTTTCACTAGTACTCGTGATCCAAAACAACGAAAAATACTCCTAATAAACATTTTTCCTAAAGTCAATTCCATTTTGGCGAGCAAACATCATTGCATCTTTAGGCACCTTGGCTTCTTGCATACAATACTGCACAACAAAAAAATTAACATAGTGAGAAAATTCATGAATAATTATCTGACAAGCAAAAGGTTCAAACTAAAAAAAAAGAAAAAAAGAAAAAAGGAGGGGGTTTAGTGGAAGATTTTCAACACAAAATTCAAAACTAACTAGACATAAAATAAGTTAATTTACCATAAGATTATAGATTATTTTGTTTTTGAACCAAAGTATTATTTATAATAATTTAAAGTATTTGTGACTTGTTAAAAAAAAAAAGATTGTCGCTTGTCAGTTATTATCTCATCCCATAAAAAAATATGAAAAAATAAATTTATTTTGTCACCCCCCAAAATGCAAAAAAAAGAATAATAATAATAAATAAAGAGAGAGATCATCATACTTGTCGCAGTCTATTTTAGGGCCAATGGGGACGCCGACATCAATGTGGCAAAACATGGGAAGTTGCCGAGCTTTAAAAGGAACAACTTTGAAAGTCGCAGCAGCTCCCTTGAAACAAGTGCAAAGTTCTTTGCATGCTGTTGGGTCAATCCCAGCCAGCTTTGTCAGCGATCCTACAGCAGCACAACAACCGGAGCTGGGTGCTGGGGCCTTGCCGACTAGATATGGCTGACAAGGCAGCACTCGCAATATGGCTTCCACACATGTAATTCCATGCACAGGACGTGCACACACGGCCAAAAACGTCACCAACCACGAACAATGGTGGTAGTTATCTCCTTTACTTGCCTGTAATAAGAGAAATTAGGTGCTGAAAATTGTCGACTATAGAGTAACCAGCAAATTTATCGAGGGTAATACCAACTTACCCTCTTTTACTTGTACTTCTAATACTAAACGCTTAATTCAAGAATAATTAAAAGAATAGATGACAAAAAGGTTGTGTTGGCATTGTGATAAGAAGTGGCACAAGGAGTACCATTGTAAGCAAGAGAAGCTTTTAATGATTAAACCAGTTGAGGAGACTGAAGAAATAAGTGATGACCACAAAGGCCCATATGGTGATGACACCTTTGTTGAATACGTAGATGAGCCTGCAGTGCATGCTTTAACTGGGTATTCGAACCCAGAAACTATGAAGATTGATGGATTCTTCAAGGGATGGCCAGTAATGGTACTAGTTGACTCGAGTAGTACCAATAACTTTATGGATAAGAAAATTGTTAAAAGACTTGCTTTTTCAATCAAGGATTGTGACAAGTTTGTTATGAAGGTTGCAAACAGGAGACATTTGACATGTCAAGGGATATGCATAAAGGTAAAACTCATGTTACAAGGTCAAATTGATTATGTTGATCTCTTCTTACTACCCCTAGAAGATTATGAAATTGTCCTTGGCATTGATTGGTTGCGGACCTTGGGAGATATTACTTAGAATTTCTCTAGGTTAAGAATGAAGTTTCTATTGAATGGACATCCAATGGAATTACATGGAAGACGCAGGGATAAAATTACCACTGTTAGTAGTCATCGAATGGAGAAGGTCCTACAGAAGGGAAGACAAAGGTTCCAGGTGCAGTTGATAGGTGCAGAGGTGGCCAAATCACATCCTATACAAGGGAAGGAGGTTACAACACTATTGACTGAATTTTCTAATTTGTTTGTTGAGCCCACAGGTCTACCCCATAAAGGACACACGACCATCGTATTCCGTTATTATCCAAGAATACACCTGTTAATGTTCGACTCTACCGTTATCCACACTTCCAAAAAGGAGAAATTGAAAAAATTGTTAAGGAGATGTTGGAAGTTAGCATCATCAAACAGTGTTAGCTCATACTCATCTCCTGTCTTTTTAGTAAAAAAGAAGGACGGTTCTTGAAGGATGTATGTGAAATATCGGGCACTCAACCACATCACTATGAAAGATAAATAGTTAGTCTATAATTTTTTTTTTAATATTCAAATAGATTTGAGATTTTATCATTAATTTGATTTATTTAACTGTGATTTAATATCCATGCAACGTATATTTAAAATACACGTAATGAAAATGCTCAGAATTAAGGAAAAGAATAAGAAAAAAAAAAAGACTAATTTCAAAAAACAAATGACACTTTCATGTCCCATGCTTAACGAAGAAACTAGGAGAGAATGTTGTTGTTATACATGGCTAGCTGCTCGACACTAACATGCCATTGAATCTCTTATTCAGCCACAAGATCCCAAGGACGGTTGAATTGTCAATGCATGAAAATCAAACAGTCACTCAAGTTCTAGTTCAGTATACTAAGACCCTTCCAAGAAGGCCACCCGTAAGCTGCACAAATTATTTGCAAAGAAAATTTTTGAGTTTGTTGTTAGTCATCCTTGTTCTCTATTAAGTTTTGTTTTGATCTACGCAACAATGATATGATTTTATATATTTTTTAATGAATGGAAATATTATATGTTATTTAATTTTTCAACAATTTGTTTTTATTTTGTTTAATTGGAATAATTTACAATGTTGTGGTGGGAGTCGATTTTGTGTCGTTATTGAGTCAATCTCATGAGGCTATGGATATATAGTGTCCGTATGCACTTTTATTTAAGCTGTCAAATTCAATTCATGACTTTTAGTTTATTAGAAGTGAATATCAAAGAGTTATTTTTGGAATTTTCTTACCTTTATATATATATATATATATATATATATATATCTCTTTCTGAATTTTCATGACATAAGAATGCTTCTATGTAAAATTATCATTGTTGCTCTCAATTAAAGTTTTGGAAGGAAAATTAAAAGAGAAAATTATATAATCTCATTCATTATTATTTTTTTACTAGTACTCGTTATCTAAAACAACGGAAAATATTCCCAATAAACATTTTTCCTGAAGTCAATTCCATTTTGGTGAGCAAACATCATTGCATCTTTAGGCACCTGGCTTCTAGCATGAAATACTGCACAAAAAAAAAATTAACATAGTGAGAAAATCCATGGATAATTATCTGACAAGCAAAAGGTTCAAACTCATAAAAAAAAAAAAGCCACTTGTCAATTGTCATCTCATCCCATAAATAAATATGAAAAAATAAATTTATTTTGTCACACCCCAAAATGCAAAAAAAAAAAAAAAAAAAAGAATAAAGAGAGAGATCATCATACT
Source organism: Ceriops tagal (assembly GCA_021533255.1). Classification (NCBI taxonomy): domain Eukaryota; kingdom Viridiplantae; phylum Streptophyta; class Magnoliopsida; order Malpighiales; family Rhizophoraceae; genus Ceriops; species Ceriops tagal. The sequence continues at coordinate 7,899 of JAGSHU010000062.1, read as the reverse complement.
TGTCGCAGTCTATTGAAAGGTCAAAGGGGACGCGGACATTAATGTGGCACAACCTGGGAAGTTGCTGAGCATAAGCAGCAACAAATTTTAAAGTCGTAGCAACTCCCTTGAAACAAGTGCAAAGTTATTTGCATGTTGTTGGGTCACTCCCAGCCAGATTTGCCAGCGGTCCTACAGCAGCACAACAAACAGAGCTGGGTGCTGCGGCCATGCCGACTAGATAAGGGTCACAAGGCAGCGATCGCAAAAAGACTTCCACACATGTAATTCCATGCACAGGACGTGCACACACGGCCAAAAACGTCACCAACCACGAACAATGGCTGCGTTAATTAGCCAAAAATCAGTAAATTAATAAAAAAATGTATGAGAAGCCTAAATTGGCGAGAAATACTATCTAATTGCAATAAAAAGAGGGTGAAAAAGAAGAAGAAAAGAGATAAAAAAATTCTTATTTGTGCGGTCTACATTAGGGTCGATGGGGATGCTAAGATGAATATTGCACACTTGGGGAAGTTTCTTAGCATTTTTAGCAACAAAAGATAAATGACACCGGTGCAAATATTCGTGCAAGTTTTTGGATCAATCACCATTTGGTTGTTCAATACATCTATCGCAGCACAACAAGACTTGGGAACAAATGGAGAAATACCTGTTAAAAAGAGATTACAAGGCAATAAATCGTTTACAAGCACTAATTCAAAAGTTTTAAAAATATTTAAATTTTGATTTTTTTTATTAAATTCCACAATATGTATAGTTTTTACTATTAATTTAATAGTTAGTCTATAATTTTTTTTAATATTCAAATAGATTTGAGATTTTATCATTAATTTGATTTATTGAATTATGATTTAATATCTATACAATGTATATTTAAAATTTACATACTGAAAATGCTCATAATTAAGGAAAATAATAAGAAAAAAAAAGACTAATTTCAAAAAACAAATGATACTTTCATGTCCCATGCTTAACGTAGAAACTAGGAGAAAATGTTGTTATACATGGCTAGCTGCTCGACACTAATATGCCATTGAATCTCTTATTCAGCCACAAGATCCCAAGGACGGTTGAATTGTCAATGCATGAAAATCAAACAGTCACTCAAGTTCTAGTTCAGTAGACTAGTATCCTTCCAAGAATGCCACCCGTAAGCTGCACAAATCATTTGCAAAGAAAATTTCTGAGTTTGTTGTTAGTCATCCTTGCCCTCTATTAAGTTTTGTTTTGATGCACGCAACAATGATACGATTTTAGATATATTTTTATTATTTTGTTTGATTGGAATAATTTACAATGTTGTGGTGGGAGTCGATTTTGTGTCGTTATTAAGTCAGTCTCATGAGGCTATGGATATATAGTGTCCGTATGCACTTTTATTTAAGTTGTCAAATTCGATTCAAAACTTTTAGTTTATTAGAAGTGAATATCAAAGACCTATTTTTGCAAATTTTTTTTACCTTTATATATATATATATATATGTCTTTCTGAATTTTCATGACATGAAAATGTTTCTATGTAAAATTATCATCGGTGCTCTCAAAAAATGTTTTGGAAGTAAAATTGGCAAAAAAAATTAAATAATCTCATTTATTATTATTTTTCACTTATACTCGTTATCCAAAACAACGAAAAATATTTTCAATAAACATTTTTCCCAGAAGTCAATTCCACTTTGGCAAGCAAACATCATTGGTCAAGAAGAAGCACTACAATAAGGTTTTATATTGGTTATGGTTTAGAATGTGCTTATGCACTCTATTTATAGCAGCAAGTCCTTGGCTACATTGAGAAATAGGTGCAATGGTTTTGTAAGCGTTATCAATGAGATTACCACGCAATAACAACGATACCCGTTTAAAGGATTTGGCATTAATTAAAAAAAAAAAACAACGAACAAACAAACAGAAGAAACGAAAGGAACAACAAAAAAAAAACAAAAAAGGAAAAGAAAAGAAAGCCACGGAGGAGGTCCAGAATAGCAGAGGGCCGCCAATCCCCAAGCCATGCTAGGGCTGCTAGCTCAGCTGGTGGGGCCCATTTAGGCATGAGGAGCTGGGCAGCATCCTTCAACCTGGTTGGGACCATGGCATGGCTGTAGTGGGCATGGTATCTGTTCGGTTGCATCTCAATTAGCTCCTCAAAATTCCATTTGAACTTCAGTTGCTTCTCTAGTCTTGCTACTCTAGTCTTCTGTGCCTGTTTCCACAAGCCATACTTCCTCCATGATAGCTCTTTGCCTAATAACCATATAATGCATTCTAAGATCTTTAATGCTCTTTAACCTCTTCATTTGCTCGAGTCTTTTCATTTGTTTTTCTTTGGCTACAAAAGACTATCTACTTTATGTATTCGGAAAACAAATTTGATTAAAGAAAATTTTGCATTAAGCAATTATCTTGAACCTTGAAGAGTTCGTACTTCTGAAAACCTTGAAGAGTTTTCACTCCGTCCTTGAAGAGTCAGAGGTTTTCAAATTTGCATCCTTGAAGAGTTGCAGTCATCGATCTAGAAGAATCGGTGCCCTATCCACTTCCTTGGAGGCCTGGAAGAGCAATGAACAAAGTTCTATCTTTTCCTCTGTTCTGTCCATTTATATCTGTCCATTTCCACCCCAATTTCGTCCTACCTACAGTGCTTATTTGAGAAAACTCAAAACAGAGAAATTGTTAATTCATAAGTCTTTGTTCATTTGGCTTTCGAATCAGGTCATTCCAATCTGTATCGACGAAGTTACATCCATTTTCCCGAATTTGCGTAGGACTGTAATTACTGTTTATCCTGTTCCGCGTGTGCAAGTCAATCTCCCGATCCTAACTTCCGAGTAGCCTACATCAGGCTGCATCAGAAGTCAAACTGCATAAAGCTTTCACCTGTTGGGTTCAATTAGAAGTCATGGAGGACCAAATTTCATTTCACTGAAGACGCTTCCTCTCCATTGTCACCAATCAATGCATTCATATCAATATGCTGGTTAAGGGCATAGCTCAACTGCATCATTTTGCAATCCTATTACAGAAATTGATTCCAATTTTCACACAGGGTCCAATATAACATCAGATTTCATGGATCTCAGGAGACCTTTATTAGTGATTTCATATCATCTCAAGAGAAAAATAAAGAACTCAAAACAATGACTAATATTGGACATTAAATCGGATGAGAACACCAATTACATTCAATGCTAATATTCTATTCCACAAATGGAATCAAATCAAGGGGCTTTTTCCTTTTCTGCTTTGCTGCCGAGTATGGCAAGTCATGCACTGTGCATTATCCTCCTCCATATCTTCAACATCATAATCATCAACTACCCAATTTTTAATGCCTTTCCTCTCCATTCCTCCAACTTCTGGTTGGTTCCCACAGTTATCCTCTTCAAAGAAATTCCTGGAAGAAAAGGAGATTTGAAACTGTTGTTCTGTTATCCCAAAATTTTCGTTTTTCTTTTGCTTTCTTGGCAAACAAACAGGCCAATTCTTCGATGCAAATGCATAAATTTTGACATCAAGTAAAAGAATGCAATAACTCGGGACCCCAACAGTTAATTCGAATGATTCAACACTTAAGAATCAAAAAGGAAGAAACTTTCCTTTCCACAATTTTCTCAGCAACCAAATGAGAGTAAATTCAATGTTTCCAACTTATAGTTCTTTCCATTGTGATCCTAACAAGAAAAATAAGAAACCACTATAACTGCTTTTACAGTTTCTAAGATCCCAATTCTTTTGCACAATCCATAACGACAAGATGATAATCCTTTTTCTCAATAAACCGTATCCTAATTTCCTTTCCATTGTTTTCCAGGCATCCAAACAAAGTCACTGACTTCACACTGGACTTTCCAGCGAGAAAGCAAAAGAAAACCAAACACAGGTATCTTTCCAAACTCCTGGGATAGTTATAACTTTCACGAAAACATTTTCCTGTCACTCTACTTCCTCTTTTTGTCAGGAACCAAAGAGAGCATTGCTCAATAGCTATATGCACGCACAATTTATATGCAAGTTTACTAAGTTAATGATGCAATCCCCATGATTTGTGCTGATATGATCCCCATGATTTGTGCCTGCTATAATCTAATAATTGTCTTTTATTATTTTCAAATTAATAGGCAAAATTATATATCTAATAGTGGTCTATCTTTTATTATTTCTGAATTAATAGGTGAGATTATATCCCTAATAGTAGTCTGTCAAGTCTATATAATTGTAATACCCTATGACTTCTGAATTCAACTAAGCAATAATATTATCCAAGCATTTATCTTATTGGAGGCCTATCTCCTCGAAGCGATCATTAGAGGCTGGTCCCCTCAAAAAAATTAATCCTATCTCTTTTATTTCTACAAAACCTTATTTTCAACCCTCAATTCCCAATCCCTATTTCAAATTCCTTATTCCAAAACCCTAGTTTCTCAACATCTTGTATCAGAGCGGCCTTCTTAGGAATTCTATTTCTATTCCATCAAAAAAAAAAAGTGTTTATGCCCCTTACCCAACAGCAAAAGAAAAATTTAGATATCACCAATTTGCGATCTTACAGTATGTCTTCACACAACTCTTCTGATTCTGATACCAGAATATCTCGAGTTGAAGAATCATTATTTCTCATGTAAGTCTTTCAAGAGGCTTAAACAGATGGTATTTTCTATTGCACAGGGGAGTAAGCAGACAACACTTCCGGATCTACTAACAAACAAAAAGAACCTATGGAGTCCTATGCAGGCACTAATCGTGACTATACCCAACCGCACACAAGGGTGGAATTTCCCCGCTGGGACGAGAGTGATCCTGCAGGTTGGATCTCTTAGACTGAAAAATATTTTCGCTTCCATCGTGCACCAGAGCTCTTTAAAGTTGAAATTGCTTCTATTCAATTAGAAGGTGATGCAATCCAATGGTATGATTAGTTCGAAACATGTGGTGAATTTCCAACGTGGGCTGAATTCACTAAAGGCCTTCTTATGTGATTTGGGCCCTCAGAATATCACAATGATGACAGAGAGCTCGCAAAAATTCGCCAAACATCCACCGTCCTCGAATATCAGAGTCGATTCGAGCGACTTGCCAATCGAGTTAAAGATTGGTCCGAAAGGCAATTAGTGAGAATATTCATTGAAAGGCTTACTGCTGACATCCAATGGGAAGTCAAGGCTCACCAACCACGAACAATGGTAGCAGCTATCTCCTTTGCTTGCCTGTAGGAGAAGAAGTTAGGTGCTAAAAATTGTCGACCATCTACTAAAGTGGCCAACAAACCTATCGAGGGTAACACCAACTCACCCTCTTTTACTTGTCCTTGTAACACTAGACGCTTAACCCAAGAACAATTAAAAAAGCGGATGGCAAAAGGGTTGTGTTGGCATTGTGATGAGAAGTGGCACAAGGAGCACCGTTGTAAGCAAGGGAAGCTCTTAATGATTAAGCCAGTTGAGGAGACTGAAGAAATAAATGATGACCACACGGGCCCATATGGTGATGACACCTTTGTTGAATACGTAGATGAGCCTGCAGTGCATGATTTAGCTAGGTATTCAAACCCACAAACTATGAAGATTGATGGTTCCTCAAGGGACGGCCAGTAATGGTACTAGTTGACTCGGGTAATACCAATAACTTTATGGATAAGATGATTGCCAAAAGGCTTACTTTTTCAATTGAGGATTGTGACAAGTTTGCTATGAAGGTTGCAGACGGGAGATATCTGACATGTCAAGGGATGTGCATAAAGGTAACACTCGTGTTACATAAACAACTTTTAATTAACCAAAAATCAGTAAATTAATAAAAAAATGTATGAGAAGCCTAAATTGGCAAGAAATACTATCTAATTGCAATGAAAAGAGGGTGAAATAGAAGAAGAAAAGAGATAAAAAGCTCTTATTTGTGCGGACTACATTAGGGTCGATGGGGATGCTAAGATGAATATTGCAACAAAAGATAAATGACACAGGTGCAAATATTCGTGCAAGTTTTTGGATCAATCACCATTTGGTTGTTCAATACATCTATCGCAGCACAACAAGACTTGGGAACAAATGGAGAAATACCTGTTAAAAAGAGATTACAAGGCAATAAATCGTTTACAAGCACTAATCCAAAAGTTTTAAAAATATTTAAATTTTATTTGTTTTATTAAATTTCACAATATGTATAGTATTTACTATTAATTTAATAGTTAGTTTATAATTTTTTTTAATATTCAAATAGATTTGTAGATTTGAGATTTATCATTAATTTGTTTTATTTAATTGTGATTTAATATCCATGCAGCGTATATTTAAAATCCACATAATGAAAATACACAGAATTAAGAAAAATAATGAGAAAAAAAAAAGACTAATTTCAAAAAACAAATGATACTTTCATTTCCCATGCTCAACGAAGAAACTAGGAGAGAATGTTGTTATACATGGCTAGCTGCTCGACACTAATATGCCATTGAAGCTCTTATTCAGCCACAAGATCCCAAGGACGGTTGAATTGTCAATGAAAATCAAACAGTCACTCAAGTTCTAGTTCAGTAGACTAGTATCCTTCCAAGAATGCCACCCGTAAGCTGCACAAATCATTTGCAAAGAAAATTTCTGAGTTTGTTGTTAGTCATCCTTGCCCTCTATTAAGTTTTGTTTTGATGTACGCAACATTGATACGATTTTATATATTTTTTTTAATGAGTGGAAATATTATATGTTATTTAATTTTTCAACAATTTGTTTTTATTTTGTTTGATTGGAATAATTTACAATGTTGTGGTGGGAGTCGATTTTGTGTCGTTATTGAGTCAATCTCATGAGGCTATGGATATATAGTATCCGTATGCACTTTTATTTAAGCTGTCAAATTCAATTCATGACTTTTATTTTATTAGAAGTGAATATCAAAGAGCTATTTTTGCAATTTTTTTTTTTTTTGAATTTTCATGACATGAGAATGTTTCTATGCAAAATTATCATCGTTGCTCTTAAATAAAGTTTTAAAAGTAAAATTAAGAAAGAAAATTAAATAATCTCATTTATTATTATTTTTTCACCAGTACTCGTAATCCAAAACAACGAAAAATATTCTCAATAAACATTTTTCCTGAAGTCAATTCCATTTTGGCGAGCAAACATCATTGCATCTTTAGACACCTAGCTTCTTGCATACAATACTGCACAACAAAAAATTTAACATAGTGAGAAAATCCATGGATAATTATCTGACAAGCAAAAAGTTTAAATTAAAAAAAAAAGAAAAGAAAAAAGGAGGGGATTTAGTGGAAGATTTTCAACACAAAATTTAAAACTAACTAGACATAAAATGAGTTAATTTATCATAAGATTATAAATTATTTTGTTTTTGAACTAAAATATTATTTATAACAGATTAAAGTATTTGTGGCTTGTTGAAAAAAAAAAGGTCACTTGTCAATTGTCATCTCATCCCATAAAAAAATATAAAAAAATAAATTTATTTTGTCACCTCCAAAATGCAAAAAAAAAAATAAATAAATAAATAAAGAGAGAGATCATCATACTGGTCGCAATCTATGTTAGGGTCAATGGGGACGCCGACATCAAAGTGGCAAAACATGGGAAGTTGGTGAGCTTTAAAAGGATCAACTTTGAAAGTCGCAGCAGCTCCCTTGAAACAAGTGCAAAGTTCTTTGCATGCTGGTGGGTCACTCCCAGCCAGCTTTGCCAGCTTTCCTACAGCATCACAACAACCAGGGCTGGGTGCTGGGGCCTTGCCGACTAGATATGGCTGACAAGGCAGCACTTGCAATATGGCTTGCACACATATAATTCCATGCACAGGACGTGCACACACTGCCAAAAACGTCACCAACCCAAAAGCCAGCAAACCCTTGACACTTCTCTCCATCTGGAATCGGATATGAGCAATGTTGTT
>JAGSHU010000061.1:358-29494 GCA_021533255.1 Ceriops tagal | reverse complement strand
TAGTTACTCTCCATTTGAAATCGTATATGGTTTTAATCCATTGACTCCTTTAGATTTGGTACCTATACCTGTCAGTGAGTATGCCAACTTAGATGGGGAACGCAAGGCTGACATGATAAAAAAATTGCATGAGAAGGTGCGACAACATATTGAAAAACGAACTGAGCACCACGCATCCTATGTTAACAAGGGACGAAAAAAAGTGGTGTTTGAACCTGGTGATTGGGTTTAGGTGCATATGCGCAAGGAACGGTTTGCAACTCAAAGGCGTTCAAAGCTACAACCCCGAGGAGATGGTCCCTTTCAAGTTGTAGCCTGAATTAATGACAATGCTTATCAGTTGGACCTTCCTGGTGAGTATCATATGAGTGCAACATTTAACGTTTTTTATCTTTCCCCTTTTGATGTAGGTGATGATTTGGGGACGAATCCTTTTGAGGAGAGGGGTAATGATGAGAACCATAGAGATGATGGGTGGAAGGCTTCAATGGTTGCAAGAGGTCTATTGCACATTCCAGAAGGCCCAATAACACGAGTTAGAGCCAAAAAGATTAAAGAAGCATTAAATGAGCTGATTCAGGACATTCAGGCCAACCCAGCTTCAAATGGGGCAAATTCAAGTTTGACAAGGAATCCAGCCCTAATTAATATAATTAAAATACTTAATAGGTCAGAATAAGTAATAGCATTTCTTCCTAAATAAGAGTTTATTATTTATGGTGGAATTTGTCCACAATTAGGAATTCCTCCAAAATAAGGATTTGTCCTAAGTAGGAATTTGTACCTCTTTAGGATTGCTATCTTAGCCTATAAATAGGCTCCCCTTGTAAGCTCTGGAGGGCAGACAATTTTAAGTAAAATAGAAAGCAAGGGTTTTTCCCTCTCGGTTCTTTTAAGGATTAAGGAACTTATCAAGAGGTATTTCTTCTTGTGGTGTTCCAATCGACTTATCACTTTTAATTTCTTTTCTTTTCTGAAGTGTGGCATCGATATCCTTCTTAAATACTCTAGGTTCATGTTCCTTTGAAGGGTGGGTTTAGGGTTTGTGATATTAAACTTTGGTTTAGCTTTCCTGGTTGTTCTTTGATTCCTTGTGTGCGTTGGGTCCCTAAGCCACATCTTTTTGGGGTTTTTCGCATCAATATTATTGGCCACAAATGCGGGATGACGTTGAGCTTTACGTGAACACTTATCTTGTATGCCAACAAGACAAGGTGGAATAACACCAACCATCGGGATTGTTGAAGCCCCTACCTATTCCGGAGAGACCATGGGAGAGTGTTTCAATGGATTTTATCACATGTCTACCAAAGTCGGATGGATGTGCCAACATTATGGTAGTGGTAGACCAGTTTAGCAAGTATGGTGTGTTCATCCCCATAACCTCAAAGTTTACAACTGAAGATGCAACACGCCTATTTTTCAAGTATGTGGTGAAATATTAGGGCATCCTGAAGACGATTGTCAGTGATAGAGACACTCGCTTCACCGGGAGATTCTGGATAGAGCTATTCAAGTTGATGGGATCGAAGCTCAACTTCTCCATAAGCTTTCATCCTCAAACTGACGGCCAAACAGAAAGGGTGAATGCCTTGTTGGAGCTGTTCTTAAGGCATTACGTAAGTGCCAACCAGAGTGATTGGGCTAAGTTACTTGACATAACCCAAATCTCATACAATCTACAGAAGAGCGAGTCAAATACAGCAAACGAAAAAACACCAATGGCTGGAAGAGAGAAAACCTACATAGCAAAACCAGCACAGTAGAACACTAACACGGCAAAACAGAGGAACCGGCCAAAGTGGTACACGGCAAAAAGAAGAGGAGCACGACAAAACACAAGGCATCTCTCTTGGCAAAACAGGGGATATACGGCCAAATAAAGATTACTCGACAAAAACTAGAAACGAACAGGTGAGATGTGAGGCGTGAGACCACCGGCTGGAAGAAAACCTATTTGGCCAACACAAGAGAAAACAACCGGCTGAAAGAGAGGAAGGAACCGTCCAAACACAAGAGAGAAACTGTCCAAAGAGACAATCGACCAACATAAGCTAAACGGCAAAGGGGATTCGGCCAAACAACCCTACACGGCCAAAGGTGAACTCTCGGTAAGACAAGTGCAAACGGCAAACAAGAGTGAACGGCTGAAGGAGGGTACACGGCCAAATAAGGTGAACGTCCAAACAACCTACACGGCACAAAACAACCAATGGCAAAGGGGTGGACGGCAAAGCAAAGGTGGACAGCAATAAGGAGAGAACGGTCACAACACACCAACGACAAGTGAGACCTTGGTGAGTCAAAACCCTACAACAAGGAAGAGTAAACCGGCTAGACAGCAAGAGTGAACACACGGCAAACCAAGGGAGACCTTGGACAGCAAGGGAAACTGTGCAACGGGTGGAAGGAAATCGTGTGACTTACGGTAAGAGGAGAGGCAAATGCACCATTGGTATGAGAGGAGATAGCACACCATCCATAAGGGAAGAGAGGAGAAACCGTGAAAGAGGAGACCACCGGGAGAGCAAACCAAGCTGCCTGGAGGTGTGAAATAGACAAGGGCAAACCAGAAATGTGCGTGAGGCGTGTGACCAACAGGGCGTGCAAACCAGAAACATATGTGAGACATGTGACCAGCAAGGCATGCAAACCAAAAACGTACATGAGACGTGAAACGCCAAACCAGAAACGTGAGGCGAGCCGTGAGATAGTGGGATACTGAAATAGGAGACGGGTGAGACCGTGAGACGGTGAAAGCAGGAGTTGTGTGAGACAACGTAGAGAAGAAATTCGGCGAAGCATTGAAAGAACTTGACATATTTCCAGAAATTCGGCGAAGCAGGAGAGAGTCCCTACCACTGAGGATGTACGTCACGTTGATGGAACCAAGTAAATCTCGTGTGTCCTTAATTTGCTTTATGTTCTATGTTTTCAATTGAGTTGTGAATGCAGCTAAAGTATTAGCCAACCCATAATCTAACGAAGACCTAAACAAGAACATTCGTATTGTCTATTAGGCAAGGTGTCTGAAAGGTGACTTTGGGGACTATTGTGATTAGTAGGTAGCAATAGATCTACCTTAGTTGAGTCTGAGAAAGAGTTCGCTTTTAAGAAGAGGTTAAAGTTGTTCACTTACTTGCGAATTGCGAATTGTGGTGATACTGATTCACCCTCCCTCTTAGTATTACAAACTAGTAGATCCTAGGGAGAAGTCGGGAACTTCACTCTCTCCTTCCGCTGGTAGTGAGTTTTTCTTCGTCCGTTTCACGGTTCTCTCCTTGCTGTGTCGTTCGTTTGTCTCACGCCGTTGCAGATCTGTTGTCTGCTTTTCCGGTGGTGTCTCTCTCTTCGTCCGTCTTCGATTCTGCCGGTGGTTTCTCTCTCTTCATTCAGCCGGATCTCTCTCACTGTCCAGCCGGATCTATCTCACCATCCAATCAGATCTAATTTTGGCCGTATCGTCTTTTTTCCGTTCACCCACTTGGCCGTTCACCTCTTTGTCTCCTTCTCCTATTTGGTCGTCGAGTTTCTTATGTTTTGGCCGACCACCCTTATTCTTCCAATGACAGCTTCTCTATCTTCTTTGGGTTTATTTTGAGCGTATTGGTGGTATCTGGTTTTCTCCCCTTTTTGTCCTCTTTTCTCCTTCGCTTGATAACGGCTCCGATTTGGCCGTATATATATTTTTCACTTTTTCTCTCCTTTGTCCGACGAATTCATTTTCTCTCTCTTCTTCTTTTTTTACGACGGCTACAATTTTCTTTTTCTCTTCTTCTTCCCATCGATGGCTCTTCTTTCTCTTACAAGTGTTTTCTCTCTCTTTGTCCGACGGCTGCTCCTCTTCTCCCTTTTTTGCTCTCTTCGTCCATCAGCTATTGTTCACTCGACGACTGCACTGTTCACTTGACAACTGCACTGTTCACTCGACGGTTACTGTTCACGACGGCTACTCTTTTCTTTTGTAGGTGGTGTTCTTCTATATAGGGTTTGGTGTTTTGCTGTATATTCAATTGTGTTGGCCTTACCCTATTTTTGTCTTCCAAGGTCTTTATATATCTCTTCCATGAAACCCTAATAGGGCTTACGTGGTGGATTTACGTTCTTGCCCTTACGCGGCAGATTTACTTTCTTACCCCTTCATACGGATTTACGTTCTTGCCCTTCCATGTAGATTTACTTTATTACCCTTCCATGTGACTTTACTTTCTTGCACACTTAAACTTAGTTGACAACAATTACAACCCATACAAGGCTGTGGGAACAACACATTTCATAAGCTACTAATATGCTGTGCAAATCATCTAAGGGCAGCCTATTTAGATCTCTATCTTCTATGGAAGAGACTTTGGCGTTGTAAGTTTCTAACAAGGTTCTAAGTATTTTCCTTACCATAGTGGCATTGTTAATCTCCTTTCTATAGCCTCTAATAGAGCACACAATTTTGTTGACTCTTATGAAGAAAGCTTCCACAAACTCATCATTCTGCATCTTTATGTTTTCGAATTTGCTCCTCTAAATTTGTAACTTGGCTTCCTTCGCAACCTTGTCTCTTTCATAAATGTTCTTTAATTTATCCTAAATTTGCTTGACTGTGTTACACCCTATCACTTTGGTGAATTATTTATTTGATAAGGAGGCATATAAGGCATTTCTCGCCTTTCCATCACACTCCAAATTCTTCTTATCAGCAAGTGTCATAACATCACCTTCAGCGACAGGGATGAAGCCATTAACAGCAAACTCAAACACATCAAAACCAAGGCATATCAAATATGAGAGCATTCTATTCTTCCATAATTGATAATTCTATCCATCAAAAGTAGGGATGCCCTTGCTATTAAGACTATTTATGCTATCCATGATCTCAATTAGTAGTAGAGATAAGAATTCACAGCAGCCATAAACAACTTTAAATCAAAGCAAGTAAATTGGATCAATAGAGGAATTAGCTCTGATATCACTTGATGAGGACCTTTTTAGGTCTCACACTGGGAGGGGGGTGAATTAGTGTGAGACACTCACTTTTTATAAATCTTTTCAGATTTAACCTTCGTGACTTGTTAGAACCAATGATCCAATTTTTATCTTTCTCCATTATGTGAGAGTAGTCATACAAATATTAATCAAATGTAAGCACCCAAGAACACACACCAATTTTTACGTGGTTCACCTACAATGTGTGAGCTATATTCACGGTGTAATAGGATCACTCCTAAATCACACAATCCACTCTTGTTATTAAGGGATACAATAATGTTGTGGAAGGATCACTCTTTAACCACTTATGGAAGGACTACTCTTTATGCACTTATAATGATCTCTTGATCACTCCAAGGGTATCCCACCCTTTTTTAACAAGTTTATTAAGAGTTTATAATGAAAAGTTTCCTAAAAAATGATCACTCAATGTGCACAAGCTGCTAGTATAAAACATAGATCTTCTCCTTCCTTTACTACCGGTGCTATCTCACTTGCTGACTTGGCAGGTTGTCTCCTTTGCCACTGTAAGCTACTGGACTAGGACACATTTTCTCCTCTGCTGCTACAAGTTGTTGGACCTGCTGCTATTGCTGCTTGCACATGCTACTATCACTGCTTGCATATGTACACGCTCTTATTGATGCTTGCACATTCTATTATTGCTGCATGTACGTTCTGCTGTCACTGCCTACATATGTATGGGCTACTATTGTTGCTTGCACGTTTTGCTGTCATTGCCTGTACATGCATGAGCTACTATTGCTGCCTACATGTTCTATTGTTACTGCCTACACATTCTACTATCACTGCCTACATGTGCACGGGTTGCTATCTCTGCTTGTGCATTCTGCTGTTGCTGTTTGCACGTGCACAAGCTACTATCACTACCTATACGTTTTACTGTTGCTGCCTGCACGTGCACGGGCTGCTACTACTATCCAACGTGCTGCTATCGCTGTGATTGCTTGCTGGACGTGCTATAATTTCTGGGATTGCCTGTTGGACTTTCTATTGGTGCTGCAATTGCTAGGATCGCCTATTAGACTTGTTGTAATTTCTGGTGTAGGGAATGCTGGTGGTGTGGGGAATGCCTACTCGTTGTGCTATTGGTTGTGGGAACGCCTGCTAGTTGTGCTATCGGTGCAAGGAACACTTGCTAGTGCTAGTTTGGTGTGGCTATCAGCTGCTACACCCTCCTTAATTGGTTCAGTTTTCTAGTTGCTCCTCTCCTTTGGTTTGGTTTTTCGACTGCTCCTCTTTTTGGTGTGGCTGGTTGTTGTACCCTCCTTTGGTATAGCCGGTTGTTGTACCTCTCCTTTGGTGTGGCTGGCTGCTGCACCCTCTTTTGGTATGGCTGGCTGCTGCACCCTCTTTTGGTGTGGCTGGTTGTTGCTCTCCTTGGTTGTCTCTCTCTTTGCTGTTTACCTCTCCTTGTGGCTACCTTTAGGTTCATCATTCTCTCTTAAAAAATCTATAACACTTTATTATCTTGTAAGGTGCATGGGGTTATTTATAAAGCCTTGATATTAGGGTTATACGATCATCAACGGTCATCATTGATTCCCAAAGGTTGCCTTACAATCAACAACCAGATTTGATTCCTAAAATTTAGGGTCAATGGTCAAAAGTCAACAGTCAGCTTTGACCTCTAAACTTTAGGGTCACAATTAATATTGACTCATCAACTTTAGGGTTGACTTGCCATCACCAATTTTGCCCAATAGCCTCTTTGTATCTCAACAGCATTCATAACATTAAATCAACACATACAACCATGTAAGATAGTATTGACAACCAGTCCAACATTAGCTATCAAAGATAGGCTCAACATATAATCATGTTAAAAAATGGTAAAATAAAAAGTATTAGTTCAAGTGATAATGACATGACACCATCGGAGTATTGTTCTGATGTTAAGGTTAAAGAACCCATTCATGGAGATATGCTGGTTATAAGGCATGCACTAAGTATTTAGCCTAAGGATGATAATGATGAGAAGTAATATGAGCACATTTTTCATGTAAGATACCATGTTAAAGACAAGGTATATAGCATGATTATTCATAATGGAAGTTGTACTAATGTTACTGATGTTTTGTTGGTAGATAAGCTAAATCTAGATACCCTTAAGCATCCTAAGCTGTATAAGTTGAAATGGTTGAATGATTGTGGAGAAAATAAAGTAATCAAGCAAGTTTTAGTTCCCTTTTCTATTGGTAATTACAAGGATGAGGTTCTTTGTGATGTGGCACCAATGCAAGCTTGTTATATATTTCTCGGTTGATCATGGTAGTTTGATAGTAAGGTTACTCATGATGATCATAAGAATAAATACTCTTTTGTAATTGAAAATCAGATTGTTGTATTAACTCAACTTAAACCTTTTGAAGCATATGAAAATTAGATTAAGATAACAAAAGAGTACAAAATAAGAAAAGAACAAATGATAAAATAAGAAGAAAAGAAAAAGGACGAGAGTGAGAGGTCAAAGAAATAGAAAGAAAGTGAGGTTAATGGGAAAAATTCAAATGCGAAGGGTAATGCTGAGAGGAAAGTTGGAGAGAAAAGTAAAAGGGTAAGTGTCTTTGCTTGGAAAAATGAGATTAAGAGTGTTATGATTACAAGGTAGCAACTACTTGTATTTATGTACAAGGATGTTTATTTTTTGTCTAATGACCTTAACCCCTCTTTACCTAGTGTGGTTGTTCTCTTATTACAAGAGTTTGAAAATTTATTTTTCGAAGAGATTCCCTATAGATTACCTCCTTGAAGAGGAATTGAGTACCAAATAGACTTCATGCCTATTACTAGCATACCAAACTGACCTACCTATAGAGCTAATCTTAAAGAAACCAAAGAGATACAAAGGCATTGCTTACTTCTTTACAAACTAAGTTACTTTGTTTTAAATTGCTTAAGGATTTGTATGTTAATGATTTTGATTTTGACCAAGTATCTAATGCATATGATAATTGTTCATTTAGTGATTTTTATAGGCAGGAAAGAGTTTTGTTTAAAAGAGAGAAATTATGTGTGCCTATATGTTCTATTCATGAGTTGCTTGTTAAGAAAACTCATAGGGTTGGTTTGATGGCACCCTATAGTGTGTAAAAGACTTTAGATATATTGCATGAGCATTTTTATTAGTCTAATATGATGCATGATGCATAATCTATTTGTGATAAGTGCATTACATATAGATAAGTAAATGTTAAACTTAAATTGTATGGGAAAGAAAGGGCTTGACTATATTGAGAAGCCGAGTGAGAAGGTAGAAGAAAAGAAAAAGATTGTGTTTGTACTCGAAAGCAAGCATAATGACGTGATGGAGAAGAGAGACCAACCCAAGTTAAAATGCGTTAGGAAAGACGTGATGGAAACTCCCATTCAAAAAAGACAAACTGTCAAATATATAGAGAAGGCTGCCGCACCAATTGTTAAGAAAGGAGACATGAACTTAGCAAAAGAAATAAATCCAAGTTCAAAGGATTTTGTTGGAGCTGTGGTAAGTATGGGTACAAGGCAAATGTGTGTTGGAGTAATAGGTCGAGAATGAAAAGAAATGTAAGGCAAGAGTTTAGGAGGAGACTCTATCGAGAAAGGAGACAATCTTAGGTAAACAAAAGTCATATTCCATTGAGAAATAGGTTTGATTTATTGGCAGAGACATGTGGAAGACGTGAAAGAGTTGGACACTTTACTGAGGATTGCTTGACATTGCTGCTTGGTCAAAGAATGCAAAGGAAAACAAGCCAACCATTGTTGCCCAGTCAAGGAATACAAAGGAGAATAACTATACAAGCTCTAAAATTTGACCAAAGAAGAAGAAGAGGAAGAGAAATGTCTATGGCTGTAGAAGTAGCCTTAAAAGCTTCCAAGAAAGAAAAGTCACGGATCCTAGATAGTGGCTGCTCTTCACACATGATAGAAGACTCCAAGATGTTGATGGGAATAGCCAAATATGATGGAGAGTCAATTAAATTTGGCAAAGATGGTGCCTTAAAGATTCAAGGCATTGGTGCTACTAAAATTAGTGTGGAAAAGCTGAAATCAAAGAAAGTGCTTTACGTTGAAAGGTTAAAATACAATCTTATTAGTGTTAATCAGTTGTATGATAATGGACATAAAGTTATTTTCAACAAGAGTGGCTGTACAGTAAAGACATTAAAAGATAATGTTGTTCTTAATGAGGGTGAAAGAACAAATGAAAACTTATATCAAGTTTCCACAAGCAAAAATATATGCTATATGAACACTAAAGATTGAAAATTTGTTATGGCGTGGAAAATTGGGATATTTTGAATAAAAGAAGCTGAGCTTAAGTATTCATCCACACATTAAAGGTTGAGGTACCGATTGCCAATGGACTCTTGCGATTTGCGGCGCCGTTGAGCCACGAGGGGCTCTCAACCTGGTGGTTACAGCCTGTCGAGGGACTCCGTCAGTGGCCAGCACCAGTGCGCTCGCGCTCCCAGCATTGCCACCAATGGGCCGACGGGGGGGCAAAACAGCCCGCATGGGGTCGATCGCCGAGGGACTGTTGCGGAGGGCTGCATCGTTGCACTGCGGGGGGCTCAGCCCGGTTGGTGCCGCCTGCCAGGGGTCTCCGTCGGCGGCCAGCGCCAATGCACTGGTGCTCCCCGGCATTGCCTCCGACAAGTTGACAGGGGACGAAACAGCCCGCTTGGGGCCGATCACTGAGGGACTCTTGCGTTAGGCAGCGTCGTTGAACGGCGGGGGGCTCAGCCCGGTCCCTGCATCCGGTAGAGGGACTCCGTTGGTGGCTAGCGCCAGTGCGTTGGTGCTCCCCGGCATTGCCCCCGACGGGCCGATGGCGAGGTGAAACAGCCCGCTTGGGGCCGATCGCCGAGGGACTGTTTTGGCGGACTGCGCCCTTGCGCTGCGAGGGACTCAGCCCGGTCGCTGCCGCTTGCCGGGGGACTCCGTTGGCAGTCTGCGCCAGTGCGCCGTGCACCCAGGCAATGCCCACGCCGGGCCAACGGTGGTGCAAAGCAGCTCGCTTGGTGCCAATGGCCGGGGGACTTTAGGCGGGGCAGCTCCGCTTTGCCGAGGGGGGCTCGGCCCATTCGCTAGCACATGCCGAGGGACTCCATCAGTAGCGAGCGCCAGTGCACCGGTGCACACAGGCATTGCCCCCGACGGGCCGACAGCGGGGCGAAGCTACTCGCTCGGGGCTGATTGCCGAGGGACTCTTGCTGCGGGCAACACCGTTGCTCTATAGGGGGCTCAGCCTAGTCACTGCCGCCTGCTGGGGGACTCCATTGGCGCCCTACGCCAGTGCACTGGAGCTCCCTGGTATTGCCCCCGACGGGCTGATGGCGGGGCAAAACAGCCCGCTCGGGGCCGATTACTGACGGACTCTTGCGATTTGCGGCGCCGTTGAGATGCGGGGGGTCTTTCAGCCTAGTTGCTGCCGCTTGCCGAGGGACTCTGTCGGCAGCCAGCAGCATTGCGCCGGTGCACCCAAGCAATGCCCCGGATGGGCCAACGAAGGTGCGAAGTAGCCCGCTCGGTGCCAATGGCCGGGGGACTCTTGGGGGTGCAACTCCGCTGCGCTGCGTGGACCGGGGCCCTGCCTACTCTCCCTACTCTCAGGTTTAAAGCGCTCGGCGGCTCACGTTGGATTCGGAACGGGCTGACTCTGATACCACTTATTACGGTCATTATCCTCTCTAAAAGGCTAATCTGTTGCGACGTGGAGCGCCTACGCTTGTAGGCCAAGGATCCCCTTCTCCTTTCCCGTGGGACTCCGTCACACAGTGCACCGGTGCACATAAGCATTGCCCCTGATGGACCAACGGCAGGGCGAAGCTGCCCGCTTGGTGCTGATCACTGAGGGACTTTTGCTGTGGGCAGCATCGTTGCGCTGCGAGGGACTCAGCTTGGTGGCTGCTGCCCACCGAGGGCCTCCGTTGGCGGCCTACGCCACCGCGTTGGTCCATGCTTGCATCGCCCCTGACGGGCCCATGGCATGGCGGAATAACTCGCGCTGTGCTCCTATCCAAAGGACTCCTGCAGCCGCGGATGCCGTGCCACTGTGCCATGCACACGGCACCTCCAACGGGCCGTGGGCAGGGAGAGACATACTGCTCGCGGCCGCTGACCTGGCGACTCCAACGGCGGCCAGCGCCATTGTGATGGTACTGACGTTGGGGCGAGACATCCCGTCCGCTGCTGCCGCCAAGGGGCTTTAGTGGTGGCCCGCTTGGTGGCAGTGGCGCCTGCATGCAACGGTGTGGTGAGGCATCCCGCATGGCGACACAACCAGCACAATTGTATCGTCCATCCTCCAGCTCAAGGCGGGAGGTTTTTCAGCCTTGGGGGTTGTGAGGGGGGTGTGTGTGACCATTCAAGCATTTCAATATATCCTACAACCACAAGGCCAAATTCCGTAATGCTCTTTAGGGGGGAGGTGCTTGCCTCTCCCCCTAATGTGCTGGGTGTTCTACGCTATGGCAAAGGCATTGGGGTGTGGGTGCAAGCACCACGAATGAAATTCTTTTCCCGAACTAAGCGATTGTTGTTCTGCACAAAATCTCTCGCGCTAGGCGATGTGGGCAGCGAGTCGTCCGAGTGCTTCCGCGTGCTCCTTAGCTCAAACAGCTTCTCGAGCACATTCTTCTCTTGATACGGTTGTTGCGTGGTTTATGCGATTGCGCATGAGTGGTAATAGGGTCGAACGGGCCTGCAGGCTCCACAGTTGTGCATCGAACTGTTGGTCGTCAATCCCTTTCAACTTTCGATGGTAGGATAGAGGCCTACTGTTAGTCCCTTAAAACTGTTGGCTTAAGTATGCAAGGAAATTGGTGGCACCTTGCACCAATTCTTGCAGGAGGAATTGAGTGTAGTCACTCAACTAAAAGCAAGGTGGATCAAGCATACAGGTGGGGAAGCATAGGTGAGAGGTTTGAGCGTGGGAATCATGGGAAATCGTCGGAGGCATGCTGGTAGCACTCTAGGAGCACAGCAGCAAGCTGTACAAGGGGGTGTGACCACTCAAACACATCAATGTTTCCTCCTGCAAGATGATCGGATTCCCTAACGCACTATAGGGAGTTAATGCATGTCTCACAAAGTTAGCAAGGCTAACACTATGCCCCATGGATTTGGCAATGGCAGCAACATTGGCACATAGGCATGGTCTTGGGCTAACACCAAACCATGATTGGTTGTGGCCAGTAAGCACTTGGAAAGTGATGGGGCAGATTATGGCAGAAGTGTCTCTCCATAGGCCACCAAAATAGGAGATAGTGGGTGGTTATCTCAATAAAAAACGTGGGAATGGCTAGAGTGGCAAATTTGCATGCTTCCATAAGCCTTATCTAAGCCAACTGTGTTGGTATAACCTTCTTGAGGGAAGGAGAACATGGGTAGTTGCAGAAAGTGGCTGAAGACGTCCTTAATGAGGTGTCAAGCTCTCCTTGAATGCAGATGCATGATCTAGTAAGATAGTGGGGAAGTTATCCCAAAGTGGGGAGTCCCACTATGCATGATTGGCTTAGTAGCCAAGTCATGCATGTGCCTAGGTAGTTGGGGGTGTCAACTACCAACACTATAAATAGATGTAGGGTGGCAACCAAAGGCCACAAGGGAGAAAAATACATAGAGAAGTGCCGATGTCGTCTCCTCACCGACAACTGGTGTACCGGTGGTGTGCCATTCCTCATGGGTATCTCTCCTTCTCCGTTCTGCGTTTTCTCTCTCTTCGTCCGTCGGCTGCGTTTTCTCTCTCTTGGTTCACCGGTTTGCTCCATTTTCCGACCGTTTGTTTCTCTCTCTTCCAACGTCTAGCCGCCGAATCTCTCTCACCCGTTCCCGATCTGGTCTCGTCTCGTTCCAGTTCGGATCTGGTCTCCCTCACGACTCACCTTCCTCAGCCTTTCGGCCGTCTTACGTTCAACGTTCAGCCCCCTTCGACCGCCTCCTTCTCTCCCAACGGATTTGCCTTTTTGCTTGATTTTCCGACTATCGATGGCTACGTTTTCTTCTCCTTTCTGTCAACGGCTGCTCAATTGTTTCGGCCGTCCACTCTCCTCGCCGATCGTCTCGCCGTTATATCCGTTTCTCTCCTATCTCCGACGACGGCTTCACTGTGCGGTTACTGTTCACGCGATGGCACTGTTCACTCAACGCACTGTTCAAGACGGCTCCTATTCAGTCGATTCGTTCGGTGGTGTTCTTCCGTGTAGGGTTTGGTGTTCTCTTTGGTTGGTCGGTTGTCTAGGTTTTGCTAAATGCTCAATATTGCCGACTCCCTGTTCTTTGTCTTCCAAGACCATTATATACTCTACTCCATGAAACCCTAATAGGGCTTACGTGGTGAATTTACTTTCTTACCCTTCCATATGGCTTTACTTTCTTGCACACTTAAATCTAGTTGACAACAATTACAACCCATACAAGGCTGTGGGAACAACAATCTCCCCTTTTGTAATTGTTGGCAACACTCATAACAAAAGCCATTATGTAGCAGTTTTAACTCCCCCTAAATATGCACTCCCCCTTTCTTAACAGCTCCCTTTGCACTGTTGCTTCTCTCCCCCTTTGCCAACCAATTACAAATTTGAAAAACTCGTAAAGTAGAGATGGAGGATTCACCTGATTTTCAGGCTTCAGGAGGCATTCACGCAGACAGACTCATTCTGTGCTTTTCAAACAGCTTTGTGGACAGAGATTTAGTTAGATCTTGTGTAGTCTCTTCAACAGATTTATGTTCAACTTGTGAGAGTAAAGCAGTAGCTCCCACAATTCTTCTTGTTGTTACTCCTGCTGATGGGTCACTTGTGATCTGATTTTCTTGATGAACACTAGTCCACGTTTTCTTTGGCTTTCTTTCTTGCATAGTCTTAGTTGCAAGAGGATATTTTTCTTCATCAATCACATACAAATTTCCAGCTGTTCTTTTCCCAGTTGTAATAGTATTGCCTTCTTTATTCTTTACCTGGCAACTTGTTTTTGTGAATATTACCTTATGGTTTTCATTGCATAGTTTGCTGACAGATGCTAGATTGTATCTAAGTCCTTCAACATGCAGAACATCCTTCAGCTTTCCTTTTCCAATGTTTACTGACCCCTGACCACTGATGTTGAGTGAATCATCATTGCCAAACTTGACTATGCCTTCTCTTGATTTGTTTAGCTTTGACAATTTACTCTTGTCTCCCGTCATGTGTGAAGTGCATCCACTATTAAGGATCCACTGCTTATCCTTGTAATCAGCCTTTAGTGCAATTTCAGCTATATTAGCCACCTCCCTTTTTGCTCTATATTCCTTCTTTTGAACTAGCTAGAAGATAACTTTCTCCTTTTTCTCAGCTTTGACTGCACTGCTTGTTTTCACTGTGCCATTGAGTGTCTTCTTTTGCTCAGGGAGAAGTGTCATGCATCTCTTGGCATTATGGCCATCCTGCCCACACCTTCACACTGTTCCAAGTCTGCCAATATAGCAAACTTGTTCTTTGAAACTACTGGTTTGGGCTTCCACCAACAATCCTCGTCAATGTGTCCTCGCCTTTTACAGTATGTGCAAGAACTCATGACAGGTGTTCTCTTCTGAATTCTGTATTGTCTCCCCCTGTATGCAGCATCGTATCTTCTTAAGTTGGAGACATATACTGGCCTTCTCCACTAGCAGTTACTCACCTTATGACCCCAAACTCCACAATAAAGGCAATGACCTTGAAACTACCTCTTCTTGGGTCTACTCACAGCTTGTTTTCTTCTATTCATTACTTGTTGTGTAGGCAAAGTTGCTAGCTTCTTTGCTTGTGTGGCTTTCATTTTAGTCACCTTCTTCTCCTTCTTCTGTTCAGCCATTGCCCTTGGCTGGCTAACTTTCTTTTCTTCCTGAGATGTAGCAGCTATGGGTTGCTGCTCTTTAACCACATACATCATTTTCGGCCCTGGCTTTGGTTTGATAACTATCTTATCTTCTTTAGTTATCTTCACCTGAGTCACAACCTTCTCTTTCAACTTCTGTGGCAAAGTCTCATTCTTCTTTTCTCTTGCAGAGCTTGTTTCTCCTACCACTTTAAACCTCTGCAAGTTTTCCTAACTCTTTTTGAGTTGCTGCTAAAGTCTCAGCAACTCTATCTCCATTTCTTCAATTGTTGAAGTCCTTGAGTCAAGCTCTATAGTAAGGTCTTCACATATTTTGGTCTGTTCTTCAAATCTTCTCTTCAAGTCAATATGCTCAGCCCTTATTTCATCCTTTTGACTTTCAGCTTCCTCAGACTTAGCTTCAACTTGTTTTATACGGGCCTCCAACCTTCTTATGGTTCTACCCCTTCTGATTATCTCCTTTAAAGCTGCTTCCAGCTTAGCTTCAAGATCTGGCTCTTCTTCATCAACCTCCTCTTCAGAGGTTGAGCTACCACCTTGTGCTGATGCCATAAAGGCATACTCATCTAATGAGTCTTCATCTTCCTCCTCATCAGCTTCTTTTGTCTGACTCACATAACTCTTGAATGAGTCTCTCTTCTTCCTCTGTGGGTTGGCAGTCTTTTCATTGGACTTCTTTGATTTGAATGATGATCTTCTCCATCTTGAATTTGGCTCATCATCATCATCCTCATCTTCATCATCAAGCTTCACTTTGCACTTAGAAGCAAAGTGTCCAGTCTTCCCACAACGATAACATCTTAAGGACAACTGTCCTTTTCCCTTCTCAGACCCCTTCTTGAATTTCCTTATGAAGTAAGCCAACACTTCACCTTCACTTTCTTCCTCATCACCATCATCATCCTCACTAGATGATTCTTCCTCTTCTCTTATCTTCAAGTGCTTCATAACTTTGAAAGCTGCATCCTTTGATACCTTCGTTGTTGTAGAGCTTTCAGTTGACTTTATCCTCATCTCATATGCAATGACATTGCACTGGAGATCATGCAGAGACATAGAATTGAGATCTCTACTCTCCTCTATGGCTGCTACCTTTAAGGCAAACCTCTCAGGCAGAATTCTCAGAATCTTCTTCACAATAGATGAGTCCTTCTTGTTCTTCCCATGACTTCTCAGGTTGTTCACAACATCAATAACCCTGGTGAAGGACTCTTGAACTGTCTCATTCTTTTGCATTCTGAGAGATTCATATCTCTCATTGAACACTTGAAGCTTAGCCTCCTTCATTCTGCCATCACCTTCATAGACCTTCTGCAATCTGTCCTATATCTCTTTAGCAAATTTGCAGTCTATCACTTTAGCATACTCAGCATCTGTCAATGCTGAAATGATGACGTTTGAGGCCTTCCCATTTATCTCAAACTGCCTTAACTCCTCTGGGGTTGGGTTTTTACTTTCTTCTGAAGCCACAAAACCCTCTTGTACGCATTTCACCACGTTCATGCCCATGGTTGCAAATACCACTTGCATTCTTGCTCTCCACATATGGTAGTTGGTTCCATTGAAGATTGGAACCTTCTTGCTATAAGTGGTGCTAGTGCTGGTATCGGCTTCCATTTCTCAGTATAATGAATAAGTCAAACTTTTAGATCCCTTCAAACTAGTACACCAAGCTGTTAAGCTTCAAACTGGTGAACCTGTGCTCTGATACCAATTAAAGTTCCCGACTTCTCCCTAGGATCTACTAGTTTGTGATACTGAGAGGGGAGGTGAATCAGTATCACCACAATTCGCAATTCGCAGGTAAGTGAACAACTTCAACCTCTTCTTAAAAGCAAACTCTTTCTCAGACTCGACTAAGGTAGATCTATTGCTACCTACTAATCACAATAGTCCCCAAAGTCACCTTTCAGACACCTTGCCTAATAGACAATACGGATGTTCTTGTTTAGGTCTTTGTTAGGTTATGGGCTGGCTGATACTTTAGCTGCGTTCACAACTCAATTCAAAGCACAGAACGTAAAGCAAATTAAGGACACACAAGATTTACGTGGTTCCGTCAACGTGACGTACATCCACGGTGGTGGGGACTCTCCCTCTACTGAGACTATCCACTATACTTGTGAATACAGGTTACAATGGATGTCTTTAATTCTCTGTTCCTTTCAATATTGCAATTACTAAGCAAATATAATACAAAAAGTGTCACTTACTGTGTCTACTCTTCTTCTAGCTTGTCTTGCCTCTGTTGAATTGAAAAGCTGCTCCACTGCCGCTTAGAAGTTCACCGCAACGCTCTCTAACCTCTTTTGAAGAAGTCTGGAAATACGTTGAGTTCAATGCTTCGCCGAATTTTTACATTGTTTCTCACAACTCCTACTTTCACCGTTTTATAGTCTCACCCGTCTCCTTGTCTCACAATCTCACTGTCTCACAGCTCGCCTGTCCGTTTCTCTCTCTCCTACTATCCCGCCAGATTTCTCTCTCCTCCCGCCGAATTTCTCTCTCTTAGCCGGATTTCTCTCTCTTCACCGGATTTCACTTTTCTGTTCACCGTCGGGTTTCTCTCTCTTCCCATCGCTTTGCTCCGATTTGGCCGTCGGGTTTCTCTCTCTTCCCGACGGTTTTCTCTGATTTGGCCATCAAGTTTCTCTCTCCTTCCGATCTGGCCGTATAGGTCTTTGCTGTCCACCCACTTTCAGCCGTCCAGTCGTGTCGTCTCCTCGCCGACCGCTGGTGTACCGGTGGTGTGCCATTCCTTACGAGTTTCTTTCCTTCTCCGTTTTGCATTTTCTCTCTCTTCGTCTGTCGGCTGCGTTTTCTCTCTCTTGGTTCGTCGGTTTGCTCGATTTTCCGACCATCTGTTTCTCTCTCTTCCAACATCTAGCCGCCAGATCTCTCTCACCCGTTCCCGATCTGGTCTCGTCTCATTCCAGTTCGGATCTGGTCTCCCTCACGACTCACCTTCCTCAACCTTTTGGCCGTCTTACGTTCAACATTCAGCCCCCTTCGACCGCCTCCATCTCTGTCAACGGATTTGCCTTTTTGCTCGATTTTCCAACCGTCTGTTTCTCTCTCTTCCAACGTCTAGCCGCCGGATCTCTCTCACTCGTTCCTGATCTGGTCTCGTCTTATTCTAGTTCGGATCTGGTCTCCCTCACGACTCACCTTCCTCAACCTTTCAGCCATCTTACGTTCAACGTTCAGCCCCCTTCGGCCGCCTCCTTCTCTCTCAACGGATTTGCCTTTTTGCTCGATTTTCCGACCATCGATGGCTGCGTTTTCTTCTCCTTTCTGTTGACGGTTGCTTAATTGTTTCGGCCGTCCACTCTCCTCGCTGATCGTCTCGCCGTTATATCCGTTTCTCTCCTATCTCCGACGACAGCTTCACTGTGCGGTTATTGTTCACTCGACGGCACTGTTCACTCGACGCACTATTCACGACAGCTCCTGTTCACTCGATTCGTTCGGTGGTGTTCTTCCATGTAGGGTTTGGTATTCTCTTTGGTTGGTCGGTTGTCTAGGTTTTGCTGAATGCTTAATATTGCCGACTCCCTATTCTTTGTCTTCCAAGACCATTATATACTCTACTCCATGAAACCCTAATAGGGCTTACGCAGTGAATTTACTTTCTTACCCTTCCATATGGCTTTACTTTCTTGCACACTTAAATCTAGTTGACAACAATTACAACCCATATAAGGCTGTGGGAACAACAGGTCCCAAACACACTTTTCGATACTGTGATCATCAAATTAACATTCGTGGCTAAACTACCCAGTATATTAATTAAAATAAACAAGTCTAAACACCATTAAAACACTAAATTTGATTACTTTCATCAACTAATGGAGTCATTCATCTTGGTTTGCATTTCACACTAATGATAAGTGAGTTAATTCCTAAACAATGAGTCTTTCTGTTTACTTCATGCTAATTAGGCTCTTATTTTTCTTACAAGCACTATTTTTCATGCAATGACCATGAAATTATCTTTTGTGTCCTTATTAACAACTATTTTCATTGTCAAAACATTGTTCATTAACCATCTATACCATGATTTCATTCAATTCCAACAAACAAGGGAGTCGTTGATCTTGATAAGCATTTATTATTGATATTAATTGGTTGAATTCCAAAATAAAGAGTCTGTCCCATCATTTCTGATTAGCAAGGTTCCTCTTTTGGTGCCAAACACACCTTTTGATACAGTGATCATCAAATTTGTTGTTCCCACAGCCTTGTATGGGTTGTAATTGTTGTCAACTAGATTTAAGTGTGCAAGTAATTTGAAGCTACATAGAGGGGCAAGAAAGTAAATCACAATATAGTAAGCCATACTAGGGTTTTCATGGAAGAGATTATATAAACCAAGACCTTGGAAGGACGAAAGATATACCACCCGTGTGACCAACGACAAGAGAGAGGACACCACCGGCTGGACGGTGAGAGAGAAGACCCAGTTGGATGATGAGAGAGAAACCACCGGCTAGACGGCAAGGAGACAAAATGGCCAAATAGAGAGACGACCGAAGGGGGGTTGGACGACAGAAAAAAAAAACTACCACCGGGGAAGAAAAAGAAGGCACTTGATGGCACAGTAAAATTGGTGCAATCAAAGCTAAGAAAAAGGAGAAAGCTATCTTTAAGCCAGTTCAAAGGAAAGAATATAAAGCAAAAAGGGAGGTAGCTAATATAGCTGAAATTGCACTAAAGGCTGACTACAAGGATAAGCAGTGGATCCTTGATAGTGGATGCACTTCACAAATGACAGGAGATAAGAGTAAATTATCAAAGCTAAACAAGTCAAGAGAAAGTAGAGTCAAGTTTGACAATGATGATTCACTCAACATCAGTGGTCAGGGGTCAGTAAATATTGGAAAAGGAAAGCTGAAAGATGTTCTGCACATTGAAGGACTCAGATATAATCTAGCATCTGTCAGCCAGCTATGCAACGAAGACCACGAAGTAATATTCACAAAAATAGGTTGCCAAGTAAAGAGTAAAGAAGGCAATACTATTACAATCGGGAAGAGAACAACTAGAAATTTATATGTGATTGATGAGGACAAGACAAACAGCTGTTTACTCACCAAAGAAGAAGAAAATCAACTATGGCATAGGAGGCTGGGACACTTAACACAGAAGAACATGAGGAAGCTGACCACTACTCATGCAATCAAAGACATTCCTGACCTCAAGAGAGAGAGAGAGTATGTTTGCTTAGCATGCTTTAAAGGAAAACATGCCAGAAAGCAATATGAGACCAAAGAGTTCAGTTCTGAAGCAATGCTTGACATTGTGCATACTAATTTGTGTGCACCGATAAGGACAAAAGGGTTGAAAGGTGAGAGGTACTTCATTTTGTTTGTTGATGATTATTCGAGAAGGACCTGCCTCATGCACCTCAAACACAAGTCAGAAGTTTTGAATTGCTTCAAGAGATACAGAAGATTGGTTGAAAATGAAAGTGGAAGGAAGATCAAAGTATTGAGGTCAGATTAAGGCACTAAATTTACAAATAAAGCTTTTGAAGATTATCATGAGAAGCATGGAATTCATCACTAATTGGCAGCAGGAAGAACACTTCAACAGAATGGGGTGGTAGAGAGGAAAAATAGAGCTGTGGTCGAAATGGCGAGAACTCTACTGCTGGAATCCAAGCTTCACACAAGATTTTGGACAGAAGCAACATTTACAGTCGTACATCTACTGAACAGAGTTTTACTAATGCCCAATACTGATAAGACTCCATATGAGCTATAGAGTAGGAAGAAGTCAATAGCCAAGTATCTCAGAATCTTTGGCAGCCCATGTTTTGTGAAGAACAAGGAGCAAAACTTGGGAAAATTCAATGCAAGGTCTAATGAAGGCATCTTTGTGGGATACTCAGCAAAGACAAAAGGTTATAGAGTTTTCCTGTATAAGCTGGGAAAAGTGATCAGTGATGTGAGAATAGATGAGAACTGGAAAACAATGCAGAATAGAGAAGCTAAGGACAATGAAGAAGATGATTTCAATGTAAATGAAGAATCAGACCAACCTGAAGAAAAGGAACAAGAAGTAAGTTCAGACTCGAAGAAGAGCAAATCTGAAGATGAAGAAAGAGATCCTCTTGTAACTAAGACTGTGCAAGAAAAAAGGACAAAGAAAATGTGGACCAGTGCTCATCAAGGAAATCAGATTACAGGTGACCCATCATTAGGAGTTACAACAAGAATAATAATTGTAGGAGCTACTGCTTTACTCTCACAAGTTGAACCTAAATCTGTTGAAGAGGCTACACAAGACAAAGCCTGGGTCAAATCTATCAATGAGGAGCTAGATCAAATCGAGAAGAATGATACATGGGAGTTGGTTCTAAGACCCACTAACAAGAATGTCATAGGAATAAAATGGGTGTTTAGGAATAAACACAATGAAGATGGCAAGGTGGTGAGGAACAAGGCCAGACTAGTTTGCAAAGGCTACACTCAGATAGAAGGAGTAGATGTTGATGAAACTTTTGCACAAGTGGCAAGGTTAGAAACTATTAGAATGTTCCTAGTTTTGGCAGCACATAAGAGGTATAAAGTTTATCAAATGGATGTGAAATCAGCCTTTTTGAATGGGCTCCTGAAAGAAGAAGTGTATATTGAACAAACCCGATGAAGTACAAATTAGTGAGGATGAGACACATGTGTGCAAGCTGAAGAAAGCCTTGTATGGCCTTAAACAAGCCCCAAGAGCATGGTACAACAGGTTGGATGTGTATTTGAGAAGGTTAAACTTCAGAAGAGGAATAGTTGATAATAACCTATATATGTTCAACTCAGAGAAAGGCCAGTTGATAACTATAGTATATGTAGATGACATCATCTTTGGAAGGGATCACTCTGAGCTATGCTAAGAATTTGCACAGAAGATGAGTGAGGAATTTGAGATGTCATTGATTAGAGAAATGACTTACTATATTGGATTACAGATAAAACAATGTGAAGAAGGTATTTTTATTTCTTAAACAAAATATGCCAAAGAGATGCTGAAAAAGTTTGACATGGAGGATAGCAGACCTGTCAGTACCCCTATGTCAGTGGGTTGCAAGTTAACAAAAGATCAGGAAGGAAGGAGTACAAGCCTTACAGAATACAAGAAGATGATAGGGAGCCTTCTGTACCTTACAGCATCAAGGTATAATCTTATGCAAGTTGTGTGCATTGCCAGCAGATTCCAAGCTAATCCTAAGGAATCTCATGTGTTGGCAGTGAAAAGAATCTTAAGATACCTCAAAGGGACACTGGAAATGGGTTTGTGGTATCTGGCCAAGGATTCTGTAAAACTACGAGCATACACTGATGACAGAAAATCAACCAGTGGCTACAGCTTCTACTTGGGTTCAAAGTGTATTGCATGGTTAAGTACAAAGCAAAACAATGTTGCTTTGAGCAAAGCTGAGGCTGAGTATATGGTTGTTTGTGCAGCATGTACTCAGGTGATATGGATGCAAAGACAATTGCTAGACTTGGGTGTTGAAGTGAAGTTACCATTGAGTGTACTTTCTGATAATCAAAGTGCTATTAATCTCAGTAAGAATCTGGTTCAACATTCAAGGAGCAAGCATATTGACATCCGGTATCACTTCATCAAAGATCAAGTGGAACAGGGTACAATTCAGTTGGAGTATGTTGGCACTAAAGATCAAATTTCAGATATTCTAACTAAACCTCTGTTCACAGAGCTGTTTGAAAAGCACAGATTGAGTCTATCTGTGCAAATGCCTCCTCAAGCCTGAAAATCAGGTGAATCCTCTATCTCTACTTTGCGAGTTTTTCAGATTTGTAATTGGTTGGCAAAGGGGGAGAGAAGCAATAGTGTAGGGGAGCTGTTAAGAAAGAGGGAGTGCATATTTAGGGGGAGTTATAATCCATCTACTTTTGGATTATTACTCTAAGAAGATTATAAAGGACTGCTGCATAATGGCTTTTGTTGTGAGTGTTGCCAACAATTACAAAGGGGGAGATTGTTGTTCCCACAGCCTTGTATCGGTTATAATTGTTGTCAACTAGATTTAAGTGTGCAAGTAATTTGAAGCTACATGGAGGGGCAAGAAAGTAAATCACAATATAGTAAGCCCTACTATGGTTTTCATGGAAGAGAGTATATAAACCAAGACTTTGGAAGGACGAAAGATATACCACCCGTGTGACCAACAGCAAGAGAGCGGACACCACCGGTTGGACAATGAGAGAGAAGACCTGGCTGGACGGTGAGAGAGAAACCACCGGCTGGACGGCAAGGAGACAAAATGGCCAAATAGAGAGACGGCCGAAGGGGGCTGGACGGCAGAAAAAAAAACTACCACCGAGGAAGAAAAAGAAAAAGACACCACTGGGGAAGAAAAAGAAGAAGACACCATTGGGGGAGCCAACGGGAAATTCACCATCGAGAGAGCCAAATCTAAAATTCACCACCCGAGAGAGAAAAGCGACACGAACAAAAAAAAAGGTACATGGCAAAACACACACACACACAAAAACACAAAAACGTTAGAGAGAATCGGGAGAGCAAAATGGCAAAGACACACCACAGGGAGAGCTAAACGGATGCAACTAGAAAAAGAGGCACCCACCACCATAAGAGAGAGAAAGCCACCACCGGAAGAGCGGACTAAACGAGACATACACCACCAGGAGAGAGAGAGACACCACCGGAAGAGCAGACCAAACCAGACATCCACCACCAGGAGAGAGAGTGACCAACGGCAAGAGAAAACTGTGATGGAGGAGTGCAACAAAACTGTGACAGAGGAGTGCAACAAAACCATGAAGAAGGAGTGCAGCAAAACGGTGACGAAGGAGTGCAGCAAAACCGTGAAACAGACGGGGGAGACCAGTGGCAAACTAGAAACGCACCACCCCTGGAAGAGAAGAAAACCAGAAACATGAGGTGAGGGCAAAAACCAGAAACAGGAGACCAACAGAACCGTGAAACGGACAAGGATAGCAGACCTGGTATCTGTGAGACTTGAGAACAGAGAGTCGGCGTGAGACCAGAATGTACGACAGCGTGAGACTAGAATGTACGACGGTGTGAGACCAGAACGTGAAACAGTAGACTAGAAGCGTGATGCAGGCCATGAAACCGTAAGATGGTGAAAGCAGGAGTTGTGTGAAACAACCTAAAAAAGGAATTCGGTGAAGCATTGGAAAGAACTCAACATATTTCCAGATTTCTTCAAGAGAGGTTAGAGAGTGTTGTGGTGGACTTCTAAGCAGCAGTGAAGCAGCCTATTCAATTTAACAGAGGCAAGACAAGCTAGAAGGAGGGTAGACACAGTAAGTGACACTCTTCGTATTGTACTTGCTTTGTATTTGCGATAGTTAAAGGAACAGAGGATTAAGACATCCATTGTAACTACATTGTGAACATCGGGAGTACCACACTAGTATTCTCAAGTATAGTGGATTGTCTCGGTAGAGGAAGAGTCCCCACCATCGTGGACGTACGTCACATTGATGGAACCACATAAATCTCTTTTGTCCTTACTTTGATTTACATTCTGTGTTTTGAATTGTGTTGTGAACGCAGCTAAAGTATCATCGAACCCATAACCTAAAGAAGACCTAATCAAGAACATCCGATCTGTCTAGTAGGCAAGGTGTCTGAAAGGTGACTTTGGGAACTATTGTGATTAGTAGGTAACAATGGATCTACCTTAGTCGAATCTGAAAAAGAGTTTGCTTTTGAGAAGTGTTTGAAATTGTTCACATACCTGCATATTGACAAGAGCTAAAGTATTAAATAAGTAGAATACTTTGGCTTAAATTATTAGAGTGTGTTTTTAAGGGGTGTGATACTGATTCACCCCCCCTCTCAGTATCACAGACTAGTAGATCCTAGGGTGACGTTGGGAACTTCAATTGGTATCAAAGCACAGGTTCACCAGTTTGATGCTTAACAGCTTGGTGTACTGACAGGTCTGCTATCTTCCATGCCAAACTTTTTCAGCATCTCTTTGGCATATTTTGTCTGAGAAATAAAAATACCTTCTTCACATTGTTTTATCTGTAATCGAAGAAAGTAAGTCATTTCTCCAATCAATGACATCTCAAATTCCTCACTCATCTTCTGTGCAAATTCTTGGCATAGCTCAGAGTGATCCCTTCCAAAGATGATGTCATCTACATATACTATGGTTATTAGTTGGCCTTTCTCTGAGTTGAACACATATAGGTTATTATCAATTGTTCCTCTTCTGAAGTTCAACCTTCTCAAATACACATCCAGCCTGCTGTACCATGCTCTTGGGGCTTGTTTAAGGCCATACAAGGCTTTCTTCAGCTTGCACAAGTGTGTCTCATCCTCACTAATTTGTACTCCATCGAGTTGTTCAATATACACTTCTTCTTTCAGGAGCCCATTCAAAAAGGCTGATTTCACATCCATCTGGTAAACTTTATACCTCTTATGTGCTGCCAAAGCTAAGAACATTTTGATAGTTTCCAACCTTGCTACTGGTGCAAAAGTTTCATCAACATCTACTCCTTCTATCTGAGTGTATCCTTTGCAAACCAGCCTAGCCTTGTTCCTCACCACCTTGCCATCTTCATTGTGTTTATTTCTAAACACCCATTTTGTTCCTATGACATTCTTGTTAGTAGGTCTTAGAACCAGCTCCCATGTTTCATTCTTCTCGATTTGATCCAGCTCCTCATTGATAGCTTTGACCCAGGCTTTGTCTTGTGCAGCCTCTTCAACAGATTTAAGTTCAACTTGTGAGAGTAAAGCAGTAGCTCCCACAATTCTTCTTCTTGTTGTAACTCCTACTAATGGGTCACCTATGATCTGATTTCCTTGATGAGCACTGGTCCATATTTTCTTTGTCTTTTTCTCTTGCACAGTCTTAGATGTAAGAGAATCTCTTTCTTCATCTTCAAACTCACTCTTCTCTAAGTCTGAACTTACTTCTTTTCCCTCTTCTTCATGTTGGTCTGATTCTTCATCTATCTTGAAGTCATCTTCTTCACTATACTCAGCTTCTCCATTATGCATTGTTTTCCAGTTTTCATCTATTCTCACATCACTGGAAGTAACCACTTTTTCCAGTTTATGTAGAAAAACTTTGTAACCTCTTGTCTTTGCTAAGTATCCCACAAAGATGCCTTTATCTGGTCTAGCATGGAATTTTCCCAAGTTTTGCTTGTCTTGTCTCTGTTTGATTTGAATAGGCTGCTTCACTGCTGCTTGGAAGATCACCAAAACACTTTTTAACCTCTTTTGAAAAAATCTAAAAAATTCATTGAGTTCTCTCAAATGCTTCACTAAATTTCTTCTCTAAGTTGTCTCACACAACTCCTGGTCTCACCGTCTCACGGTCTCACCCATCTCCTAGTCTCACCGTCTCACTGTCTCACCGTTTCACCCTTTTCTAGTCTCACCGATTCTGGGTCTCACGGTGTGTTCTGATGACACATGTTTCACCCTTTTCTAGTCTTACCAATTTTGGTCTTCCAGTGTGTTCTGGTGTCACCCGTTTCACCCTTTTCTGGTCTCATGCCTCACCTGGTCTTACGTCTCACCTAGTCTCATGCCTCACTTGGTCTTATGGTGTTTCACCCTTTTCTCGTCTCCTACGTTTCTGGTCTGTTTTTCACCGTCAAACGTTTCTGGTTTGCTCTCACCGTCGCACGTTTCTGGTCTGCTCATACCATTGCACGTTTCTGGTCTCCTTTCACCATCTCATGTTTTTGGCTTTGCTGGTCTTGGTCTACTCTCATCGTCTCATGTTTCCAGGTCTAAATACTGTGATCATCAAATTAACATTTGTGGCTAAACGACCTAGTATATTAATTAAAATAAACAAGTCTAAATACCATTAAAACAATAATTTTGATTACTTCCATCAACTAATGGAGTCATTAATCTCGGTTTGCATTTCATAGTAATGATAAGTGCTTTAATTCCAAAATAATGAGTCTTTCTATTCACTTCATCCTAATCAGGCTCTTATTTTTCTTACAAGCACTATTTTTCATGCAATGACCATGAAATTATCTTTGTGTCCCGATTAACAACTATTTTCATTGTGAAAACACTGTCCATTAACCATCTATACCATGAATTCATTCAATTCCAACAAACAATGGAGTCCTTGATCGTGGTTTAAATTTCATATTGATATTAATAACTTGACTTCCAAAATAAAGTGTCTGTCACGTCATTTCTGGTTAGCAAGGCTCTTCTTTTGGTTCCAAACACACTTTTTGATACTGTGATCATCAAATTAACATTTGTGGCTAAACTACCTAATATATTAATTAAAACAAACAAGTTTAAACACCATTAAGACACTAAATGCGTTTACTTCCATCAACTAATTGAGTCATTCATCGTGGTTTGCATTTTGTACTAATGTTAAGTGGTTTACTTCCTAAATAATGAGACTTCCTCATCTCATCATGCTAATCGGGGTCCTCTTTTTGTTACAAGCACTATTTTTCATGCAATGACCATGAAATTATCTTTTATGTCCTGATTAACAACTATTTTCATTGTGAAAACAAAGTCCATTAACCATCTATACCATGAATTCATTCAATTCCAACAAACAATGGAGTGCTTGATCTTGATTAGCATTTATTATTCACCATTACAACACTAAATGTGTTTACTACCATCAACTACTTGAGTCATTCTTCTTGGTTTGCATTTCGTTCTAATGTTAAGTGGTTTAATTCCTAAATAATGAGACTTTCTATTCACTTCATGCTAATCCTGCTCCTCTTTTTGTTGCAAGTAATATTATTCACACAATGACCATGAAATTATCTATTATGTCTTTGATAATAACTATTTTCATTATGAAAACAATGTCCATTAACCATCTATACCATGAAATAATTTAATTCCAAAAAACAATGGAGTGTTTGATCTTGATTAGCATTTCTTATTGATATTAATTGGTTGAATTCAAAAATAAAGAGTCCGTCCCATCATTTCTGGTTCGCAAGGCTCTTCTTTTGGTTCTAAACTCACTTTTTGATACAGTGATCATCAAACTAACGTTTGTCACTAATCTACCTTATATATTAATTAAACCAAAAGACTCTAAACACCATTACAACACTAAATGTGTTTACTTCCATCAACTCCTTGCGTCATTCTTCTTGGTTTGCATTTCGTACTAATGTTATGTGGTCTAATTCCTAAATAATGAGACTTTCTATTCACTTCATAATAATCTGGCTCCGCTTTTTGTTGCAAGCAATCTTTTTCATACAATGACCATGAAATTATCTATTATGTCTTTGATAGTAACTATTTTCATTATGAAAACAATGTCCATTAACCATCTATACCATGAAATAACTTAATTCCAAAAAACATTGGAGTGTTTGATCTTGATTAGCATTTTTTATTGTTATTAATTGGTTGAATTCAAAAATAATGAGTCCGTCCCATCATTTCTGGTTTGCAAGGCTCTTCTTTTGGTTCTAAACTCACTTTTTGATACAGTGATGATCAAATTAACGTTTGTGACTAATCTACCTAGTATATTAATTAATCCAAAAGACTCTAAACACCATTACAACACTAAATGTGTTTACTTCCATCAACTCCTTGCGTCATTCTTCTTGGTTTGCATTTCGTACTAATGTTAAGTGGTTTAATCCCTAAATAGTGAGACTTTCTATTCACTTCATGCTAATCCTGCTCCTCTTTTTATTGCAAGCAATATTATTCATACAATGACCATGAAATTATCTATGATGTCTTTGATAATAACTATTTTTATTATGAAAACAATGTCCATTAACCATCTATACCATGAAATAACTTAATTCCAAAAAACATTGGAGTGTTTGATCTTGATTAGCATTTTTTATTGTTATTAATTGGTTGAATTCAAAAATAAAGAGTCCGTCCCATCATTTCTGGTTTGCAAGGCTCTTCTTTTGGTTCTAAACA
The DNA here is from genome assembly GCA_021533255.1 of Ceriops tagal. Taxonomy (NCBI): domain Eukaryota; kingdom Viridiplantae; phylum Streptophyta; class Magnoliopsida; order Malpighiales; family Rhizophoraceae; genus Ceriops; species Ceriops tagal. Next base: position 703 of record JAGSHU010000061.1, on the reverse strand, counting down.
CACTTTTTGATACAGTGATCATCAAATTAACGTTTGTGACTAATCTATGTAGTATATTAATTTAACCAAAAGACTCTAAACACCATTACAATACTAAAAGTGTTTACTACCATCAACTACTTGAGTCATTCTTCTTGGTGTGCATTTTGTACTAATGTTAAGTGGTTTAATTCCTAAATAATGAGACTTTCTATTCACTTCATGCTAATCCTGCTCCTCTTTTTATTGCAAGCAATATTATTCATACAATGACCATGAAATTATCTATTATGTCTTTGATAATAACTATTTTCATTTTGAAAACAATGTCCATTAACCATCTATACCATGAAATAATTTAATTCC
>JAGSHU010000060.1:17500-25000 GCA_021533255.1 Ceriops tagal | reverse complement strand
TCCACTTACTTTTCTTTTATTAATTTGTAATTTAATCTTTATAATTGATTAGATTAGAATAATATAAAATAGAAAAATTTGGAGATTTAAGAGTCAACTTATCATTAAAACTTATCATTAACTTATTATATTATTATATTATTTTATATTATTTTATATTATTATTTATTTATATTATTATTTATTATAGTAAAATACTTTCTAAATAGTAAAATACTTTCTAATATATTATTATTTAATATAAATTAAATAGAATAACTTAATAATATAACATAATATAACAACTTAATATATAATTATAATATATATAATATAATAAATTAATATAATAAATATAATAAAATAATAAATATAATAATAAATATATAATAATAAATATAATAAAATAATAAATATAATAAAATAATAAAATAATAAATATAATAAAATACTTTTCTAATTTATATTATTTTTATTTGAAATTTTAGAATTAATTATTAATTAATTCTAATGTAATAATTTTTTATTATAATTTATATTTATTATAATTTATAATTAAATAATTTATATTTATTATAATTTATAATTAAATTATATAATTACTATAATTTGAAATTTGAATTTGATTTTAACAATTGAATTTTAGAATTAGTTATAGATAGAATTAGTTATAGATATTATAGATTTATAGATATTATAGATATAGAATATAGAATTTCTTACTTTTTTTATTACAAATTATTCCAAATATCAACAATATTTCTATTCTCCTTGCAAATAGAAATACTACCGCTGGAGTTTTATCAAAAAAAAGGAAAAAAAGAGATAAAGCCCCTTATCGGATTTGAACCGATGACTTACGCCTTACCATAGCATTACTCTACCACTGAGTTAAAAGGGCCTCTTTGATTCAATTCCTGAATCAGCCATTATGCAGATAGGATATATCTATGTTGATTAGAAATCAAATCTATGGAAAGTAAAGTAAATATAGTAAATGAAATAGATTAAATATATGAAATAGATTAGAATAAATCTAAATATAATTAAGTATATGGAGTAGATGTAGATTCATAGTAGCTTCGTCATAAACGATAAATTTGATTTACCTGATGAGTAGAGTATAGGCTAAATTAGTAAATAAAATAGAGGTAAAAAAAAATGGTTTATTGAATTTGATAAATATCAATTTGATGAATATCAATGCTTTGATGAATATCAATGCAATGAATTGTTTCAAGGCCGAACCTAATTGAATTGACTCCCATCCTAACAAAAAATCCATTTGATCGATACATGTACTTACCACTTCAACATAGATCCAAGATATTTCATCGAATCACGGATGAAGAGATTCTATTTGTCCCCTGAACAAAATTCTTAGAAAAAAAAATTGATAATTTGTTGATCTCCCTACCTGGATTTCCATATTTATCATTTGTTAATTTACTGGTTTAGCGTGAGATAGAGATATGTCTATCTATCTTAACATTAACACTGGGTGAATCAATGAATGAAAGTGGAAGAAATGGGATTTACTTTTATGGCTTTCTGGCAGACCAAAGGAAAGGATCCTTCCTATTTTTTCTATTCTTCCATTCTATCTCTCTATTTCTATTCTATTTCTATTTATATTTTGATTTTCTATTATTATTTATTTTATTATTTAGATTATTATTATTTATATAATAAAATAAATAATAATAGTGGTAATAATGGATTATATTTATATAATTTTAAAATAATCTTATATAATTCTTAATATAATAATATAAATATAATAATATAATTCTTATATAATAATATAATAATTAAATAATATAATTAATAATTAATAATATAATTAATCGAAAATGTGAATCGAAAATTACTGGATAATGGCGATTATAATGAATAAATCATTAATATAAATGACGAATTTCAAAATTCTACGGAATCCGGAAAGACGGAAAGATCTTTTGAATCTGGTCATATGATTTCGTTATATTGACAATTTCAAAAAACTGTTCATACTATGAGCATAGCGTGTTGACGGTCGGGCAAATGTGCCCCCATCGTCTAGTGGTTCAGGACATCTCTCTTTCAAGGAGGCAGCGGGGATTCGACTTCCCCTGGGGGTAGGGTATTACGAAAGGAAGTTGATCATGGATTTTGAATATAATAAAATAAGTCTGGAATTGATTCTTCCTGGGTCGATGCCCGAGCGGTCAATGGGGACGGACTGTAAATTCGTTGGCAATATGTCTCCGCTGGTTCAAATCCAGCTCGGCCCAATAATTCACTGATCCGCCATGAAATGATATAACCCCTTTGTTCTCTCGAAATGCCTGATATGGAAAAAAGTCAAAATTTCTGATATATCTCTCCCTGTTATTTATTTGATTTGTTCTATTTTTTTCACACAAATTCTGATCTTGCTAATGATCGAGCGATTTTGATTTGAAATAATGAAAAGAGAACTAGTAATCCGTGCCGTTATCAATAAAGTATATATCCATGTGGATAGCAATATACCACTTGCGTCTCTAGTTCAAGGAGGCGATTCGAATCTGAAATTAAAATAGAAAGGGTTTGAGTGAAATCATAAGAATATGTATCCTGTACACTTTATTTCATTTCCCTGGGATTGTAGTTCAATTGGTCAGAGCACCGCCCTGTCAAGGCGGAAGCTGCGGGTTCGAGCCCCGTCAGTCCCGACGGATCCAAATCCAATAAAAAATACCTCAACCCATCTTCCCGGTTTCTGTAAAATTTCCGTTTGCTGTAGTTTTCTGTAAAAGGGTGACAAATAGGAGAATTTCATTCCCGCCATATTCCGGATTCCAAGAAATATCGTACTGATACTGAGTTTGTCTTTATCACAGTTTTTTGTCTTCCAATAAGCCAATAAGATTAGATCATTAAAAAACAAAAGAGTTTAGAACTTACCCCCCCTTTTCTTATTTCGGCTTCCATTATTTGTTTGGGTTTGTTAGGTTTGTTTGGAACCAATGTAAGTGTAAAGGTAAAGGCGGTTAGATGATACTTCGGCAGATGATTGTACAAGAAAGGCGAGAGTTTGATAGAATAGAAAAGAATGGAAAAGAAGAATAAAGAAAAATAAAGTATAAATCAAAATATAAATCAAAATAAAGTAAAGAGTAAAGAAAAGAAATTATCGATTAGAGCCGAACTCCATTTTTTGATTTGATATGGATAAACAATCTTTCTATGTTATACTATTCAATTTTCGACGATGAATCGATTTGATAGCTCAGATATTGTTATTCATGATATTGATCCGATTCGACATGATCAACATGGAATTCATCCAATTTATAGGCGAAAGATTTATCATCTCTATGGGATTAAATCCCGAGTTATTGCGACGTAAAGAAAAAAGAAAGGATGAGATTATGGAAGTAAATATTCTCGCATTTATTGCTACTGCATTGTTCATTCTAGTTCCTACTGCCTTTTTACTTATAATTTACGTAAAAACAGTTAGTCAAAGTGATTGATTTGAATGAAACTTGACTTCTTACTTCTTATCAATGATTGCAGAAAAAAAATGAAAAGGATTCCAATTTCGCATCTTAGATAAAAAGAGCGAACTAGACTCAGTAGTATTCTATGAGATCCGATAGTATGGTAGATCTTTCTTTCTACCATACTATCGGATCTCATTTTGTTATTCCAGTATATTCTTATTCCAGTATATAAAGTTATAATAAAGATAATATAATATAGGCTTAATATCGATCAATCTAGAATGTCATCTTCCTATTCATCTATCGAAATATCAATTATCTATATCTAATCCCAATTCTATTTCTTTTTGCATCTAATCTATTTGATTTGTTTTGTGTTGATTCCAATTAATCTGAAATAATCGAAAACCCATCCTTACTCTTACGATTCTAATTGTTCGATTTCTGATTCTTTTTAATATGAATCCCGACATCTACCGAAAGAATAAAATTAAAATCACTGAAAGGAAAAAATAATAATAGTCTGGACATATATTAATAAAATAAAATCGAGAAATCTTTTTTTAACATTCTAAAAAAAGTAATCGATTGAGCAATTAATAGGTCATCCAAAGAAATGAGTTCTATAAAAACTTTTTCAAAGTTCAGCGAAAAGGATTAGGAAACCTCGCGGATTTTTAACCTTTGAATCATGATATGAAATAAATCAATGAAGAATGAAGTATAGCGTAAATCCACTTTTGAAAATAATAAAACACTAAACTCAGCACTACGTGCTTGTTTGTGACTTGTCCAAGAAAATATCTTATTATACCTAGTATCTCGTTGGAGAATCAATATGTCTATCTTATTTCTCATAGAAAAAAATTTCTCATAGAAAAAAAAAAGAAAAAGAAAATCCACTTAATTTGAATTAAATAATTATTTAATAACTAATAAAATATAACTAATAAAATAATTAAACTAATTATTTATTAAATAATTAGTTAATAACTAATAAAAGAACTCCTTTCTTCTCTTTTCTCTTTGAACAGGAAAAAGTCAAACAAAAACAAATAAAAAAAGGAAAAAAAAAGGATTACACTTTTCCTCATTGTCTATATAAAATTCTGGTAAGAGCCGGTTTATCGAACTAAAAAATTTAGGAAGAATTCGGTTGAAATCAATTTCCTATCATTTATATTCCTTTTACTTTCGAAATAGGATTACTTTAGAAATATGAGCACGGGAATCATTGAAATATTTGTTTGAGTTGATTATGATTAAAAGCGTATTATTCATAGAATATATTACTCCATTCGAATCCAATATAATTGGATATTTCTAATTCAATTTCTAAATTTAGAAATTGAATTAGAAATTGAATTCAATTTAAATAGTTAAATGAAAAAAAAAAGTCTTTGCAAAACAAAACGATCTATAAAAGAATTGGTTTAATTTTTTAACTCAATTACTAGTACCCTTAGAGACCACTTCTGCCCCATACTACGAGTGAAAGGGAAAATGTAAAGACTACCATTAAAGCAGCCCAAGCGATACTTATTATATCCATGTGAATTATGTCCCCTCGTTCTATGAATATGAAAGAATTTTTCCAGCATTATTAATTAATAATTATTGTTTACTAATAATAGTGGAATCGCTAGCGCGGAGTCAAAAAAAAAGGATTCTGTCCAATACCATTGATGAAACAATCCAAAAAATACAATTAATTATTAATTATAAGAAGTTCTTATATGATTGCTAGTAGAATCGAAAAACATTAAGTACAAACAAAATACGCAACGGCACTCCTGGAAGTGTCAAGAAAATGTTACTAAGATGTAAGAATAATAAGACCTATTCTTTCTTTTGTTGCACTTCATTAAGTCAAAAAATAGAAAAATATAGAATCAAAATAGATCACTATCTATTACATATCCCTATTTTTTTTTTAATATCCCTTTTACATTTGATCTATTTTATTTATTTGCTATATATGTTATTTTTACTTTAATATAAAATATAAAAAATATAAAATATAAAAATAAGAAAAATAGAAAATATCAAAATTACTTTATTTTAGATAAAAATATTTTATATAAAAATAGAAAAGGAAATATTATATATGTAATATATATATATAAATATATAAAGGATATGTGGATATGTATAAGTAAAAGCCAATTATCCATTCAATCGCTATTCTATTGATAGAATTCCTGAGTACTCAGGAACTTTTATAAGTTTGTATACAAAGTAACTTCCGCCTTTTCAACGAGTACTAATTAGATTCTTTGCTCCGCTAGCCAATTTAATTCAAGACCCAGTCAGTAGGCATTACATTAATAGTAGAAGGTCTATTCTATCAAGATTTACCGATTCCCTTTCACTACTAGAAATTTTCCTTGAATCCTAGAGACAAGAATTTAGAACACTTTATTTTCGATGTTTAGAATCAAGGAAATATCAAGAGCACTTTTACCCCACGTGTTTTGTTTCTGTTGGGAGCAAATTCGATAAGTTATATCAGCAAAACGGCAATAAAGTATTTCGCGTCTTTTGTTTTGTTGATCAGGCGACACCCGGATTTGAACTGGGGAAAAAGGATTTGCAGTCCCCCGCCTTACCACTCGGCCATGCCGCCCAAGCGCTACAAAATAGACGAAAATATCCCCCCCCCTTCTAGGAGCACCAAACTTTTTTTGTACTTGTGTCTTGAATCCTATTTTTCTTAATCTTAATCCCTTTCCTAAAATAGAAAATAAAAGAAATCTTTCCTTTTTTGGATCTATCTCTTCGATTAATTTTATATAGTATCTCAAAACATATATTATCCAAATTTTTCCACTTTCTAGTGAAATGAAAAAACAAATGTCAATTTTCAGTGACAAAAGCCAAAATTCTGGACAAATTGGAACCTTGAACCATTATGCGTGAAAAATTCTTGGATTTGAATCGAAAATTGTCTTTACCTAATGATATAAGAAAATCAAAATTGAGACATAATTAAGACATAATTAATCAGTATTGATTCTTTTCAATAAAAAAGAATCCTTCTAAATTTGAATTATAACAATAATTATGAGTCTATGTAAATCCCAGAACATAAATTCTTTTCTTATACAGATATCTAATTGGATATCTTATCTGTCTATAATTACTATAGAAAATTTTCTATTCAATTTTGAATTGAATATTTTTAATTGAATAAAAAATATAGAAATTTTGATAGAGCACAGCATGTACTGTCCAGAATAGAACTGAAATAAAAGAAGAGATATATAAATAGCTTATAAATAGCTATAGTTATATTTGCGTATAGTTCAGAGACCTTTTTATGCACTTCAAACATATTTTTTTATGCATTTCAAACATATTATTATATTTTATAATATTATATGATACGAAGTCTATTAAAAAAATAGATAAAAATATATCTCACGAACCTTTTTTTTTTGAACTGAACAATGAAATGAAATCCACGAAAAAGACTAAGTGCTAAAAAAATCCACTTTAATATTTTTATTGTTTCTGATTATTGGGTCTTTATCTCATCAAACAGATAAAATCCCGAATCCTTTTAGTTTACTGATATTCAATCATATTGAAATATTGAATATCATAATAATGATATTATAAATTGAATCACTTTTTGTTTTGCTATTCTATACAAAACTCCATAAGTCGAAGTTAAGTGAAATTTCTCAATTCCTTTCCAGTTATATCTGCTGCAAATTCCAATTTGAGTATAAAATTTTCTTTATTCCTCCGTTCATACGTATTTTATACATTCCATATATAGAGTTAGATAAAATTTTATGTGATTCTGTAAACAGAATATAAAAAAATTCCATCATTGCTAGATTGATCCATATAATTGGATGAAATGAAAAACGATCCAATAATGGTATTTTTTTTTTCACTAAATGGGAAATTCAAAATGCTCGGGGATGAAAATGCAGGAATGTTTACAATACCTGGATTTAATCAGATACAATTTGAAGGATTTTGTAGATTCATTGATCAGAGCTTAACAGAGGAGCTTTATAAGTTTCCAAAAATTGAAGAT
>JAGSHU010000060.1:2500-10000 GCA_021533255.1 Ceriops tagal | reverse complement strand
AGTAATGTGCATCTATTACCAAAAACAAGCCATTTATGGATATTATCAGGGGGTTCGCGCGGATCCAGTATAGTCCCTTTTTCGCTACACAAGGATCAAGATCAAATGAATGTTCATTCTCTTTCTGTTGAAAGAAAATATATTTCTAAATATATTTCTAGCCCTTCATTAAATAATGATCAAGGTAAACACAAATTTTTTAGGTCAGATCCTTCGGGTAAAAAAGAAAATGGGATTCCTGATTATTCAGAACTTAATCGAATCATATGTACTAGTCCTTGTAATCTCATATATCCTACCATTCCCCACGAGAATTCTGATTTATTGGCAAAGAGACGAAGAAATAGATTCATCATCCCAGTCCAATGGATTCAAGAACGAGAGAAAGAACTAATGCCCTGCTCCGATATTTCGATTGAAATACCTATCGGTATTTTACGTAGAAATAGTATTTTTGCTTATTTCGACGATCCGCAATACCGCAGAAAGAGTTTAGGAATTACTAAATATGGGGCCATGGGGGTGCATTCAATCGTCAAAAAAGAAGATTTGATTGAGTATCGAGGAGTCAAAGAATTTAAGCCAAAATACCAAATGAAAGTGGATCGCTTTTTTTTAATTCCCGAGGAAATGTATATTTTCTCCGAATCTTCTTCCTTATCCTTAATGGTACGGAACAATAGTATCGTTGGAGTAGATACACAAATAACTTTAAATACAAGAAGTCGAGTAGGTGGATTGGTCCGAGTGGAGAGAACAAAAAAAAAAATGGAACTTAAAATCTTTTCTGGAGATATCTATTTTCCGAGAGAGACAGATAAGATGGCCCGACGACATAGCGGTATCTTGATATCACCAGGAACGGTACAAACCAATTCTAAGAAATCAAAAAAATTGAAAAATTGGATCTATGCCCAACGGATCACATTTAATAAGAAAAAGTTTTTTGTTTTGGTTCGACCAGTAATCATATATGAGATAGCGGACGGTAGAAATTTAGAAACACTTTTCCCACAGGATCTATTGCAGGAAAAGGAGACTCTGAAACTTCGAGTTGTCAATTATATTCTTTGTGGAACTGGTAAACAAATTCGGGGAATTTCTGACACAAGTATTCAATTAGTTCGTACTTGTTTAGTGTTGAATTGGGACCAAGACAAAAAAAAGTTCTTCGGTTAAAGAGGCTCACGCTTCTTTTGTTGAAGTAAGTACAAATGGTATGATACGTGATTTCTTAAGAATCCACTTAGCAAAATCCCATATTTCATATATCAGCAGAAAAAGGAATGATACATTAGGTTCGGGATTAATCTCTGATAATGGGTCCGATCGCACCACTATTAATATTAATCCATTTTATTCCATTTATTCCAAGGCAAGAATTCAACAATCACTTAAACAAAATCAAGGAACTATTAGTACGTTGTTGAATAGAAATAAGGAATGTCGATCTTTGATAATTTTGTCATCATCTAGTTGTTTTCGAATGGATCCATTCAACGATGTAAAATATCACAATATAATAAAAGAATCGATTAAAAGAGATCCTATAATTCCAATCAGGAATTCGTTGGGACCCTTAGGAACAGCCCTTCAAATTGATAATTTTTTTTCATTTTACTATTTAATAACTCATAATCCGATCTCGGTAATTAAATATTTGACACTTGACAATTTAAAACAGATTTTTCAAGTAATTAAATATTATTTAATTTTAATGGACGAAAACGGGAAAATTGTTAATCCCAATCTATGTAGTAACAACGTTTTGAATCCATTCAATTTGAATTGGTATTTTCTCCATCATAATTATTGTGAAGAAATATTCACAATAATTAGCCTGGGACAGTTTATTTGTGAAAATGTATGTATGGCCAAAAATGGACCCTACCTAAAATCGGGTCAAGTTATAATTGTTCACGTTGATTCTCTAGTAATAAGATCAGCTAAGCCTTATCTGGCCACTCCGGGAGCGACTGTTCATGGCCATTATGGAGAAATCCTTTACGAAGGAGATACATTCGTTACATTTATATATGAAAAATCAAGATCTGATGATATAACGCAGGGTCTTCCAAAAGTGGAACAAGTGTTAGAAGTGCGTTCAATTGATTCAATATCGATAAACTTAGAAAAGAGAGTTGAGGGTTGGAACGAGTGTATAACAAGAATTCTTGGAATTCCTTGGGGATTCTTGATTGGTGCTGAGCTAACTATAGTACAAAGTCGTATCTCTTTGGTTAATAAGATCCAAAAGGTTTATCGCACCCAGGGGGTGCAGATCCATAATAGACATATAGAAATTATTGTACGTCAAATAACATCAAAAGTGTTGGTTTCAGAAGATGGAATGTCTAATGTTTTTTTGCCTAGAGAACTCATTGGATTGTTTCGAGCGGAACGAACGGGGCGCGCTTTGGAAGAAGCGATCTGTTACCGAGTCATATTATTAGGAATAACGAGAGCTTCTCTGAATACTCAAAGTTTCATATCGGAGGCGAGTTTTCAAGAAACTGCTCGCGTTTTAGCAAAAGCGGCTCTCCGCGGTCGTATTGATTGGTTGAAAGGCCTGAAAGAAAACGTTGTTCTAGGTGGTATGATACCCGTTGGGACCGGATTCAAAGGATTCATGTACTGCTCAAGGCAACATAAGAACATTCCTTTGAAAACCAAAAAGAAGAGTTTATTCAAGGAGGAAATGAGAGATATTTTGTTCCACCACAAAGAATTATTTGATTCTTGCAGTTCAAAAAATTTTTATGATACATCAAAACAATCATTTATAGGATTTAATGCTTCCTAAAAGCGGATTTATTCTTTTAACTATCTAACTATCGGTGGCCCTGTGATTTTTTTTTTTACATGTGATACATGTGATTTGTTAATAGTTAATAGTAATAAAGAATAATCAAAATAATAAAGAAATAAAGATAATTAATAAGGAATAGAAAGAAATTAATCGCTTGGATTCTGTATCAACGTCCAATTTCCGGGAAAAGAGAAGGTTCCATCGGAACAATTATTTATTTCAGGGTACCTTGTCTCTCTTTTTCTCTTTTTTCATTGAAAAAAGAGAAAAAAGAGAGAGGAAGTATGTGGAGAAATGATAAGAAGATATTGGAACATTAATTTGGAAGAAATGCTGGAAGCAGGAGTTCATTTTGGTCATGGTACTAGAAAATGGAATCCGAGAATGGGACCTTATATTTCTGCAAAGCGTAAAGGTATTCATATTACAAATCTTACTAGAACTGCTCGTTTTTTATCAGAAGCTTGTGATTTAGTTTTTGATGCAGCAAGTAGGACAAAGCAATTCTTAATTGTTGGTACCAAAAAAAAAGCAGCTGATTTAGTAAGGCGGGCTGCAATAAGATCTCGGTGTCATTACGTTAATAAAAAATGGCTCGGCGGTATTTTAACGAATTGGTCCACTACAGAAACGAGACTTCAAAAGTTCAGGGACTTACGAATGGAACAAAAGACAGGGAGACTCAACTGCCTTACGAAGGGGGATGCGGCTCGATTGAAGAGACAGTTATCTCACTTGCAAACATATCTGGGTGGGATTAAATATATGACCGGGTTACCCGATATTGTAATAATCGTTAATCAGCAAGAAGAATATACGGCTCTTAGAGAATGTATCACTTTGGGAATTCCAACGATTTGTTTAATTGATACAAACTGTGACCCCGATCTCGCAGATATTTCGATTCCAGCGAATGATGACGCTATAGCTTCAATCCGATTCATTCTTAACAAATTAGTAGTTGCAATTTGTGAGGGTCGTTCTAGCTATATATGAAATCTCTGATTAATAATAAGATAAATAAATTTTTTTTGAACTCCATAGATTTATGGAATCGGTTACTATTCCTGAATCGTACAAAAGAGAAAAGAGATAAAAAAATAACCGGAGATAGTATGTCATTAATTGGTATCCAAAATATACAATTCAAACAGTGAATTCGAAAAAAAGATGGTTGAATCAAGATAATTCCTTTTCAAGTTCAAGTTTTCTTTCTTTTAGGGGGTAATATGAATGTTCTATCATGTTCCATCAACACGCTAAAAGGTTTATATGATATATCCGGTGTGGAAGTAGGCCAGCATTTCTATTGGAAAATAGGGGGTTTCCAAGTCCACGCCCAAGTCCTTATTACTTCTTGGGTTGTAATCGCTATCTTATTAGGTTCATCTATTGTAGCTGTTCGGAATCCACAAACCATTCCGACTGCCGGTCAGAATTTCTTCGAATATGTCCTTGAATTCATTCGAGACGTAAGCAAAACTCAGATTGGAGAAGAATATGGTCCATGGGTTCCCTTTATTGGAACTATGTTTCTTTTTATTTTTGTTTCTAATTGGTCAGGTGCACTTTTACCTTGGAAAATTATACAATTACCGCAGGGAGAGTTAGCCGCACCTACGAATGATATAAATACTACTGTTGCTTTAGCTTTACTTACGTCAGTAGCATATTTTTATGCGGGCCTTAGCAAAAAAGGATTAGTTTATTTTGGTAAATACATTCAACCAACTCCAATCCTTTTACCCATTAACATTTTAGAAGATTTCACAAAACCTTTATCACTTAGCTTTCGACTTTTTGGAAATATATTAGCAGACGAATTAGTAGTTGTTGTTCTTGTTTCTTTAGTACCTTCATTGGTTCCTATACCTGTCATGTTCCTTGGATTATTTACAAGCGGGATTCAAGCTCTTATTTTTGCAACTTTAGCTGCGGCTTATATAGGCGAATCCATGGAAGGGCATCATTGACTAATTTTCAAAATAGTTTTTTTTTAGCTTAGTGCAATGCAAGGCAATCCCTGCCTTGCTCAAGAGAATCTACTTAGTAAACATACAGTAAACATAAATATACACAAATAGACAAAAAAATCTATACAATCTAGAGGAATAGTAAAACAGCTTACGATATTGGCGAATTGTAAAAAAAAGGGAAAGAGATCTAAAAAATCTTTTTCCTAAAATTCGTTTGTTTGGTCCTTTGATACCTACTTCCAATGAATATTTTCTTTATATTGTCATTGTTGATTGTTTCGTTCATTCAATTCCAATCTTAGGAACCATAATTTACCAACCATAATTTACTTAGGAATTCCTTATTTTTTTTTTTTTCATTTTTTAGAATGTGTGATTAAAAAAAGGTTTTATAGAGTAATGCCCATTTAATTTCAGTCGTTTTTTTTATTCAATTCAACGATTGACCAAAACAAAAGAACAAAACAAAAGAAAATATTAATAAATAATAACTTACATGAGCTTAGATCAACCAAAGACTTCTATTTCTATGCAATGATTCAGACTAATGAATTTGTCCATTTAGATTGATTGTATCCGTGTGGGAAAACGATAAATAAAAGGAAACCAAGAGTTTACAAAAAATGAGATTCAGAAAAAGGGGGTTATTCAGGAGAGTGGGATCAAACTAGGTGTATGTAATATATATATAATGGATATAAGCATACTTTCCTTTGTGGATGTTTCGAAAAATGAAAAATAAAGTAATTTGAATTTGTGAATCTGATTGAATCTAAGATACGAACAGTTGGTTTACGTTATGGCAGAAAGACATGTATATGTAATATTAGGTATTAACTAGTTATATATCAGCTAAAAGATATAATTTAATCTGCCCTACTACTAATGGTAATGGGAATTTAGATAGGGATTCCAATAAAATTTTTTTTTTTCTCGTTTGTAACTGTGAATTGAATATTGAATAAAAAAATTCAATTAAGAAAAAAAAAAAGAAGAGTTCGAATTCAAAGAATGCTTCGAAATAAAGAAATGTAAAAACAAAAAATTGTATGAATTGACAAAAACTTTGTAGATAGTAAGTAAAAAATAGATATCAAAGTAATTTTGATGATTCATTAATATTATTTTTTAATTCGGAGTTCTTAATTACTTTGTTTCGACTGATTGAAAATCTTATCAATGGAATAGAATAATTAAATCATAATTTATTGGTTGATTGTATCATTAACCATTTCTTTTCTTTATTTTGGTGCGAGGAACTTATCATGAATCCATTGATTTCTGCCGCTTCCGTTATTGCTGCTGGGTTAGCCGTTGGGCTTGCTTCTATTGGACCTGGGGTTGGTCAAGGTACTGCCGCGGGCCAAGCTGTAGAAGGCATTGCGAGACAACCCGAGGCGGAGGGAAAAATACGAGGTACTTTATTACTTAGTCTGGCTTTTATGGAAGCTTTAACAATTTATGGCCTGGTTGTAGCATTAGCACTTTTATTTGCGAATCCTTTTGTTTAATCCTAAAAAAAAATACATATTTTTTTATTACCTTGGATTTGCTGCTTGCTTTTTCAAATTATATCAAGATTTCACTACTAAAATTTTTTTATTTATTTTTTTTTTTATTGTATTTTTTATTGTATTATTTTTTATTATATTGGGATTATATTGGGACAATAACCCACGGGAAGGATTGATTTGAGGATGAGGAATTAGTATACCGACTCGCTTTCTTCCTTCCCCCCCTCTTAGTTCAATCGAAATTTTTTTAAGTTTTTTAAGGAAGTGTTGCAATAAAAACAAAGGATATATTTCATAATTTACACAAGACCTGGTACCGAATTCCAATAAAAAAGTATTTTTTTTATTATAAATTTCCAATTAAAAAAAAAAATCTATTTATACATCTATTTATACTATCTATAAATCGAGTACATTTTTTTTATTCTGTTTAGTTCGATCTATTAGAAATAATAGGTATTAGAAATAATAGTTAAATGATTAAAAAAAAACAAGAAAAAAAGAAACAAGAGCAGAAGAATAAAATAAAGAATAATATATAAAATTAATAATAATAATAATAACTAATAATAATAAGTAGTCTGTCTATAAGAGAAGAGGAAATCCTATGAAAAATGTAATGAAAAATGTAACCGATTCTTTCGTTTCTTTGGGTCAGTGGCCGTCTGCTGGGAGTTTCGGGCTTAATACCGATATTTTAGCAACAAATCCAATAAATCTAAGTGTAGTACTTGGTGTATTGATTTTTTTTGGAAAGGGAGTGTGTGCGAGTTGTTTATTTCAAGAATAGGCTGGATTGAACCAGTTGTACTTTTTTTTGTTTTAACTAGCAACTAGTTAAAGAAAAAAAGGTGCATGATCCCGCGAATTACTTCTGAATAAATTAAAAAATCATCTTTAAGAATCATAGCATTTCGTGATTTATTGGTAAATTTGATTCTCTATCAACCAATAAGGTAGGACCATTAACATGGTTAAAGCTCAAGCTAAACTGTTTGAAGTCCAGGCGCAGCAAGGTACTCTTTCTACTACTATGTTAATACATAAATAAAGTTAATACATAAATAAATGGGTTTAAAATGAATAGTTGGAAACTGTTTTCGGTATAGAACACTCATGTTGAAAACAGGATTTGAACCCCTTTTTCGGAAAATGGGTATTTCAACCATTCTTATCCAATGCCGAATCGATAACCTATGCA
>JAGSHU010000059.1:0-29762 GCA_021533255.1 Ceriops tagal | reverse complement strand
TTTTGAGATCAACTCTGAAAAGATTCAGAAATGGAAGGCTGCCTTGGCCAAAGCCGCCAATCCATCCGGTTGGGATTCCCAGGTCATCTGGTAATCTGAAAAGGAGGTTAGATGTTAATGTTACTGTATAGGCTAGAGTGAGAAATTGCAACTATTTGTTCAACCCACTGAATATGCATTCCATCTTCTTTGAAATCCTTTATTATTATTATTATTGTTATTTTCAAAAAAATAAGCATCAAGCTCTCATAATGAGAGTCTTATTCTGAAGTTTTAATAATAAAAATATTTATTTAATTTTCATAAAGTAAGGTTTCAACGTAGGAAAAATTAATTGAAAGCGAAAACCAAACATCAATCTATGCCAGAATATCAATCTATCCTTGTCTGTTCTATTTAAGTTTTATTCCATGCTTTGCTTGTGTATAATTAGCCAAAGTGAGAACTTATCAACCATATTGTCAAACATGTTTGGGAATTTTGGAACAGGGGTTGTCCACTGGCCTGGAGTAGCTTTTGGGAATAAATTCAAACATTGAGCAAATCAAAGTACTGTCTATTGGATGCCAAGATGTTCGCATCTTAGGATTTGGGGCATGGTGCAAAACAACTGAAGCTATTTTTAGCTAGATTTCTTGCCATTTTGGAGGCTACTGCTTTCTTAAGAATGTTAGGGACGAATGGGACTAAGTTAGCAAGAAAAGGTTATAAGAGGAGCTCGTTTCGAAAGCATTGCAGGATAGTTATATCAAAATTGATACATTAAGTGTCGGACTTAGACTATCTTTAACCAGCAAACTCTCCTACAAACAGACATTAGTTATTCTTCACAATGTGGATGATCCACAACAATTAGAATCTTTAGTTGAAAATTGTTATTTGTTTGGTCCAAAAAGTAGAAATATTGTGACAAGTAGAAATAAGTTTGAAAGGCTGATTATATATATATATATGACTTCAAGGTATTAGACTATCTTTTAGCTCTTCAACTTTTTAGTCAATATGCAGTTAAGAAAATCATCCAAGGAGGATCAAAGAGGCATTGGGCCTCTCTTGGGCTGATTATGTATTAGTGGATCAAAGAGGCGTACTCTTACATGAAGCTTCGAAGTCGTCATTACCACTGACATTAAAAGTCAACAGGTCCCTTGAATAAAAAGGTAATGATCAGATGCTTTGGAGTCTCTTCACTTCAATTCATCCATTTGCCCATCAATGGAAGTATGATGTTTTCTACAGCTTTAGGGGCGAAGACACTTGGGATAATCTTATCAGATGTCTATTTGTTGCCTTATCTGGAAAAGGTATTAAAACTTTCATAGACTAACAACTTCGTGGAGGACAAGAAATTGCTCCTTCGCTCCTACAGGCAACCCAAGAATCAAACGTTGCTGTCATCATTTTCTCCCAAGACTAAGCCTTCTTGCTGGTGTATAAATGAACTTGTCAAGATCATGGGATGCCATGAAGCCCATGGACAGATTGCTATGCTAGTATTCTACCATGTGGATCCATCAAATGTTAGGACACAGACTAACAGTTCTCTAAACTATTTGACGATAAATATAAGCGAAATTTTGACATTATCTCCAAAAAGAGTGGAGACATGCTGACTGACAAGGTAATATTTAGTTTCCATTAATTATTGTTGACTATATTTATGTTTTCTGTTACTTTCATTTGCTTACATAGAGGAAAAAAAAAAGTGTTAATTTTAAATCCTTCTCATGCATCCTCCTTGTACATGCATATGGATGAACTAGCCTACTTTGCTATAGCAATGCTAGCTTTAGGCTCATCTGATTATGGGCTTGAAGAGGTGTTCTTTTTCAAAAACTGGCTTTATATTTATGCAATTTTACTTGGACAAAATTTTCCCAGAGTAGCATAGCTTGACCTCGATCTCCACAAAGAAACCTAGTTGAAAGGATCTTACCTTTTTTCCCACAAAGGGGTCTGATTTGGTTAATGGTTGAAGCCTTTCGTCTTCCATTTACATACTAGTTTGTTTACACACATGGAAACAACTTCACAAAAATGTCATGGATGCATATAAAATGTGTGTGCATGTGAGGGCACTCATGTAATTTTCTCTCATCCCTGAGCAACTTGCCTGGAAACGTTGTAACTTCTACCAATGTACACTAGCAAAATTGGCCGGAGAGAATTATTTTTTCCATTTTGGACAGGTTAGTTATATTATATCATCCTCTGTTTCCCACGTGAAACTCTCAGGAGATGAGCGTGGGTACTGAAGCTGAAGACCATGGTGCTGCAGTGTTACTCATCTCATTGGAAATGCAGGAATGCAGTAGCTCGCAGAGCATTCTGCTCTCCCAAGAAACCAGTTGCTTCAAGTTGAAGAAATAACTTTTTTGCATTTTACCAGTAACAAACCGACTCACGACATAGAATCGGTCTTAGAACCGATTTGACTTTGCTTTTCAAATTCGTTTCCTTCATCTGAACCACCCAAACCTCTATGAATCAAATCCAGTCGTTTTATTTTTGTAGAAACTAACAAGTGGTATCAGAGCAGCTTGAACCCTTAAGAGACCTGCAAAGAGCGGTTTTGAGAGAATTAAAACCAGTGAGCTTAAAAGAAAAAAAAAAAAACTAGAGCGCCCTCTGGAAAACAGTTTGTTGCCTTCCTGAATGGCTTCCTTTGGCCTTACTCCCTTACCTCCCCCAAAATTCAATGGAAACAACTCTACTCAGTAGTTTGTGTCATAATGATGGCATCTTTGAGGGCATCTATGACAAGTCACTGACAATGGTGCAGAGATCTTCCCACTACTTGCAAACCCGACAGTAACATAAATCATGCACCACAGTGAGCAGGTTTCAAGGCATACAAGGCCTTGACCTGCATACATTCAGTTGTTGCAGAAAGCATTTTCAATAGGATTATAGGGTCTTCCCTTAATTTGATTCTTGGTTTTTCATTGAACCAATTTTCTTGTTTCCAACCCGGATCAGATCAAACTTTTGTTTCTGCATGCATTGCTTTTTTCAACTTGAAATGTTTCCCCTCCGTTTCTATAGCTCGCCATGTTGTCCACTTTGTTGTGTTCCTCGTAATTTGTTTTTCTTTTTGTGGAGTAAAGATCTTGTATTATTTTTATTATTAAATTATTGCACAATCATCAAGAATTTTTTGCTTGAATAACAGGTTATCACAGGGCAAGCTGCAGTACAGAGATGTAGAGCAATCATTAATTTCCGAGAACTCATTTTCCCTTCCTACTATAAATGACAAGGACTTGCATGAGCACTTCTGAGTTGTAGCTGGAGATGTTCTCGGAGATATTAATGTTGCCGAAGATTTTTCCTTTTACCAATAGGTTATGCCTGGATGCATTTTCTTTCTTGGAATGCAGAATGCGACACAGAAAAAGCTTGAATTTATTCATATGCCTCATTTCAAAATCAATGTAGATGCATTTCCTAATGGTGCCACACTTCATGCATCATTGGCTACATCTTCTTGAATTGCACCCAGAATCCGCTTCACTACTGGAAAAATCGTCAATAGGGAATAAATCCAGCTTCTTATTCACAAAAAAGTTGCAAAAATTTTGATGTCAATAATCAGTAATCTGATTATGTTTCTGCAGCAAAAAATGACTTATTAAAGTAGAAGATTCTGCCGTGTTGTTGCTACTTATTCATAAAGGTGGACTATTAATCTCTTCATTTAGTCCTGTACAGTTTGAGCAGTGTTTATTGAACCCAATTGTTTTGTAGGTATGTTGGGTATTGCGGCAATTTTAGTGCAATAAAATTTTTTATGTTGCAAATATAATAAGAATAATTAGGCCTAAAGAGGTCAAATTGTTTCTTAGTTTCGCTGAGAGCCGTCTTGCGAGAACTCAGCCCTATGAAAAAACACACCACACTATGTGAGAAGTCCTCAGGTGGGCTGGAGGCAGCAACTCTGGGCGTAAAGGCTTTAAAAAGAGAGATGAGCTATCTTAGTTGTTGAAATTTCAACTGTAAACGTATAAATTGTATAGTTAAAGAATAACACATCAAAGTGATTGTTAGGGTTACAATTGCGTTGTTAAAAAATCCTATATTAAAATTGGGATATAAATTAAGTAATATATAAATACAAAAGACCTATAAAATCAATGCCCATGTCCTCTTAATAAGAAATAACATATCATTTCAAGTGTGTTAGTACAAATAATTGCTTTTACATTTGCTTAAAGCCAATGTCTTCTAGCCTCTTGGAACAACATCCAAAGGTAGCAGGATACATAATCTCAATAGAGTTATAAACAAATTAAGCAGCTCATTCACAGCATATAGGTTCAATCTAATAAAGGCTTGTTTGAAGCTCATCTAGTTACCTAAAGAAAAGATCTCTAGTGAAACATTCATGCTCATTTATTCAAAAGCCAGACATGATCAAATGCTCTTGGAATTTTTTTGTGCTTTGGTCATCTGTTACAGTATAAATATCATTCTCTATGGTACTTCTCTATTATCATTCTCCATACAGTACATAGTTTCACATTGTGTCTTTAACTTTAAAACTTGTTAAATCTTATTTACTACAATGCGTAAGCATGCTCTTTGTCAATTTTCATAACATGCCTAGACATTTTAAATCCATAAATGAAGTCGAGTTCTAGCCCAGGCCTTAACATCAAGATGACCTTGCATTTGAACTTCTTCATGAAAATATTTGAGTCGAGGTTGAGCTTAGCTAAAGACTAACATTTTACTAAGTGGAGACAAACCCACAAAATTTAGGCTAGTTTCAATCTCAAAACAAGCAGCCTTTTTAAGAGATTATAGAGTCCTGAACAAATCAAAGTTTAGCTCTTTTGTAGCCATAGGCACTTCAAAATTGTCCAAAATAAGCAAATTGTCTAATATCATGACTATAATTTTTTTTTTCTTCATACTCTTCAAATTTTCACAAAGGTTGTCTTGTCAAGAATTGGTCAACTCTGAACTAGAATTAAGTAAAAAAGAAAGCAAGAGCCAGAAGATTTGGCATACCATGATGAGAACCGTAGAGATGATGAATGGAAGGTTTCAATGGATGCAAGAGGTCCATTGCATATCCCAGAAAGCCCAATAATATGAACTAGAACTTCAATGGATGCAAAAGGTCCATCACACATTCCAAAAGGCCCAATAACACGAGCTAGAGCCAAAAAAATTAAAAAAGCACTAAATGAGCTAATTGAGGACATTCAGGCCAACCAAATTTCATATTGTTCGAATTTAAGTTTGACAAAGAGTCAATGCCTAATTAATATAATTTGAATACTCAATGGTCAAACTAAGTAATAGCATTCACTCATAAATAGGAGTTTATTGTCTATATTGGAATTTGCCTATAGTTAGGAATTCCTCCAAAATAAAGATTTGTCCTAAGTAGCAATTTGTTCCTTTTTAGAATTGCTATCTTAGCCTATAAATAGGCACCCCTTGTAAGCTCTAGAAAATCATACAACTTTGAGTGAAATAGAAAGCAAGAGTTTTTCTCCTTTAGTTCTTTTGAGGACTAAAGAACTTATTAAGAGGTATTTCTTCTTGTGGCGTTCCAATCGACTTATCACTCCCAATTCCTTTCTTTTCTGAGGTGTGGCGTCCATATCCTTTTTAAATACCCTAGGTTCGTGTTCCTTCAAATGATGGGTCTAGGGTTTGTGTTATTAAACTTTGGTTTAGCTTTCCTAGTTGTTCTTTGATTCCTTGTGTGCATTGAGTCCTTAAACCACATCTTTTTGGGGTTTTTTGCATCAATTGGTATCAAAGTCTGGTTTTAAATCAGGTTAACTCTACTCACTCTTCAATTTTCTACCTTATGATTTATTTATTTCTGTTTAGTTTGTCTATTATGTGCATTACCATCTAAATGCACAAATTTATTTATTTGAAATCCTTTTCTCTTTGCTTGTTTGTTTAAGCTCATAAATGTGTAATTTCAATTCCAATTGCTGTACCTAAGTATTTTATTGTTGTTTTGTGTTGAAAAAAAAAAAAAGGAAGAAAAACAAAAGAAAGAGAACATCAAATTCAAGTTAATAGTTTGATCATATTAGTCATAATAATAATAAACGTTTTCTTGCTCAACTCCAATTCTACCATCTATTTTTCTATTTTGTTACCTAAGTTTGTCCTCTAGGTTGTACTACCCATATCCTGATTTTTGTGAGTTTAGTTCATTAAATCATTAAATTCATTTGCCTTGATATCCTTTTTCGTTTTTGATTCCTTGTTATCTAATTTGTTCGATTATACATCATTTATCTTATTCTGTTCAAAATCAATACCCTTGATTTACATCGTTTAGTTCTTTATAGAGCTAAAAAGGGAAATCTGAGTAGTAAAAGGTAAGAGTGAAAGTTCATATAAAGAAAAAGCCATTAAGAGTGTAAACATGAAGGAGTGTGACACCATCTTTTGAGTAACACACGTGAGGGAGTGTTTTGTGAGGTATCCTAATTATTTTGTGTAGAAGTAATACTATGACATCCAAAGACAAAGGTGTAACTTAGGAGGAAGTTGGTGATGTGTCATTCATGATCAAAGCTATACAACAACAATTTGAGTGCATGAATACTAGATTTGATGTTATGAGGGAGAGGATGAAGGAGCAAGCTAATACAATAGTAAAGTTGCAAAAGAGGCATAGGGAATTTGAGGCTCCTAAAGTAAGAAGGCAGTTGAGACATGCCTATGACTATGAAAATGATGAATTTAACGATTAAATTTCTGTGGTTAGAAATGTTAACAATAGAAGAGACCAAAGAGAATTTGGGAGGCAAGGCACTTATGACCATAATTTTGGTAGTATTAAAATGACAATTCCTCCATTCTAAGATAAGAATGATCCTGATGCATACTTAGAATGGGAGAAAAAGGTTGAATTGGTCTTTGATTGCCATAACTATTTCGAGGAGAAAAAAGTAAAGCTTAATGCAAATGAATTTACTGATTATGCTATTATTTGGTGGGATCAACTTGTTTTGACTATGAGAAGGAATCATGAGCGACCTATAGATATATGGGAAGAGATGAAGGCTATCATGAGGAGGAAGTTTATCCTTAATCACTATTACAAGGAGTTGTACCAAAGGCTATCATGATGGCTTCAAGAATCGATATTCTTTCGTAATGAATGAAAAACCTATCACTTTTGTACCACTATCACCTCAACAAGCTTATAAGGATCAATTGAGAATAAAAAATAAGAGTGAATAGAAAAGAGAGATTGATAAAAAAGAAAAGAGGGGAGAAAACGTGAGGACATAAGAGAAAGAGAAGAAAAAAATAAAGTCTCTATGCAAAATAAAGTGATGTCAAAAGAGCATTCTATGTCGAACAGCTTATAATCGTACTTTTGTACAAGGAGGCTTATTTTAATACTAATAGGTTTGACCCATCTTTGCTTAGTGTTGTTATTGCTCTATTGCAGAAATTTGAAGATGTATTCTCTGACGATGTCCCAAGTGGATTGCCACCTAATAAAGGAATTAAGCATTAAATTGATTTCATCCCAGGTGCATCCATCCCTAACTAGTCAGCATATTAGAGTAATCCTGAGGAGACAAATGAGCTTTAAAGATAGGTTAAGGAGCTTATTTCCAAAGGATATATGAGGGAAAGCATAAGTCCATATACTATTCCTGTCCTACTTGTACCCAAAAAAGATGGGACTTGGAGGATATGTATTGATTGTCGAGCAATCAACAAAATCATTGTAAAGTATCGTCACCCCATACCTAGATTAGATGACATGTTGGATGAATTGCATGATTTATATGAATGGCTTATTATGCCATTTGGTCTCACTAATGCACCAAGCACTTTTATGCAACTAATGAATCATGTTTTGCATCCATTCATTGGTAAATTTATAGTTGTGTATTTTGATGATATTTTGCTCTATAGTAAAACCCTAGAAAAGCATCTTAATCATTTATATTCTATTGTAAGTGTTTTATGTTTTGAGAAATTGTATGCTAACTTACAAAAATTTTCCTTTTGTACTAATCAAATCACATTTCTTGGTTATATTGTTAGTGCTAAAAGTGTTGAAGTTGACAAGGAAAAAGTTAAGGCAATTTGAGATTGGCCTACACTTAAGTCAATTAGTGATATGCGTAGCTTTCATGGTCTAGCTAGTTTTTATAGACGCTTTGTTAAGGACTTTAGCACCATTGCTACACCACTCACTGAGCTTATAAAAAAGAACATGAGTTTTAGGTAGGGTAATGACCAAGACAAGGCTTTTAATTGCATTAAGGAAAAATTAAGTTCTGCACCCTTACTTGTTTTACCTAACTTTGCAAAAGTTTTCAAGATTGAGTGTAATGCTTTAGATATTGGCATTGAACTGTTTTGATGTAGGAAAGATGTCTAATTACTTACTTTAGTGAAAAGCTAAGTGGAGCAAGCCTTAATTATCTTACTTATGATAAAAAGATGTATGCATTTATATAGGCGTTAGAGACATGACAACATTACCATTGGCCCAAGGAGTTTGTCATCCATACTGACCATGAATCTTTGAAGCACTTGAAGGGAGAAGGAAAGTTGAACAAAAGACATGCCAAATGGATTGAATTCATTAAAACCTTTCCTTACATCATCAAATATAAACAAGGTAAGGAAAATGTGGTAAATTATGCATTATCTCGCAAGTATGCCCTTATCTCTACACTTACTGCAAATTTATTAGGATTTGAACATATTAAGGATTTATATGTGAATGATCTTGTCTTTGCTAATGTGTATGGAGCATGTTAGACATCAGCCTTTGAGAAGTTTTATAGGCATAATGGTTTCTTATTTAGGAAAAATCGTTTATGCATGCCTATGAGTTCTTTGAGAGAATTGGTTGTAAGAGAAGCTCATAAGGGTGGTCTAATGGGTCATTTCGGAGTTAAGAAAACCCTAGATGTCCTAAATGAACATTTCTTTTGGCCATGCATGAAATGAGATGTTGAGAGGATATATGAGAAATACATAACATGCAAACAGGCTAAATCTAAAGTTCTACCTCATGGTTTGTATACCCCTTTACCTATACCTAGCCATCCCTGAGTTAATTTATCTATAGACTTCGTACTAGGATTGCCATGAACAAAAAGGGGTAGGGATTTTGTATTTATTATTGTTGATAGATTTTCAAAGATAGCACACTTCATCCCATGCCATAAAACTGATGATACAAATAATGTGGTTGATTTATTCTTTAGAGAAGTAATACGTTTGTATGGCATACCACAAAACATTGTTTCAAACTGGGATACAAAGTTCTTATGTTACTTCTAAAAGACTTTGTGGGGTAAGTTAGGTACTAGGCTATTGTTTTCAACTACTTGTCATCCATAAACAAATGGGCAGACTGAGGTGGTTAATCAAACTCTTTCTACTCTTTTGCATGCTATTATTCAAACAAATTTGAAAACATGGGAAGATTGTTTACCACATGTCGAGTTTGCGTATAATAGGAGTGTTCATTCTGCTACTAGTTACGTTTCATTTGAAATTGTATATGGTTTTAATCTATTAACTCCTTTGGATTTGATACCTATACCTATCAATGAGTATGTAAGCTTAGATGGTGAACACAAGGTTGATATGATAAAAAAATTGCATGAGAAGGTGTGACAACATATTGAAAAACAAACTGAGCAATATGTATCCCATGTCAACTAAGTAAGGTGATGTTTGAACCTAGTGATTAGGTCTGGGTGCATATGCACAAGGAATGGTTTCCAGCTCAAAGGCGTTCAAAGCTACAATCGAGGAGATGGTCCCTTTCAAATTGTAGCACGAATTAATGACAATGTTTAAAAGTTGGAACTTTCCAGTGAGTATTATGTCAGTGTGTTGTTCCCACAGCCTTGTATGGGTTTCCAGTGACAATGTTTAAGTGTGCAAGAAAGTAAAGCCATATGGAAGGGTAAGAAGGTAAATCCACATGGAAGGGCAAAAACGTAAATCCGCATGAAGGGGCGAGAAAGTAAATCCGCCGTGTAAGGGCAAGAACATAAATCCGCCACGTAAGCCCTAGTAGGGTTTCGTGGAAGAGATATATAAAGACATTGGAAGACAAAACAAGTGGTAAGGCCAACACAATTGAATACATGGTAAAACACAAGAGGAAAGGTCAACACAATTGAATACACGGCAAAACACCAAACCTTACACAAAAGAACACAACCTACAAAAGAAAAGAGTAGCCGTCGTGAACAGTAGTATCGAGTGAAAAAATTGGGGGCTAAACGAAGATATACCGGCAGCAACAAAGAAGAAACCCGACGGAGGGAGAGAGAAAGAGGAGACGACAGGATTGAACAAAGAACAACCGTGGAGAGAGAGAAAGACGGTTAACGACCGGGCTAAACAAAGAGAGAGATTGTCAGCCAAAACACAAGAGAGAGAAAACACAGCTGTTGGAAGAGAGAGAAACCTGATGACCAGACCAGAGGAGTCGACGAGAGGGAGAGAAAGAGAAACCCAATGACCAAACTAGAGGAGTCGACGGGAAGGAGAGAGAGAGAGAGATCCAGCGATAAGAGAGAGAAATTTGGTGAGACAGAGAGAGATAGACGAAGAAAGGGACACCACCGGAAGAGCAAACAACATATTTGTGACGGCGTGAGACAAACGAACGACATGACAAAGAGAGAACTGTGATACGGACGAAGAGAAACTCACCACTAGCGGAAGGAGAGAGAAACCCGACGGCCAATGAACAGTGACCGGCAGTAAAGGGAGAAAATCTGATACGGCCAAAGGAGATGTGAAACGAACAGGTGAGGGCAAGCCGTAAAATAGTAAAACCGTGAGACAAGGAGATGGGGAGACAGTGAGACAGTGAAAGCAGAAGTTGTGTGAAACAACGTAGAGAAGGAATTTGGCGGAGCATTGAACTCAACGTATTTCTAGACTTCTTCAAGAGAGGTTAGAGAGCGTTGCGGTGAACTTCTAAGCAGCAGTGGAGTAGCCTTTCAATTTAACAAAGGCAGGACAAGTTAGAAGAAGGGTAAACACAGTAAGTAACACTCTTTGTATTGTACTTGCTTAGTAATTGCAATAATGAAAAGAGTAGAGAATTAAAGACATCCATTGTAACCTGTATTCATAAGTATAGTGGATAGTCTCAGTAGAGGGAGAGTCCCTACCACCGTGGATGTATGTCACATTGACAGAACCATGTAAATCTCATGTGTCCTTAATTTTCTTTACGTTCTGTGCTTTGAATTGAGTTGTGAACGCAATTAAAGTATCAGCCAACCCTTAACCTAACGAAGACCTAAACAAGAACATCCGTACTGTCTATTAGGCAAGGTGTCTGAAAAGTAACTTTGGGGACTATTGTGATTAGTAGGTAGCAATAGATTTACCTTAGTCGAGTCTGAGAAAGAGTTCGCTTTTAAGAAGAGATTTAAGTTGTTCATTTACCTGCGAATTGCGAATTGTGGTAATACTGATTCACCCCCCCTCTCAGTATCACAAACTAGTAGATCCTAGGGAGAAGTCGGGAACTTCAATTGGTATCAGAGCACAAGTTCACCAGTTTGAAGCTTAACAACTTAGTGTACTAGTTTGAAGGAATCTAGAAGTTTGACTTGTTCAGCATACTGAGAAATGGAAGCTGGTACCAGCACTAACACCACTTACAACAAGAAGATTTCAATCTTCAACGGAACCAACTACCATATGTGGAGAGCAACAATGCAAGTGGTATTTGCAACCATGGGTAGGAACGTGGTGAAATGTGTACAAAAGGGTTTTATGGCTCCGAAAGAAAGTAAAGACCCAACCCCAGAGGAGTTAAGGCAGTTTGAGATAAATGGGAAGGCCTCAAATGTCATCATTTCAGCATTGACAGATGCTGAGTATGCTAAAGTTATGGATTGCAAATCTACCAAGGAGATATGGGACAGATTGCAAAAAGTCTATGAAGGTGATGGCAGAATAAAGGAGGCTAAGCTTTAAGTGTTCAAGGAGAGATATGAATCTCTTAGAATGCAGAAGAATGAGACAATCCAAGAGTTCTTCACCAGGGTTATTAATGCTGTAAACAACTTTAGAAGTCATGGGAAGAATAAGAAGGACTCATCTATTATGAAGAAAATTCTGAGAATCCTGCCTGAGAGGTTTGCCTCAAAGGTAGCAGCCATAGAGGAGAGTAGAGATCTCAATTATATGTCTCTGCATGATCTCCAGTGCAATCTCATTGCATATGAGATGAGGATAAAGTCAACTGAAAGCTCTGTAACAACAAAGGTATCAAAGGAGGCAGCTTTTAAAGCTATGAAGCCCTTGAAGATAAAAGAAGAGGAAGAATCAACTAGTGAGGATGATGATGAGGAGGAGGAGGAGGAAGAAAGTAAAGGTGAAGTATTGGATTACTTCACAAGGAAATTCAAAAAGGGGTCTAAGAAGGGAAAAGGACAACTAGCCTTGAGATGTTATCGTTGTGGGCAGATTGGACACTTTGCTTCTCAGTGCTAAGTGAAACTTGATGATGAAGATGAGGATGGTGATGATGAGCCGAATTAAAAATGGAGAAGACCATCATTCAAATCAAAGAAGTCCAGCAAGAAGACTGCCAACCCACCGAGGAAAAAAAAAGGCTCATTCAAGAGTTATGTGAGTCAGACAAAAGAAGCTGATGAGGAGGAAGATGAAGACTCATCATATGAGCATGTCTTTATGGCATCAGCACAAGGTGGTAGCTCAACCTCTGAAGAGGAAGAGGAGGTTGATGAAGAAGAGCCAAATCTTGAAGCTGAGCTGGAAGCAGCTTCAAAAGAGATAATCAGAAGGGGCAAAACCATAAAAAGGTTAGAGGCCCATATAAAACAAGTTGAAGCAAAGTCTGAGGAAGCTGAAAGTCAAAAGGATGAAATAAGGGCTGAGCATATTGACTTGAAGAGAAGATTTTAGGAACAGATCAAAATATGTGAAGACCTTACAATAAAGTTTGGCTCAAGGACTTCAACATTTGAAGAAATGGAGATAAAGTTGCTGAGACTTCAACAACAACTCAAAAAGAGTGAGAAGAACTTGCAGAAGTTTGAAGTGGTAGGAGAAACAAGCTCTGCAAAAGAAAAGAAGAATGAGACTTTGCCACAGAAGTTAAAAGAGAAGGCTGTGACTCAGGTGAAGATAACTGAAGAAGAGAAGATAGTTATTAAACCAAAGCCAAGGCCAAAAATGATTTATATGGTTAAGGAGCAGCAACCCATAACTACTACATCTCAGAAAGAAAAGAAAGTCAGCCAATAGAGGGCTACGGCTGAACAGGAGAAGGAGAAGAAGGTGACTGAAATGAAAGTCACACAAGCAAAAAAGCCAGCTACTTTGCCTACATAACAAGTGATGAACAAAAGAAGACAAGCTGTAATCAGACCCAAGAAGAGGCAGTTTCAAGGTCATTGCCTTTATTGTGGAGTTTGGGGTCATAAAGTGAGTAACTGCTGGTGGAGAAGGCCAGTATATGTCTCTAACTTGAGAAAATACGATGCTGCATATAGGGGGAGACAATACAAAATTCAGAGGAGAACACTTGTCGTGAGTTCTTGCACATACTGTAAAAGGCAAGGACACACTGATGAGGATTGTTGGTGGAAGCCCAAACCAGTAGTTTTAAAGAACAAGTTTATTATATTAACAGACTTGGAACAGTGTGAAAGGTGCGGGCAGGATGGCCATAATGCCAAGAGATGCATGACACTTCTCCCTAAGTAAGAGAAGGCACTAAATGGCACAGTAAAAACAAGCGGTGTAGTCAAAGCTGAGAAAAAGGAGAAAGCTATCTTCCAGCCAGTTCAGAAGAAGGAATATAGAGCTAAAAAGGAGGTGGCTAATATAGCTGAAATTGCACTAAAGGCTGATTGCAAGGATAAGCAGTGGATCCTTGATAGTAGATGCACTTTGCACATGATGGGAGACAAGAGTAAATTATCAAAGTTAAACAAATCAAGAGAAGGCAGAGTCAAGTTTGGCAATGATGATTCACTCAACATCAGTGGTCAAGGGTCAGTGAATATTAGAGAAGGAAAGCTGAAAGATGTTCTGCATGTTGAAGGACTCAGACATAACCTAGTATCTGTCAGCAAACTATACAATGAAGACCATAAGATAATATTTACAAAAATAGATTGCCAGGTAAAGAGTAAAGAAGGCAATACTGTTGCAGTTGGGAAGAGAATAACTAGAAATTTGTATGTGATTGATGAAGAAAGAGATTCTCTTACAACTAAGACTGTGCAAGAAAGAAAGCCAAAGAAAACATGGACCAGTACTCATCAAGAAAATCAGATCATAAGTGACCCATCAACAGGAGTTACAACAAGAAGAAGAATTGTGAGAGCTACTGTTTTACTTTCATAAGTTGAACCTAAATTTGTTGAAAAGGTTACACAAGATCTAACTAAATCTCTGTCCACAGAGCTATTTGAAAAGCACAGAATGAGTTTGTTTGTGCAAATGCCTCCTCAAGCCTGAAAATCAGGTGAATCCTCCATCTCTACTTTACGAGTTTTTCAGATTTGTAATTGGTTGACAAAGGGGGAGAGAAGCAACAGTGCAGGGGGAGCTGTTAAGAAAGGGGGAGTGCATATTTAGGGGGAGTTGAAACTGCTGCATAGTGGCTATTGTTATGAGTGTTGCCAACAATTACAAAGGGGGAGATTGTTGTTCCCACAGCCTTGTATGAGTTGTAATTGTTGTCAACTAGGTTTAAGTGTGCAAGAAAGTAAAGCCACATGGAAGGGTAAGAAGGTAAATCCACATGGAAGGGTAAAAACGTAAATCCGCATGGAGAGGCAAGAAAGTAAATCCGCCGTGTAAGGGCAAGAACGTAAATCTGCCGTGTAAGCCCTAGTAGGGTTTCATGGAAGAGATATATAAATACCTTGGAAGACAAAACAAGTGGTAAGGCCAACACAATTAAATACAGGGTAAAACACAAGAGGGAAGGCCAACACAATTGAATACACGGCAAAACACCAAACCCTACATAGAAGAACACCACCTGCAAAAGAAAAGAGTAGTTGTCGTGAACAGTAGCCGTCGAGTGAACAGTGCAGCCGTCGTAAATAGTAGCATCGATTGAAAAAATTGGGGGCTGAACGAAGATATACCAACAGCAACAAAGAAGAAACTCGACGAAGGGAGAGAGAGAAAGAGGAGATGGCAGGGCTGAAAAAAGAACAACCATCAAGAGAGAGAAAGACAGTTGACGACCAGGCTGAACGAAGAGAGAGATTGTCGGCCAAAACACAAGAGAGAGAAAGCACAACCGTTGGAAGAGAAAGAGAAACCCGACGGCCAGACCAGAGGAGTCAACGGGAAGGAGAGAAAGAGAAACCTGACGGCCAAACCAGAGGAGTCGACGAGAAGGAGAGAGAGAGAGAGAAATCCGGTGAGACAGAGAGAAATGGACGAAGAGAGAGACACCACCAGAAGAGCAGACAACAGATCTGTGACGGTGTGAGACAAACGAACGACACGGCAAGGAGAGAACCATGAAACAGATAAAGAGAAACTCACCACTAGCGAAAGGAGAGAGAAACTCGACGGCGGATGAACAATGACTGACAATAAAGGGAGAAAATCTGATACGACCAAAAGAGGTGTGAAACAGACAAGTGAGGGCAGGCCGTGAAATAATAAAACCGTGAGACAAGGAGACGGGGAAACAGTGAGACGGTGAAAGCAGGAGTTGTGAGAAACAACGTAGAGAAGGAATTTGGCAAAGCATTGAACTCAACGTATTTCCAGATTTCTTCAAGAAAGGTTAGAAAGCATTGCGGTGAACTTCTAAGCAGCAGTGGAGCAGCATTTCAATTTAACAAAGGCAAGACAAGCTAGAAGAAAGGTAGACACAGTAAGTGACACTCTTTGTATTGTACTTGCTTAATAATTGCAATAGTGAAAGAAGTAAAGAATTAAAGACATCCATTGTAACTTGTATTCACAAGTATAGTGGATAGTCTTAATAGAGGGAGAGTCCCTACCACCATGGATGTAAGTCACGTTGACGAAATCACGTAAATCTCATGTGTCCTTAATTTACTTTACATTCTGTGCTTTGAATTGAATTGTAAACGCAACTAAAGTATCAACCAACCCATAACCTAACGAAGACCTAAACAAGAACATCCGTACTGTTTATTAAACAAGGTGTCTGAAAGGTGACTTTGGGGACTATTGTGATTAGTGGGTAGCAATAGATCTACCTTAGTCAAGTTTGAGAAAGAGTTCGCTTTTAAGAAGAGATTGAAGTTGTTCATTTACTTGCAAATTGCGAATTGTGGTGATATTGATTCACTCCCCTCTCAGTATCACAAACTAGTAGATCCTAGGGAGAAGTCGAGAACTTCATAGTGCAACATTTAACATTTCTAATCTTTCCCATTTTGATGTAGGTGATGATTCGAGGACGAATCCTTTTAAGGAAAGGGGGAATGATGAGAACCATAAAAATGATTGGTGGAAGGCTTTAATGGATGTAAGAGGTCCATTGCACATCCCAAAAGGTCCAATAACATGAGCTAGATCTTCAATGGATGCAAGAGGTCCATTGCACATTCCAAAAGGCCCAATAACACGATTTAGAGCCAAAAAGATTAAAGAAGCACTAAATGGGCTGATTGAGGACATTCAGGCCAACCAACCTTCAAATTGTTCGATTTTAAGTTTAACAAAGAGTTCAAGCCTAATTAATATAATTGGAATACTTAATGGTCAGACTAAGTAATAGCATTCACTCCTAAATAGAAGTTTATTATCTATGTTAAAATTTGTCCATAGGTAAGAATTCCTCCAAAATAAGGATTTGTCCTAAGTAGGAATTTGTGCCTCTTTAGAATTGCTATCTTAGCCTATAAATAGGCACCCCTTATAAGCTCTGGAAAATCATACAAATTTAAGTGAAATAGAAAGTAAGGGTTTTTCTTCCTCAATTCTTTTGAGAACTAAAGAACTTATCAAGAGGTACTTCTTTTTGTGGCATTCCAATTGACTTATCACTCCCAATTCCTTTCTTTTCTAGAGTGTGGCATCCATATCCTTTTTAAATACCTTAGGTTCATGTTCCTTTGAATGGTGGGTTTAGGGTTTATGTCATTAAACTCTAATTTAGCTTTCCTGGTTGTTTTTTGATTCCTTGTGTGCGTTGGGTCCCTAAACCACGTCTTTTTGGGGGTTTTCGCATCATACCAGGTTCTCATGATCAAGAATAAGGATGTTGTCTATGCCCGAAACAGTGGAAATGTAATGAGCGATTGTGATTATTGTCATTCCTTTATAGTCAGTAAATATTGCATTCTGTCGTACTGAAGCTGTTTGTGTGTTAATGCTTGCACTGCATTCATCCAAACAAAGTACCTGAGAGTGCATGATAGGTTAGTAATCTACTCTCTCACTGTAGCACACAAGCATTCATCAATGCATTGTTCAATGAAATCCCTCAGCCAGGTAATAGAGCCAAATGATCCATCTAAAAAAAATACTAGTGTGCTAGAACTTAAAAGCAGATACCTTTATATAGCAATGTTAGTATCATCTTAAAGTATCTTGATAAAGCAAACTATATAAGTGCAAAATTATGGTCATATATCATGATTTTAGCTTAAAAGATTTGAGAAGAGCACGTGCAAGGCAAAGTAGCTGCCTTTGCCCAGCCGAAAAAGACGATCCAGATTCCTTCACATGAACGATCCATATTAACTTTCACTCAAATTAGAACCCAAATTAGTGGAGGAGTTATGTAAAACGAAGACATTGTGGAAGGACATATCTTCGTCTTATTATCACCTATCAACAAGACATATGGCATATATAATTTTGTATGATCTGTCAGTTTTTTTGTGAAGTACTAATATTGGAAAACTAACAACTAAGCTGTACGTTTGACTTAGTACAAGAATCAAGAATGTGAAAAACTTTGGTTTGTATGCTGAATTGATGTATTAAATATATTTACTTCATGCTGACAAAAGGTTGAAACTCTGAAGCTAATATGCTAGAAAAAAATCAATACTAAGAAGGAATATTATATTTTAAAATAATCTTTTTTGTTAAGTACTACCAAGACTTTTTTTGTTTTTTGGGAAATGTTCAGTAATGTCCTCTACGAAGAATCATTCATCCATTTGTTTGGCCTTGAGCCAGAGGATGAATGATACAATCATGCTGGCCGTATTGGCGTGCGTGCCACATCGCAATAGAGCTGGACGATACAGTCATATCCTTTTCTTGTACAGTATATTGGCACTTAGTATTGTTGAACTTGTGGCTCTTATAGATAATGGGATGATTTTCTTACATCAATATACTACCAAGCGTAAAATCAGAAGCATTTATGTCTATCTCATATGGCTTGGTGTGATTTGAGAAGGGACAACACCAATTCTTCAGTCACCAATTGCTTGAGCATCTTAAATGTTCCTTCGCAGCTAGCATCCAACCTCATACTCTATTCTTCTTTAACAATTCAATAGGTGAAGATGCAATAGAAAAGTAGCTTTTAATAATCCTTTAGTAATAGTCAACAAGTCTTAGGAAGGATCGTAACTAGTTTACCCTTTTCAGTGGCTCCCATTGGTAGCTTGCTTCCACCAATAATGTGCCTAAGAACATTACCTCTTGTTAAGTAAAGGCAAAATTCAACAAGTTGATTTTGCAACAAATTAGACAGCTTCAGCATGGTGATATAGAAAGAAATTAGAACAATTCTTTCAACATATCCTATACACCAACTGATGACACGAATATTGAAGAAAGGATCTTAGCTGAATTGTAGAAGCTTGAAGGAGAAAATCTTTTATCACAATGGGAAAGACATCAAACTTATGCTCCAATCTTAATTAAGAAAGGACATGATAATGATACTCTACACAACAAGCTATTTAATAGCAAGGATTTGTTAGGAACGATGCATGCTAGATAAGGAAACAAAGCCTTTATAAAGAGGATTTAAATTTTTGTTATACCATTACTGTTAGGTCCGTCGTCATAAATATAAACGTAATATACAAAATGCTACATTTAGGTTATATTCTATTGTTGCTCTATATTATTGTACTTACTAGACAAGTGTATAAAGTGAAGTGGATGATTATAAATAGAAAAGAAAAAAGAGAACCATTGTATGATTTACTTTGTCTCTCATCTAAATTATCTCTTTTTATTTCTCTGTCTTTTCCAATTTTCTCTCAAATTCTTGGCTCAAAACCTAAAAACGTTTTTCCAAATTTAGTTTGAACAAGAGTACTTTTTCAATTTTTATAAATATTAAATTTTATTTTAAAATTAAAATTTAAATTATTAACTACTAATAACTAACTATCCATACAACATTTGCCTTTTTTTTTTTTTATCTATCAATATAATATATTTTAATTATATATATATATAGATATAAAGTACTAACACCCTCCCAAGGCTCATGTCAGCGTTCATCTCCGCCCCTTTATCTACTTTAATCGTTCAATTGGGTAGATAAGTTTGGTCACCGGTAAAGAAAGTGAGTGTGTGTAGCTGTATCGGACAGACAAGTGGGTACATGGAACTTCCTTTTACTACTTCTGCGTTCGCGCAGCTGAAGCGGAAGGGAAGAAGTTGTGGATATGGCAGAGCGACCATGGAAATAAGATGGACAATCTCTAAGAGAAGATTTAAATCGTCATCCCCATCATTATCATCAAGCACGATACCCATTTACATATCCACAAATCCATCTCATGTAAAACCCAAAGCTATGAGAGAATTGTACCGCACCTTTAATCACTCCTGCCATCGATTCCCAAAGCTTGACCAGACCCAGGTCGGAAGAAGAATACTGTTAGTTGAAGAACAAGAGGAAGCAGCTGTTGATATCAAGAAACTTTGCATTGCTCTCGCCTACAGCCCTGTTGTCGTATCCGTCTTCTGTAATCCGCAAGATCTACCAAGCGACAATCAAGCGAAACAAGAATACCCTTCTAATCCTTCTTCTTCTTCTTCTTCTTCGATGGTGGGTTTGGGAGATTTGTTCCGGAGAGTGATGCCTCTGACGCTTCCTTTGGTTTTGCCCTCTAATGGCCTGCTCGTGGGCTTTGGGCGCGCCGTTTCTGATCTCGGATTGACCGCCTCAATCCACGATGTCATGGTAATTTCTTCCTTGCTATTATCTTCAAGTTAACTGGGATGCATTTGTATAATTGGTTTTCGGTGCCTACTCCTGCCATAACAGGTTATCCCTTCACTACGGGGAATGGGGATTGGCAAGATGATTGTTAAAAGAATTGTAAGGTTAGTCAGTCAACTCTCTCTTTTTATATTTCCTTAATTAAACAAATCTAAATGTTCATTGAAACACTCACTCTCTCTGTCTGTATTGCTTGAGAATTTACCAAATCCTATCCTGGACCCTCCCGTGTCAACGTAATCGTCCTTTTGTCTCATCTTCGTCTGGCCATATACTGATCCTCCACTGTGAATATCGACTGATCGACGATGATTTGTCAATGGGCTCTACATAATTGTCTTAAAAATTGATAATGTCTTGATAGCCGTCTCTCGTGCATCCAGCTCCTTCCCAACAAGCTCTACTAATATTATCATCATGTTTTGTGATCTTTGTCCATGTAGTTGCTGGAGAATTTTATGCAATTTATGTTTCATTTTCCTGAACTGGTTCCCAACACTCAGGCCTCTGTTTTGTTTTGTTTTCCTTGCGTCCCAGAATCCTCACAAATAAAGAGATATATGACATTTCAGCCCTTTGTTCCGCCAAGGAGAGGTAAGCAAACAGAATTCTGAGTAGATCGGAAAGTATTGTGAGAAGTTTCTTATAATGAGTTGGATAGGCATTTGAATGTCAAACCATTTAGATCAGCCAGCCAAGGCTTTCGACGGGAGACCAAAAATTATATTTCAAGAAGTGCTTGCGAAATTCACGTTTGTTTATTTTTTTTGGTGGGGGCAATCAGGAATCAAAAACCCCGAGGAAAAAGTGCTTGCGAAATTCACTTTTGTATTGCATGTGTTGAAAACATGGCTAGGAAGTAAATGTTGAATGTTAATCAGGGTTGCTTGTCTCAAAAAAAAAAAAAAAAAAAAAACAATTGACCCAGGTCTTTCTTCAGAGCATGTGGATTTTCAGATGACCTGCTGGGCTCTACTACAATGGTGTACACAAGGACTGTTCCTAAGTTCTGGGAAATTCAGTGAGATTGGAAAGTTTCACTGGTTCCACTGTTAATTGGACCTTTTCTCAAATGGGAAATCTGAGATTCTTTCCAATCTTTCCCACAAATTGTACGTATCTTTGTTTCCTGGGTACTTTGGCTATTAGTTCTATTACATTTTCTTCTTCTTGATGATGATGATGATGATGAAACCAACCTATCTATATGTCATATAGTATTTGCTTAAATAAGAAAAAAATTGTTGTTTTATTTTAGAGATTATTTTTAGTGAGGTGGTAAAATTCTCAAATTTAGAATTTTTTTAAAAACAAAAAAAAAATCTATTAAGAGGTTAAAAGAATTTAGGTTAAACTTAAATTTTTCATAGATTATCTATTTTTTTTTTAAGAAAATACCTTATTTTTCTTTTCAAAGACTATTAAGAACTTATCCTCATCTTTCATCCTTAAAAATATACATGTCTACAATAAATGATTCATATCAAAATATTCCTGAACAACCTTATATGTTTATTTTATTTTATTTTATTTTAGTTTTGAATATCTTCTCTACAGTGTTTCGTATTCAAATTCGTGCTCTTAAATCTACATTTTTAGTATCAACCAAGAACAACATTGGAAGGCATGAATCAATGAAATAGAGCAAAATATAACAGGATTTCATGAGCTTAATTCACTTGTCATTCAATTATTTTCTGTTTTTTTAATCCCCTGTTATTACCGTAAATTTAAAGAATCGAGAAAGAGACTAATCATATTATCATACAAACAAATTATAAAATTTGAGCAGTCCAAATAAAGCTATGAATTTTATAAATTTGGTATCACATTTTAATTCAAAATTTTAAAATATTAAATTCATTTATTTATTTATCTCACTTATATATTATTTATTATTTTTTTAATTATATGACTTATACATTGACATCTAAAATTTTGACATAACTGGCACCTTGCAAACC
Source organism: Ceriops tagal (assembly GCA_021533255.1). Taxonomy (NCBI): domain Eukaryota; kingdom Viridiplantae; phylum Streptophyta; class Magnoliopsida; order Malpighiales; family Rhizophoraceae; genus Ceriops; species Ceriops tagal. Next base: position 7,613 of record JAGSHU010000059.1, on the reverse strand, counting down.
ATGAAATTAGCTTGATTTGCTTTGAATGCTTTCAACATTTGGGAAGCAAATTGGATAGAGAAAACTGTAGGCTAAGAGACGAGTTATTTGCACAAATAACCTTTTATGTTCTACACTGGTATTAAAGCTTAAATGGGCTGATTCGGGCATGGAAGTAATTTGTTCAATCTTGTTTGTTTATTGTTCATCTATCTTTTTTGTTTTCTTTCAGGCTACAAAAGGGTAAAAATTGTTTCTCACATATTTACAAGTTTTTGGTCACGAAAATTTATATGTAAGCATTCCAATTTGGAAAATATGAGAAAGAAGATGAATAGTAACTACATCTATACCAATCTTACATGCCTTTTCTAATTGTGCAACCCCAATTGCCTTATGGTTTTATGGAATATTTGTAACACATATATGGTATGCATAATATTAAATTATTAAAAGAATTTGTTCTAAGTAAGAGTTCTTAGGTTGATGGGATTCAAGGAATCCTCACCTAAAACAATTAAATTTTGTATAATTTAAAATAAATTAAAATAACCAATTATTGGTATAACAAAAGATGATTAAAAATGTAGTAAACTTTTAATTCTATAACTATTATTAAGTTACTATTAATACATTTCAAGATTGATGCAAAATAAATGGTTGAATGCTAGGATTAATTATTAACAAATGCTTTAAAGTAATTTTCTCAAACGATGACTGCTACGATTGCTATAAGCAAACTTAGTAAGGACACTAAGTGGAATAGAAATAATCACAACATGTGGTATTACAACATTAGAATAAGTCTAAAGGGCCTAAAGTATTAGAAATTATTAATAGCATTATAATTAGTCTTTGAGAAGAGTGTCTCAATTTAGTAAAGACATGAAGTTCTCAACTTCTCCCTATGATCTACTAGTTTGTGATACTGAGAAGGTGGGTGAATCAGTATCACCACAATTTGCAATTCGCAAGTAAGTGAACAACTTCAACCTCTTCTTAAAAGCGAACTCTTTCTCAAACTCGACTAAGGTAGATCTATTGCTACCTACTAATCACAATAGTTCCTAAAGTCACCTTTCAAACACCTTGCCTAATAGACAATTCGAATGTTCTTGTTTAGGTCTTCGTTAGGTTATGGGTTAGCTGATACTTTACCTACGTTCACAACTCAGTTTAAATTATAGAACATAAAGCAAATTAAGAACACACGAGATTTATGTGGTTCCGTCAACGTGACGTACATCCACGGTGGGAGGGACTCTCCCTTACCAAGACTATCCACTATACTTGAGAATTCCAATTACAATGAATGTCTTAATCCTCTGCTCCTTTCAATATTGCAATTACTAAGCAAGTACAATACAAAGAGTGTCACTTACTGTGTCTACCCTTCTTCTATCTTGTATTGCCTCTGTTGAATTAAAAGGCTGCTCCACTGCCGCTTAGAAGTTCATCGCAATGCTCTCTAACCTCTCTTGAAGAAATCTGGAATTACGTTGAGTTTTTTCAATGCTTCGCCGAATTTCTTCTATACATTGTCTCACACAACTCCTGCTTTCACTATCTCCCCATCTCCTCGTCTCCTTGTCTCACGGCTTTACTATTTCATGGCCTGCCCCTATCTGTCCATTTCACACCTCCTTTGGCCATATCAGATTTTCTCCCTTTACTGTCGGTCACTATTCATCGGCCGTCCACCCTCTGTTCTGGCCATATCGGGTTTTTCTCTTTTGTCCGGTCTGCCGTCCAGTCGTCCAGCCCCTTCAGCCGTCTCCTTTTTTCTCTAGTTTTGCCGACCTTTTTTCGTTCAGCCCCCCTTCGGTCGTCTCCTCTTTGGCTGTCTCTCTGTTTTTCTCTTTCTTTACTGCCGACGGTATTTTTGGTCGTGTTTTCTCTCCTTCCCCAGTGCTCTATTTTTGGCCTTGTCAGGTTTTTCCTCTCCTTCTCCGTCACTCTGATTTGGCCGTATATGTCTTTGTCATCCACCCACCTTTGGCCGTCTCTATCTATTTTTCTGTCGATCGTCCACTCTATTTTTACTATCGACCCGTTTCTCTCTCTTGCCGTGTCGTGCTTTCTCTCTCACTATCCAGCCGTGTCGACCCATTTGTCTCACACCGTCGTAGATCTGCGTTCTACTGTTCCGATGGTGTCTCACTCTTCGTCCGTCTTTCTCTCTCGATTCTGTCGACCTTTCCTCTTTTCCAACGATGGCTTTTTCAACGGCTACTCTGTTCTGCCGTTCTCTTGCCATTGGTGTTCTCTCTCTCTTCGTCCGCTGGTCCGCTCCGATTTGCTCAATTTGCCGACCTTTCCTATTTCCGACGGCCGACCTCTCCTCTTCTCCCTTTTTCTCTCCTTCGTCCAACGGCTCCGATTTGCTCAATTACCGATCTCCTCTTTTCTATTTTGCTGTCACCTGTTCTACCGTGTATTCAATTGTATTAGCCTTACCCTAATTTTGTCTTCCAAGGTCTTTATATACTCTCTTTCATGAAACCCTAATAGGGCTTACTTGCAACGAATTTACTGTCTTGCCCCTCTATGTGGCTTTTACGTTCTTGCCCCTCCATGTGGCTTTTACCTTCTTACCCTTCTATGTGGCTTTACTTTCTTGCTCACTTAAACCTAGTTGACAACAATTACAACCCATACAAGGTTGTGGGAACAACAATCTCCCCCCTTGTAATTATTGGCAACACCCATAACAAGCCATTATGCAGCAATTTCAACTCCCCCTAAATATACACTCCCCCTTTCTTAACAGCTCCCCTTGCACTGTTGCTTCTCTCCCCTTTTACCAACCAATTACAAATCTAAAAAACTCGCAAAGTAGAGACGGAGGATTCACCTGATTTTCAGGCTTGAGGAGGCATTCGCACAGATAGACTCATTCTGTGCTTTTCAAACAGCTCTGTAGACAGAGATTTAGTTAGATCTTGTGTAGCCTCTTTAATAGACTTAGGTTCAACTTGTGAGAGAAAAGCAATAGCTCCCACAATTCTTCTTCTTGTTGTAACTCCTACTGATGGGTCACCTATGATCTGATTTTCTTGATGAGCGCTGGTCCACATTTTCTTTGGCTTTCTTTCTTGCACAGTCTTAGTTGCAAGAGGATCTCTTTCTTCATCAATCACATACAAATTTCTAGCTGTTCTCTTCCCTGCTGCAACAGTATTGCCTTCTTTACTCTTTACTTGGCAACCTATTTTTGTGAATATCACTTTGTGGTCGTCGTTGCATAGTTGGCTGATAAATGCTAGATTATATCTGAGTCCTTCAACGTGCAAAACATCTTTCAGCTTTCCTTTTCCAATATTTACTGACCCCTGACCACTAATGTTGAATGAATCATCATTGCCAAACTTGACTCTCTTCTTTTGATTTGTTTAGCTTTGATAACTTACTCTTGTCTCCTATCATGTGTGAAGTGCATCCACTATCAAGGATCCACTGCTTATCCTTGTAGTCAGCCTTTAGTGCAATTTCAACTATATTAGCCACCTCCCTTTTTGCTCTATATTCCGTCTTTTAAACTGACTGGAAGATAGCTTTTGCCTTTTTCTCAGCTTTGACTGCACCGCTTATTTTCACTGTGCCATTAAGTGCCTTCCTTACTCAAGGAGAAATCTCATGCATCTCTTGGCATTACAGCCATCCTGCTCGCACCTTTCACATTGTTCCAAGTCTGCCAATATAGCAAACTTGTTCTTTGAAACCATTGGTTTAGGCTTCTACTAACACTCCTTGTCAGTGTGTCCTTGCTTTTTACAGTATGTGTAAGAACTCACAACAGGTGTTCTCCTATGAATTTTGTATTGTCTCCCCCTGTATGCAGCATCGTATCTTCTCGAGTTGGAGATATATACTGGCCTTCTCCACCAGCAGTTACTCACCTTATGACCCCAAACTCCACAATAAAGGCAATAACCTTGAAACTGCCTCTTTTTTGGTCTGATCACAGCTTGTCTTCTTCTGTTCATCACTTGCTGTGTAGGCAACGTAGCTTGCTTCTTTGCTTGTGTGACTTTCATTTCAGCCACCTTCTTCTCCTTCTTCTGTTCAACCTTAGCGCTCTGCTAGCTGACTTTCTTTTCTTCCTTCTTATTTGCCACCCTAGGTTGCTTCTTCAGATCTTCTTTATTCTCAGCTATCTTCTTCTGAGTCACAACCTTTTCTTTCAAATTCTGTGGCACATTCTTATTTTCTTTAGCCATTGCAGCCTCAGATTGCTGCACTTTCTCTACATTCTTCTCTCCTTTTGCAGAACTTGTTTCTCCTATCATTTCAAGCTTCTGCATGTTTTATTTGCTACTTTTGAGTTGTTGTTGGAGTCTCAGCAACTCTTTCTCCATTTCTTTAATTTTTGAAGCCCTTGAGTCAAGCTCTATTGTAAGGTCTTTACATATTTTGATCTGTTCTTCAATTCTTCTCTTCAAGTCAATATGTTCAGCCCTTATTTCATCCTTTTGACTTTCAACTTCCTCAGACTTTGCTTCAACTTGTTTTATGTGAGCCTCCAAACTTTTTATGGTTCTCCCCCTTTTGATTATCTTCTTTGAAACTACTTCCAACTCAGCTTCAAGATTTGGTTCTTCTTCATCAACCTCCTCTTCCTTTTTAGAGGTTGAACTACCACCTTGAGCTGATGCCATAAAGGCATGCTCATCTGATAATTCTTCATCTTCCTCCTCATCAGCTTCTTTTGTCTGACTCACATAACTCTTGAATGAGCCTCTCTTCTTCCTCTTTGGGTTGGCAATCTTCTTACTGGACTTCTTTGATTTGAATGATGGTCTTCTCCATCTTGAATTCTGCTCATCATCACCATCCTCATCTTTATCATCAAGTTTCACTTTGCACTGAGAAGCAAAGTGTCCAGTTTGCCTACAACGATAACATCTTAAGGACAATTGTCCTTTTCCCTTCATAGACCCCTTTTTGAATTTCCTTATGAAGTAAGCCAATACTTCACCTTCACTTTCTTCCTAATCATCATCATCATCATCCTCACTAGATGATTCTTCCTCTTCTTTTATCTTCAAGTACTTCATACCTTTGAAAGCTACCTCCTTTGATACCTTTGTTGTTGCAGAGCTTTCAACTAACTTTATCCTCATCTCATATGCAATGAGATTGCACTAGAGATCATGCAAAGACATAGAATTGAGATCTTTACTCTCCTCTATGGCTGCCACATTTGAGGCAAACCTCTCAGGCAGAATTCTCAGAATTTTATTCACAATCGATGAGTCCTTCTTATTCTTCCCATGACTTCTCAGGTTGTTTACACCGTCAATCACCCAGGTGAAGAACTCTTGAACTGTCTCATTCTTTTGTATTCTGAGAAATTCATATCTCTCCTTGAACACTTGAAGCTTAGCCTCCTTCATTCTGCCATCACCTTCATAGATTTTCTGCAATCTGTCTCATATCTCCTTAGCAGATTTGCAGTCCATAACTTTAGCATACTCAACATTTGTCAATGCTGAAATGATGACATTTGAGGCCTTCCCATTTATCTCAAATTGCCTTAACTCCTTTGGGGTTGGGTTTTTATCTTCTTCCGGAGCCACAAAACCCTCCTGTATGCATTTCACCACGTTCATGCCCATGGTTGCAAATACCACTTGCATTCTTGCTCTCCACATATGGTAGTTGGTTCCGTTGAAGATTGGAACCTTCTTCCTGTAAGTGGTGCTAATGCTGGTAATGGCTTCCATTTCTTAGTATGCTGAACAAGTCAAACTTTTAGATCCCTTCAAACTAGTACACCAAGATGTTAAGTTTCAAACTAGTGAACCTGTGCTCTGATAACAATTGAAGTTCCTGAATTCTCCCTAAGATCTACTAGTTTGTGATACTAAGAGGGGGCGTGAATCAGTATCACCACAATTCGCAATTCGCAAGTAAGTGAACAACTTCAACCTCTTCTTAAAAGCGAACTCTTTCTCAGACTTGATTAAGGTAGATCTATTGTTACCTACTAATCACAATAGTCCCCAAAGTCACCTTTCAGACACCTTGCCTAATAGACAATTCAGATGTTCTTGTTTAGGTCTTTGTTAGGTTATGGGTTGGCTGATACTTTAACTTTGTTCACAGCTCAATTCAAATCACAGAATGTAAAGCAAATTAAGGACACACGAGATTTACGTGGTTCCATTAACATGACATACATCCACGGTGGTAGGGACTCTCCCTTACCGAGACTATCCACTATACTTGAGAATTTCAGTTACAATGGATGTCTTAATCCTCTGCTCCTTTCAATATTGCAATTACTAAGTAAGTACAATACAAAGAGTGTCACTTCCTGTGTATACCCTTCTTCTAACTTGTCTTGCCTCTGTTGAATTGAAAGGCTACTCCACTTCCGCTTAGAAGTTCACCGCAACACTCTCTAACCTCGCTTGAAGAAATCTGGAAATATATTGAGTTCTTTCAATGCTTTGCCGAATTTCTTCTATACGTTGTCTCACCCAACTCTTGCTTTCACTTTCTTATTGTCTCCCCGTCTCCTTGTCTCACGACTTTATTGTTTCATGGCCTGCCCTCACCTATCCGTTTCACACCTCCTTTGGCCATATCAGATTTTCTCCCTTTACTGCTAGTCACTGTTCATTGGCCGTCCACCCTCTGTTCTGGCCATATCGGGTTTTTCTCTTTTGTCTAGTCTACCATCCAGTCGTCTATCCCCTTCAGCCGTCTCCTCTTTTCTCTATTTTTGCAGACCGTTTTTTTTTTCAGCCCCTCTTTGGTTGTCTCCTTTTCAATCGTCTCTCTGTTTTTCTCTCTCTTTACTGCCAATGGTATTTTTGGCCGTGTTTTCTCTCCTTCCCTGGTGGTCTGTTTTTGGCCTTGTCGGGTTTTTCCTCTCCTTCTTCGTCACTCTGATTTGGCCATATATGTCTTTACCATCCACCCACCTTCGGCCATCTCTATCTGTTTTTCCGTCAATTGTCCACTCTGTTTTTCTCATCGACCTGTTTCTCTATTTTGCCGTCGACCCATTTCTCTCTCTTGTCGTGTCGTGCTTTCTCTTTCATCGTCCAGCTGTGTCGACCCGTTTGTCTTACGCCATCGCAGATCTGCTGTCTGCTCTTCTGGTGGTGTCTCACTCTTCGTCCGTCTCTCTCTCTCTCGATTTTGTCGACCTTTCCTCTTTTCCAACGACGGCTTTTTCAACAACTACTCTGTTTTGGCGTCAAACCCCTGTTCTTCCGTTCTCTTGCCGTCGGTGTTCTCTCTCTCTTCGTCTATTGGTCCGCTCCAATTTGTTCAATTTGCCGACCTCTCCTCTTCTCCCTTTTTCTCTCCTTCGTCTGACGGCTCCGATTTGCTCAATTGCCGATCTCCTCTTTTCTATTTTATCGTCCCCTGTTCTGTCGTGTATTTAATTGTGTTGGTCTTACCCTAATTTTGTCTTCCAAGGTCTTTATATACTCTCTTTCATGAAACCCTAATAGGGCTTACTTGCGGCAAATTTGCTGTCTTGCCCCTCCATGTGGCTTTTACCTTCTTGCCCTTCTATGTGACTTTACTTTCTTGCACATTTAAACCTAGTGGACAACAATTATAACTCATACAAGGCTGTGGGAACAACAAGACAAGACCACAAGGTTTAAATG